>JANHMN010000016.1:34836414-34875716 GCA_030674055.1 Rhabdomys pumilio | reverse complement strand
TTCATAGAAGATAAAATAAATACACATCAGATTTAAAAACTGGCCAGTATATGGGCAAGCTACTGAAAGACCTGATGTAAACACTAGTGATAATGGCAATCCTGGAACCTTGGAGATGCTACACACTTTGTTTGTCTATGACTAGACAAGTCACCTTTGTTATAATGGGTAAACCTTTTATCTGGTCTTGAAAATTTCATGCATGATGAATATTGTTGATATTTTTCGGCTGTTATGATAACACATTCAGATAAAGAGTAGCAGGGGAGGCAAAGGTTTATATGGCTTATACTTCCAAGTCACAGTCTATCATCAAGGGAAGATAGGGCAGGAACTTAAAGCAGTAGCCATGGAGGAGTGCTATCTATTGGCTTGCTCACAGGCTTATGGTCAGCTAGCTTTCTTATGCATCCCAGGACCACCTACTTTGTCAACTACCTGTAAAGACCTGGTGCTTTATTTTCCTTGAGTATTTGCACATGCCAGAAGCTCAGATTGGATCAGGAAATCCTTACATCAGATGATATCTGCTTTCTTTGTATCCAAAAAAATTTTATTAATTCTCTGAGAGTTTCACACAATGTATTTGAAGATATTTATCCCTCAGATCCTCCCATTAAAACTCTCTTAACTTTGCCATCCCATCGCATCTAATTTTGAGATTATTTCTTTTCTTCCTTGTTTCCCAAACAAAGTGCAGTCTGTGTTACCTAGCTAGTCTTGGGATCAAAGCCTTCTCTGGTGTGTAGTCAGCCGATTGGAGGTCACATCATTAAAAGAAATTGGCTTGCCTTTTCCCAGTAGCTATGGAATACCAATATCTCATCTACTAGGGTAGGATTTCTTGTCCACCTCCCTCATCCCATTCTGGGGTTCTGTCTAGCTAGAGCTTGTCATGGTCTTGTGTATATTGTTACAATTGCTTTGAGTTTATGTGCCCATCTTCCCTGCTTTGTCTGGAAATCACTGTTTCCTTGATTTATTAATCACTTCTGGTTCTTAGACTCTTTTCAGCCCTTCTTCCATAAAGATCCATGAGTCTTGGGAAAGAGTTTTGATATCACTGTCCAGTCTAGAGCTGAGTACTCCACAGTCCTTTGTTCTCTGCATGTTGACCAGTTGTAGGGCCCTGTGTTAATAAAAATCTATTTCAAGTAGAAAATTCTCAAACAAGTGTTGAGAGATACACTGATCTTTGAATATAGTAGAAATTTGTTAGGAATCAGTTTAACACTGTGTCCATTTAAAATAACAATAATCTGTGTTAAAGACTTTGATTATTGCTGTGATAGAATGTCTTACAGAAGCAACTTAATAGAGGAGGGGTTGCAGCAGTATATTATTGCAGGGAAAGCACGGAGATGCTTCCTTCCTGGTGATGGGATCTTGAAGCACAACTTATCTTGCAAGAAAAGTAGAGAGTTAGATAAGATTCAGGGTTGGTCTTTATCTCACTACTCTGCACCCAAGTAATCTATACTCACCAGCTAGGATTTATGTTCAAAAGCCCTCACAGCCTCCCAAAACAGCAACAGCAGCTCAGGATAAAGTGTTCAAACACATAGATAGGCCTATAGGAACTATCTCAAACTCAAAGCAGAGTACCAAGTCTTGTGTACATGGGCTTTTGTGACCTTGTCCTTTAACTACAGATTGCCAATTTGTTTTCAAAAGACTGACCTGTTTTCCCCAATAATACATTATAAAATTTTCCCATATTTTAACTCATAATTATTGTCAAACTTTAAGAAAAAAATGTATGCCTGACATATATGAAATGCTATATTAGCCACTTTATATTTTTATGATTGTTATTGTAGTTGAAAATCTTCCCACACATCTCTAAGGCTTTAATTTTTTTTGATCCAGTAGTAATATGACATTTGTTTATACATTTGCTAATATTGTTCCATGGATTATTTGTTTTTTTTTCCTGTATTGAGTCTTATAAGATCCTTATATATTTGGTAATATTTCCCACCTGAGGTCAGAGCTACAGTCACAGCCTTATGGTTCCTCCTCTTGGAATGCTCCTTTAGAATTTTATATAAAACTCCTGCTCAGAGCTTTGATTTTCACATCTCTCTTTATGGCCTCTGACTATGGGCTATCTTTCGTTTAAGTTCAAATTGCACTGACATATTCTAGTTGTTGGTGGTCTGAGCTCTGCCTCTGTCAGCCAACTCCAATTTACTTATTCTCTTTTAGTCCAAGGCTTGTCTTTTAACCTGGTTTATCTTTTAGATATCAAGATCATAATAAGGACTTTGGCTAATTTCTTTTCTATTTTCTGAACTAACATTGAAATCTGGAAAAACATCACACTTCTGAAAATGAGTTTTGCTACTTTAGTAATTTTTATGTTTGGGGTGAAAATTAGCTATGTTTCTACACCTTGTGCAGGAGTGAATTTTTTATAGTTTTTTTCATAAATATTTGAGCTGGCCTTGTGCACCAGGTATCTAGTTCTAGCCAGTTCAAGTTTTCCCCTGGGCCATGGCCAGAGGTCAGAGCTAGTCACGGCCTCATGGGCCTATGTTCTTGGAATGCCTCCTTAGGATTCTACCCAAAGCTCCAGTTCACACTTGAGTTTTACTTCCTATTTATGGCCTCTGACTACGGCCTATCTTTCACTTAGGTTTAAATTGCATTGATATATTTATTGTGGTTCTTTTCTGGCTGTTGCTTGTCTGAGCTATGCTCCTGTCAGCCAACTCTGGGAGGTTTGAGGAGGATGAGCACACACCTGATTCTCTCAAATTTTCGTAGTGTCTTGGTTTCTTGGGTTCCAGTCTAAGGTTCTGCTCCCCTCTTCCCACCATTTTTTTTTTTTGCATGCTGATAGATTTTGTCCATAAAAGGAATTAGATGAGCTATCAGCAAGATACAATAAATATTAATATACATCTTAGCTCACACATTTTATATTTAATCTTTCATGAAATCCATGGATGAAATAACTCCCTTATTTAAAAAAACAAAAAACAAAAAACAAAAAAACATTCACCTTTGTTTCCTTAGACAAATGAAAAACTTTTTGGTAACTATTTGACAAATGTAAATCTGTCTACCTATTTATTCTTTACATAGTTCATGGCCAGATTATACCCATTTACAGTACTTGTTCTGTGAACATGATTCTATTGATCGATGTCTTAACTGCCTCACCACCTGCTACACACATAAACTCAAAGGAGAGAAGAAAGTTAATGTTCAGTTCTCATCTTGATCATTTCAAAAGTTTTTTGCACTTCTGAGTCAAATGAAATTCTGAGTCAATGTGTCTGAAATACTTAAGACTTAACTGCAGAGTCTCAACCATGAACAAACTTCTGTAAAACGTGATCTGCCTTTAATGCTTTGCATGTCTCTGTCTGTCAGAGACCTGAGATTACTTCTGTTTCCTGTAAGTGCCCACCACGTCTATTATATCTTTGGTATCATCATGACCACCTCTGTCTGCTTATGCACTGGATAAGACTGACTCTGGTTCATCTTTCTGGACCATTGTGATTCTAGATTCTTGAAAACTTAGGTGATGCTGACCAACTAACATTAGTTTTTTTCAAACCTTTCTTAATTGCCTGAACTCAGGAGACTTAGTTTAGTATCCTGTGACACTCAAGAGTCTCTCTATATAAAGTGAGGTCCAAGGACCCAACTGATTGGGCATCATTTTGAAGCATTGGTTAGAGAGAAATATTTTTTCCTTTTTTTTATTGGATATTATATTTACATTTCAGATTTTATCTCCTTACCCCATTCCCCACCACCCAGGAACCGCCTATCCCATCTCCCCTCCTCCTGCTTCTATGAGGATGTGCCCCCACCTTGTCCCCATTCCCACCTCCCCATCCTTGAATTCCCTCACACTTGGTGTTCAGCCTTCATGGGACCAAGGATCTCCTCTCCCACCTATGCCCAAGAAGGCCATTCTCCCCTACATATACAGCTGGAATCATGGGTCCCTCCCTATGTGCTTCCAGGCTGGTGGTTTAGACTCTGGGGAGCTTTGGTTGGTTGGTATTGTTTCTCTCCTCATGGGGCCACAAACCCTTTCAGCTCCTTCAGTCTTCTCTTTAACTCCTCCATTAGGAACCCCTTGATCAAATCAATGGTTAGCTGTGAGAATCTACCTCTGAATATGTCAGACTCCGACTCTGGCAGACCTCTAAGGAGACAGCTATATCAGGCTCTTGTCAGCATGCACTTCCTGACATCCACGTCAGTGTCTACCTATGGTGACTGCACATGGGATGGATATCTAAGTGGAATGGTCTCCAGATGGCCCTTCCTTCAGTTTCTGTCCCACACTTTGTCTCCATATTTGCTCCCTTGAGTATTTTCTTACTCCTTCTAAGAAGGACTGAAGCACCCACACTTTGGTCTTCCTTCTTCATGAGCTTCATGTGGTCTGTGAGTTGTATCTTGGGTATTGGGAACTTCTGGGCTAATATCCACTTATCAGTGAGTGCATAACATGTGTATTCTTTTGTGATTGGGTTACCTCACTCGGGATGATATTTTCTAGTTCCATCCATTTACTTAAGAATTTCTTGTATTTATTGTTTTTAATAGCTGAGCAATATTCCATTGTGTAAATGTTTTTTACATTTTTTGTATCCATTCCTCTGTCGAAGAACACCTGGGTTCTTTCAAAGTGCCAAGAACGCAAGTGTGAGGTTCTGAGTTTGGATTTGCTATGGAAAAGCATGGGATAAACAGTGCCTGTTTGTAACATCAGCATCCATCCGTGGAGTATTTCACAAGATAGCCTAATTGAAACAATACATCCTAGGTTTAGAGAATAAAAGAATAAGGGAGATAGTGATAGTGGAAGCTTTCAGGTGTGGATTCTGTCCTTCATATATATGTGCAAATATATGTGCATATGCCCACACAAATACACATACCCTCTGCTCCCTAGAATTGTAGAATTTCAGGTGTCTGTCAAGATTTGCTATCATAGTCCGTATATTTCATTGAACCTCAATCCATTCCTAGGTATCAGAATAAATTAGAATCTTTTTGTTTTTAAATATTCCCCACAAAATGATGAGGGTTGCTTCCTTTACTTGCCACAGAAGAATGTACTCTATGTGTGAGGACCAGGCCTCAAAGCTCTGTTTTATAGATGGACACATGAATGTCACTTAGATGTGTCAGAGAGAAACATCATAGGTATGAAACAATGGGCCTTGAATTCACAGTGCCTGCTTCTGTCCCTAACCATTGCCCAACTCCCTACCTTTGCTTTCATCTTCCCAATTCTGGTTGTATTTAGACTTGAAACAGAACATTCCTATCCTTCTCATGGTCTGATCTTACCACCACTCACTGGGTTAGCAGCCACGTGAGCCCTAGAATTTGGCTTATTGTCATGGGACCGAGCAAATGTCCACCCATGACAGGTTCAGGACCTTGGCCTTATTAGCACTGACCTCCAAACTGAGCTTGTTAGTGTAGTGCTCCTTGTGAGGTAATGAGTTGCTTAAGTACCCACTGCTTCCAATTATAATGAATTATCGGCAATATGGTCTCAGCCCTCCGGCAACTTTTGCACTTTGAAATGGGGAAAATGATCTAAAGAAGTGAGAAAAAATGGATACAGAATTGGAAAAATGCAACCATATAGGGCTGCAGGGTGGTCGCCTTGGACCACATGCTGATAACTTCATTGTGGGTTGTACTGGCATTTTAAAAATAGACACATTCTCAGCATAGTGATGGTGGCCTTCCATGCTGTCATGTTAGAGGGAATAGGGATGTTTCGGGATATGTTTGCTCATATAATCAAATGATTTAGAACACAGCTTTCTAGCTGGAGACTCTTAAAAGATCCTTAGAAATTAATTCCTTAGGTTCATTACCCAGAAAACAATTCATGTGAGTTTAACAAGCTATATTGATTTTTCTCTAAATTTTACTGTATCCCAGATGAAGTACAGTATTGTAGAAAAATAAACCAAAATACATTTAAATTGTGAACAAGATGCACTATTTATTTTTTATGCTAGGCTTCCGGTTGCAAGCAATATAGAGTATCATTAATAGTATCAGAGATTGGTGCTTGCCCATGGGATGGGTCTGAAGCTGGGCCGGTTATTGTTCTTTGTTCTATCCCCAGTGCCTGCATTTCCTGTAGACAGAGCAAATTTTGGGTCAAAAATTTGATGTCCTGCGTGGCTATAGGAGGTGGCCTCATTAGGTTCTATGTCTCTACCGTTATGTGTCTCAGGCATAAGGTCTCAGCTAAGGCATTGACTCCTGGGAGTCTCCCTGATCGCATAAGGTCTCTGGAACTTCCTAGAGATTCCCCTCATACACCCCACTTCCAGCAGCTTCAGACTGCTATTCATTCTCCTGGTCCTCTGACCCTCTTTTCTGCCTCTCCCCACACCTGATTCTGATGCCTCATTCCCCTCCCTATGCCCTCTCTCACCCAGTTCCCTCCCTCCCTCTGCCTCCTATGGCTTTCTTATTCCCCATTCTAAGTGAGATTGAAGCATCCTCAATTGGGCCTTCCTTCTTGTTTAGCTTCTTTGGATCTGTTGAGTGTCTCATTAAAATATTTACTTAGGATTTAGAACTTCATGCATGCAAGCATTCTACCATTGAACTACATTCCAGATATCAACTTTACTTTTTTTTAATAAGAAAGAAATTTGTTTATATTATATACTTGGAATAAAATATTCCTGTCCTATTTGAGGAAAAATGGAAGGACTTGCCAGTAGATTGCCTATTTAAAGAAATGCTTTTTAGCTAAACTTAATTTTTATTTTTAACATTGGTTATCTGCAGCTCTATCAAACCTTCGAGGCTGTAATCTCATTAACACGTTGCATGTTAAAATGATCTCATCGGGTAGATTTTTTGTTTTTGTTTTTACTTAGCTAAGAAATTATATGATTTAACCATGTTCCATGCTAGCAGAACACTTTCAAACACATGCAGTTTATTATAATCCTAGGTAGGGCTTTGATTTGCTTGCTTTGATTGTAGCAAGGTTCACTTTGAAAAGTGAAGAAATAAGATTTGTTCTCACTTGAGCCGAGGAATTCCCTGGAATGTTGTATGCCATTTAGCCAGTGCATCATAAGTCCGTGGTTAGGGTTGTCCTGTTTCACCCTAAGAGCTTGTAGAGAGAAAGTGAAAGCAAGAGATGATGGGAACCATTTTGACGTGTGGCTGGAAATCACTATAATGGGTTATGTTAGAAGAGGCTCTACAGTTGTTCAGAGAAAGGTTTAGTGCATCAGAGAGCAGATGAACACACTCTGGGAGATGAAGAGGTATTTGAACATAGTTCATAATCCTGAATAAACATGCATTGAAGATGATGAAAATAAACCCATAAAACCCTGAGCTTATTTCTCCTTTCTTTTGTCTCAAGGTGATGTAAATAGAAACACAAAATAAAATAAGTCTGAAGACTGGCTAAGTAAAGAAATCGCCCCTTCAACAAACCATCCACAGTGATTATGCAGAGGGCCCTGGCTCTGGGTTGCACACTTCTCTGAGACAGCTATCCAAGAAGCAAGCAGTTGATCTGACAAATTGAAATAATACATCTTTAAAGGAAGAGGAACCACCCCCCCCACCACATACACACATACATGCATGCACATGCACACAAGGTCTCATAATAAAACGACAGTCATGGAAAACAGCCAAAATGTTGGAGGGAATGCTGTATTCCAGCCAGGGGTCCTAGAATGTGTGTAGGATATTACCTAGAACATTTTCAATTCTCCTTTAATTTTGTTTGTGGTTTACGGGAACCAAGGGCTCTTCTAGTGACAACATAGATAATGGATCTGATGTTAGTTCTGGCATCTCATGGCTGTGTGACCAGGGCCTGCAAACCCCTGTGGCCTCAGTGAAGAAGGGTAACAATATTGACTTTCTCATCAAGTGCCCAGAGGTGCCTATCAGATGCAGCCAAGATGGCTCCAGGGCCTATGGCACCAGGGAGCAGCAACAGATGAACTGTGAAGCTACCCAGCAGGAAGCTCGGCAGCTGTGAGAAAGCAGCTTAGAAAATTGAGTCAGGCTCTGGTGGTGACTATAGTCAGAAACCTGTGAGAAGAAGCATTATTAACCTGCTAGCCTCGGCAAAAGGAGTTGTTTTAAAAATATCAATGAAACAATGTATGAATGGCAGAAATGCTTAATGTTGCTGGCCCTGATGGAAGTGGGCAGAGGAACTGAGACTAAAGGTACAAGGGAAAAGGTCATTTTTTTAAATCCCCAAACAAAAACGTTTACTTTTCTTTTCAGTTTCAAGTACCGTTTTCAGTTTCATGCTGCTCTCCGTGTTACATGCAGAAGCTGGATGTTGGCTTACTCAACCGCCCAGCTCAGCTCCCTGAAGGATAAAAAAACATTTTCATTGCAAACTTAATTTTAGTTTGTGAAATCATTAGGCCCAGGAAGATGCTGGAAGAACCAACATTGCTGGCATCCTTACTTAGCCAAGCCTGGGGTGGTCATTTGGATACAGTATATGTGTGTATATGTATATATATATATAAAACAATGTGGTGGATAGGATAGAACGTCATGGACGTCATTTGGCATCACCCAGAGGGAAAATGTAGGTTTTATGAATATATCCAACCCATAGACAATAGATAGCCCAAAATAATGTTGTGGTACTCATGGGTAATAAGAAAGTATACTTGGATGATCAGTAGAGTGTATCAGCATGTTGGAGGAAAAAACCACAAATCATGTGCCTGCTTTACAGTGTGTCTACGTCTCATGTAGCTACAGTTGTTTGATGATACTATCGTATTGAACACTTATTGTAACAATGGCAGAATCTCTTTTCTCCATTATATGAATGCTTGCTATAGTACAGGCAAAGCCATAAACCATCCTGCATGTATCATCTTATACTAAGGCTTACAGAAATCTATGTGGTAGATATTATTGTTTCCACATTATAGATGAAGAAGCCTTATTTCAAAGCTAAACCCTCTAACTATCTCCCTCCCCCTTATAATGGGATGATTGGGGGGAGGAACTGTGACCACCCAAATAATGACATGGAGAGTTACATTCATTTATGAATGCCTAGTCATTATAACTAGGCTTGTTACCTACTAGCCGGTGTAACTTAATTAACCCGTTTATTCTAATCTTACATCTACCATATGAATTGTTAATTACTTCTCCTTCAGTCCTGGTATGCTTTGTCCTTCCCCTCTCTCTGGCAAATCCTCCCACTCCTCAGTTTCCCCAGGAGTTCCTATCTCTTCCCAGAAGTCCCACCTTTTACCTCCTGTCTTTGCTATAGGCCATGAGATTTTTAATAAACCAATCTGAAGATGAAAGAGGGAGTGTTTAGGAAACATGATGTAGTCATAGGAATAACAATGCCAATACCCAGTCTGCCCTCAACACTGTGCAGGCACAGAAATCAGCGTTTGAATAACTCAAAGACAATCTTTGCACAGTGCACAATAATATTATCCAACACCCCCCACTGTGAACTAATAGTTCTCACTCTGGTGTGCTTATTTATGTGGGTTAGATGTGAGAAAATGGTAGTTAATCTCTCAAACCTAGAAGTTGCACTTTAGAATTACTGTGAGCATGTTTTTAAAATAGGCATTTTTATTGTCTTGTGTTAGTCATTTGTTTCATACTAAGGTATTGATGTATGTGCTAAACAAATAAATTCCTGATTGAATTGCTCTTTCTTTAAACTCCAAGGCAGTAGCCATTCTGTGGGGGAAAGAAGCTTTCTCCTTGAGGGGTCACTATGCTTGTCTCTGAACAGTGATCTTTTCACAATTATGTAGTGATTGTTTTAGAGGGATTCACTAAAATCTCATAAAGAACTGGGAATCACCTAGTGCTTTGTGCCTCATCTCGTTGAATCCACAAGAAATGCCTGGAGCATAAGACATCTAAGGCTTAAAGAGCCTAGAGGAGTAGTTCAAGGCCAGCTAGCTCAGAACTGGAGAGGTAGGATATATTTGAATTCTATCAATCTTCGGAATCAGAGCTTTACAGTGGTCAACTGCTTCTCTATTATCAGATTTCTTTTCTGTATTTTTGTATTAAATATTTTTCTTTATGTGTCCATTCATTTCTCAGATGAGTTATTTAATTATTTTTCTTTATAAATTTTTCTTGAATAGATAAAGTGACTTCCTATTATGTTTCTTCAGTTAAAACAGAGGGGGGAAAAAACACCTCCATCTCACAATTGTTTTATAATTTCAGATAGAGTTTTCAAACTGAAGCTGATTTCAGTTATTCCTATAGATTTTCTTAGCTATGCTCTGGTAAGGACTAATGGATTTTAATGTATTCCTTTTAGGCCTCCTGTACCTTTTAAAGTGACAGTGTCTGTGTCCTGATTTTAGCTCATGTATACACAAAGACATGCATACACTAATATGAACTGTGTATCCAAATCACTTTGCTCTTATTTTTCCCCTGGATATGTGATGAGTTAGGGCACACGGTTAGCTGCAATAGAAGCAAGGCACTGAAAAAGTTATATTTCCAACCATCTGAGAAGCAGTTCAGGGGAGACAGGAGGCTGTGAAATCATCACTGTTTTTCTGATTTTGCTCTGCCCTGTGGTACTTTCCCTATTTGTATGCTCAGTGCCTGATAGTGGCATTTACCATGGCATCTGCATTTTAACTTGTTGCAAAGGACCAAGCGGAGAAAAAGGTGAGATCAGGTTTTTCTTTGTAAATATGTATCCCACTGTCTACTACTTACAGTCTTTTGGTTGAAGTCTGGATATATGACTATTCCTATTCAGCTCCACGAGACTCTGGGCGATGCAGGTTCTGGCTCAAGGCATTTGTCACTCTGTGGGAGCTGCTTACCCAAAGGGACAAGAGGAGGATGGATGCTGGAGTTAATTAACAATTTCTGGGACAGTCTGGCCCTCCAGCATCTAAGCATCACTTTCCAACTGTCATTTCATGTAGAGGGTATGCTCACTTTTCTCTCAAGGAAAACAGACACAAGTTTTTCCTACTTGCTTCCCGTAGCCGAGAGTCCAGAATGTCTGGTGGATATTCTAACCTCTCTACTCTCTCACACATGGCTCTAGTAACCCCTGAACTAAATATAAGAATCCATTGCTTGGTATAAAACTTCCAGTTTTGAAAGAGAGGGGATAGGAAGCTCAGTATGGAGGCTGGGCAAGAACTGCTTGGCATTTTTTGGTTACACCATTTTGTCCACACTGAACTCGTTCTCTGGATTTGCTCACTCTCTGTTAACTCCCTTGTTCATTGTTCTTAGTGACTTTTTATGTTTTCTAGTCACACGTGTGGTGGAAGTTGCAATGTATGGCCTCCTTTCAAGTCATCTGTTTTATAGCCTGCTTTTTGGGGGATCGCAGGTTTGGGAACTTGGAACTTGGTGTAATGACTGCACACAGTAGCTGTCAGCTAGGCTTTTGCTTTCTTTGTGATGTAATATCCTGTATATTTGCTGCTAATATGTTTCATCTTTTGGTATATTTGCTTCAGAGCACAGCCTACTCCAAATGGCATCCCTCAGTTTAAAGTCTTCTACCTTGAGATCTTTTGATTTAAGAGTTTTTTTGGTAGGAGAGCTATGCCTGTTTCATCTGAGTGTTTCTAGTTGGTCTAGCTCCCCTAGGGTGGCCAAGAAGATCCTCCATAAAGTTCGTAAAGTAGGCCATGTATAGCAGCCTCTTATTTTATATTCTTTAGTGGAGCAGAAGCAGGTAGTGTTTTATCAGTCATTTGTAAAGGCAGCAAATAGGAAGCACACTGTGGTTCTACATCTTGTAATATCTGTGTTCGGAGCATCTATGACCTGGTCTCTTAGCTAGATATATTTGGCTTTGTTGTGGTGGTACCCTACTGTACAGATCCACTCTGTATTAGGATATAGGACTGGTGAAGTTTGGAGATGTGGATTAAACAAGAGAGAAGCTCCGTTTTCTCCTAATGGCCTCCAGTTGAGCAATTGCACAGCTAGGGCCAAGCTTCAGCTCTATAGCATCCATTAGAAATCAGGTTCCTTTGGTTTCTTACTGTCTTGGTCTCCAGAACATCTCTCAGCTGGCTCCCACCATTGTGCCCACTTTCCAGTTGGCAGGAGCAAAGAGAGTAAGAGAAGAGTTGGAGGGTAAGTGACACCCTTAGGAAAACATAAAATTGTTTTCATGGATCCTCCTAACTGTAATTCACTGTCTAAAATAAACCCATTAGTTACCCTAGATGAATGGCTTATAGAAGCAAGGAGAAGGCTGTGGTGAGCTAGTACTGTGTATGAATACAATTCACAGGATTCTGTTAAAAGAATGTAGAGAGTACACTGGAAGATGAGGAAGGCTCTACAGTAACACTTCTGATTACAACATAAGGTCAAAGTATGATTGGATTCCTGGAAGGTCTATAACACCATCTCCTTTATAAGGAGCCTATCCTTCATGAAAAGTGATAAGAAAGAAAAATGTCCTATTATTCTAGCCTATTAACTTGTTCCCTCTCTCTCTCTCTCTCTCTCTCTCTCTCTCTCTCTCTCTCTCTCTCCCACCCACGTGTGTGTGTGTGTGTGTGTGTGTGTGTGTGTGTTTGTGTGTCTGTGCCTGCGTGTTCTTGCAAGTATAAGGTGACTTGAGCTTAAGGAAAACCCTCACAGGACAAGTGGCCAACTATTTTAAGTGTGAATATGCATCCTTTTTTCAAAAGTTCCTTTCAGCAAGCCACAATGTAATTCCATCACAGGAATTTACCTGCTTCTCTAAAGGTGTTGCTATAACTAATTTCAAACAGCATGACTTAGACAGTATTCATTTTTTTCTTAATAGCAGCCTGTTGGCAGCCCTGAATGGGTTTTGGCTTGGGAGGGATACGTGTGAAAGCAAGCGTTTTATCCCAGTGTGCGGAGATGGGAAAACAGTGAGCTGTCCACCAGCTCATGGAGCCTAAATCCCTGTTAGCTCCAAAAACACTGAATCTATGAGCAGAACTGCTTTTCAGATTTATCCTGGGGAATAAGGTTTATTCAAATTGGGAAGAGAAGGAAGCACCAAAGAGCTACCACACCTGAAAGAGCAGATCAAGTCGAGACATGTAGTTTGAAATCATGCATGTGTATTGTTTTCTGACATGGCACGTTAGTCCGGGCCACTGACATGTGATTTCTCTTTGATCCTGGCTGTTATGTTGTCAGTCTTCACAAACAAATGTCAAAAAGGCCGGGAGCTTGTGACTCTGGCTCTCTCCCTTCTTGGAGGCAGCAGATAGCTGAAGTTGTGGTCTCTGGCCTTGGTTCCATCCTAACCTTGGCATTGTTGCACTGTTCCCCTCCCGTCTCAGGAATATTTTCTTTGTCCACTTTGTGCTGCTCCTGCTCGTGGGCGGAGAGTTGCTGGCTTTGTTGAGCTAGGATTTTCCTAGCATTACCTGCAGCCTTTGCTTCTTGTCCTTCCCTGCATGCGAGTAAGGCTGCAACTCAGCAGGGTTGAGCCTTGCCTTTCAGGTTTTTCTTTTTCATCCCTTCTTCTGCAAGAAATCTCTTTTTGGCCCAAATAACTGGATGGCTTAAAGTCATCTTAAAAAAAAAAAAAAAAAAGCAACCTAGTTTTGTAGTTTCAAGTTTCATTTCTAAAACTGAATGGTTATCTTGGTTATTCTACAGAACAATTTTGCCATTTGTTTAATAAGTATAAATAAACGATTAAATAATAGTTAGCTTTAGTTAAAGCATTCATCTCTACCTCCTTCCACTCTTCCAAGAAAGACTTGACTTGTAGAAAAGCAAGCCATGCTTATCTTGTAGCTTTGAACGGTCTTCTGTCTCATGCTTCACACCTCCAGGGAATGCGGGTATCCCACCTACCTTCTTAGCTGAAGATGTTGGTCTCTGACTACTGAGTTTGTACTAAGGTGTGCCATATCTGAAGGGCAAGTTTTTCTCAAAAGCCTAAAAATCATATTACAAATAATGCTATTCCTCAGGAATCCAGTCCAACCTATGGTTCCAGTTTCTTCTCAGCTCTTATTTGACTCACATCCATAAATATAGCCTTTCTTCTGTTCTTAAGGCACAAAAAACCTGGATTTTTATCCTTAGATCTACCAATAACATACTATTTAGTTGTCTTTCGACTTGAATATTTTAAGCCATTTGAAGAAACATTTTTATTCATTTGCGTTTTTTTTTTTTTTTTTTTTTTTGTAGTGCTGCCTTTTATGACCTAGAAATTACTGGCATGTTCATTTTTAACTCTGTGGTTTAACCTCTGTGTATGCCATTATGGAAATCAATCTTTAGAAGTCATGAGTGTGCTGCAGAGACCCACCATCAAACGTTTATATGAATGATTTAGAATGGGGCTAAATAATTACATTTTGTGGCAAAAAAGACTTAGCTTAGAAGCTAGAGGAAATAAACTATTTCGGCATTTCTTAAATATATGTTAGTATTATGCATTTTAACACAAATTTAATAATGTATAGTCATTTTGACAGCAATGGTGAAGACTAGGAGAATCTGCCAACACCTACATTTACTAAATTTGGCTCCTTAGGTGTTAGGAAAGTAGCTGGTTAAACTTAAGCATGAAGATCTGAGCCATTAATTGTACAGGACACATGGAAGGTATGAGTTCTTGCCTCCAATACCTTGAATATATCACCAAGCTCTCCAAACTCTGTCCACCATCCTGGAGGAGTAGTAAGGGATGACATGGTCAGGATCTCTGCTCCCACAGATCCAGGGTGGTTGTGCCATTATTTATTGAGCATTATTTACACACTAGAGAGCCTCTCTCCATAGCACAAAGCTATGATTTCACACTCCACTCATATAAGATTGACCAGTATATGTATGTCATTATCAGCCTCTAAACTGCAAGTGTGACTATGTGAACTAAGAAGAGGTATGGGTTCAAGGGAGGTCACATGGTGCCAGTTGAAAGTGAATGGAGGGGAGACAAGGCAACGTGCAATGCGGTGCTCATCTTTTATTAACTAAGGCAAATTTCCAGATGATCTCTACCGAATCACCAATATCTGTGATGTTAAGTCCATGGCGCACTGTCTCTTGCATTGCTTTAAGTATTTGTATGACTGTGTGATGTCAAAGAGAATCCTGTATTTTCTCCCACTTAGCATTGGAGCCTACCTCCTGTGAGATATTTTCTTTTAGTTCACTGTATCCTTCTTGAACCAATTCATCTTGAAGTTGAGTGTGTCCAAGAAGGATTCTGAGGGCCTGTTTTTCCAAAAGTGTGAAGGTTGGTCTTCTTAAGAGAACATACATAATTTTTTTCTTTCCTGGGTAGGGAAAAAGGATCCAGGGCCAGGAACTCTAACAGAACTTTTATCTGACTACATGTTGATGTTATTCTCTGTCTTTGCTTCATTTTATAGCCTGTCTGGTTTTAGTCTAGCATTTATAGGTCTCCCCTCTCTCCCACCACCAACATAGACTCTGGAGATTACTTTCTGACTATACTTTTGACTGTCTCTTTGCTGGGTGATGCGATAATCTTCACTTTTGCCTGGCTATGGGATGCTACCATTATTTTTTTCATATACCCCAATATGCAAGATTTGTATTTCATTAAGAAAATCTTTTTATAACTTCATTAAAATTTATTCCAAATCACCAGGTATGTTTATATGTTATTTATAATTTGAACTCAATAATACTCTTTTTTTATTTTCCCCTTCTGGGTCAAACATTTTTGTTGGAGAGTGATAGCTGTGCCTTTTCTTTGTATTGTTCAATGGAGATCTTCATGTTGACTGTTTGAATAATCAAAAAATATTTATGAACTAATGAATCTATGCAGATTATTTATTCAGTTATCTGTAATTTTATTGATGTCAACACATATAGAGTGCCAATTTAGATATATTCTTTGTTTAACTAAGGCTAAATGATATGCTCATTGATTGATTTTTTTTTTCTTTTGACATTGAGAACATTAGCCTCTGTTTTATAATTCTTTACTCTTAATAAATGTCAAAGTCTGTGGTAGATGTACAGACCTTGTAACTCGGTGTTTATGTCTCCTAAATGCTGGGACAAAAGGATTATATGAAGCAAAATAATTATATGAGTCCAAGAATTCTTAGAGCAGTTTAGGCAACACAGTAAGAGAATATTTCAAAAAGAAAATATTTCAAACAGAAAATAAAAAGATATACATGTTGCAAAACACAGATTCTTAAGGAAAGAGAACAAAGATGAGAGGTCTACTTACCCACTGACAAACAATGCTGCAGAGAGCAGAAAACTAGTTTATAGCCACCTGTCAGATACAGAGAGATCCTATATCATAAGGATTGACTCTTGATAATTCCTGTCTAGGGGGCTTTTGTTTTAAAGTGGAGATGAAATAAAAAGATATTTAAAGAAAATGTTAGCAAAATGAGTATAAAATGAGGCCTCTGAATTTGTTATGTTGGTCAATACTTATTTTCTTTTGAGTTAGATGCAAAGTGCTGTGTGGTGCTTTCAAAGCAACCATGATAAATTATTAAGTATTTGTAATTTATTACACACACCAGAGAATAATATACTGCAGCGTGAGCTGATGTCACTAAACAGTGCTGGCTGGAGCACAGTCTAGATGCTGCATGAGATTGTCTAAGTACTGGGCTTATTAGTAACTCACATTGCAGCAGGAGACTGTTTTCCTCCTTATGAGGGTTTGTTTTTCAATTCCAGACAGGAAACTGAAGAATTCTGAGCATGTACTTCCATTATTCAAGTGTCTTAGCACAAGCTCTCTTTTTGACAGTACTGGAACAATTGGCAATGTTTTTTTTTTAAATTAATTGATTGATTAACTTTATTAAGTAACTAAATGACAGAACTTGGTCCTTCTATTGAACTAAATGTTTCTTGAAGCCTTGCTAAATCTATGTTTGGATTTTTAGCTTTATCTATGGCTGACATTCAATAACAGTGACTGCTTTTGTTTGTCAACCCAGTTGCAAGCTATATTTCCTGTTATGTGTAGTGTGATTTTATGAAGAATCATTCAAACTAAGCATGCAACAGCATGCCCTGGGTAAGGATTAATTCATAAGGCCTGCAGACATTACCATTTTTTTCATCACATCTTTGTATCCTGAGTGTTTTCTTCTACTGATTCAAAGCACATTGTTGGAGAAGAATGTACATCTGTATTTAAGAAGAATTAAATAACACTTTTAGCATTTCTCTCTAGTGATTATAGGATGCCTTGTCTTACATGTGGGTTGTTAGCTCTATTGTGCCTTAGGAATCTTTAATTCATTTCATATTATTCTTAGAATATTTTTTATTATTATGTATTTTAACTATTGCCTTCTTGTCTCAGTTAGGGTTTTCATTGCTATGAAACGACACCATGACCAAGGCATCTTTTATAAAGTACAACATTTATTTTTTTATTGGCTATTTTATTTATTTACAATACAGATGTCATCCCTCTTCCCCATTTCCTCTCCCTAGAACCCTATCCCATCCCCCCTACTCCTTTATGCTTTTAAACCATTTTAATTACATGCATGTATTAAGGTCAGTTGTAGGTTGAAGGTCTAGCAATATACTAGGTGCAAATAGTCAAAGAAAAAGCAAGGCATTAAACCCAATTACATGAACACTCCTGTGATAACTGTTTCTTTGTTTTCTTTTTTTTTTCTGTTCACTGGTGCTTTATTTACTATAGCTAGGGAATAGAATCCATATTAATCAACAGATAGATTTATAAGAAAATGTGAGACATACACAAAATTGAATATTATTCAACTGCAAGTTGCAGGTAAAGCTAGTGGAACCAAAAGAACTATGCTGACTGAAGTACCTCAAGACCAGAAGGACAAAGGCTCTGAGGTCTCTCATAGACGTACCCTAGCTTCAACTTGATTATTTTGTGTATTTCACTTGTCACACAGATAGAATCCAGGAAAGTAGAAATAGACCTTTAGAGAGAGTGTAGTAGATTATAGGCCAAACAAAAGTAATGATGTGGAACATAAAAGGCCGGCGGGCTTAAGCAGAAGGTAGTGTGGGGATATGACAAATCAGAAGATGAAGGGTGTGCTAAGTCAAAGAAAGACAGTATGAAAAGGCATACAGAAAACTACGTTCTTATGACCAAACTTAAAAAAACAAATAAATTGAGGGATAGTAAAAGACATGTAAAAAATAGAAGGAATAAAAATATTGAAGATTCAACTATTAAGTAAAGAGGGAGCAGGGAGGATGGGAGAGAGGCGGTAGTGATGGATTCAACAAAACTATGGAGATACGTGAAAGTCTATGGAACCCCACTAGTCAGTAAGCTGGTTTCAAAATACAATGAGAGAGAGAGAGAGAGAGTGAGAGTGAGAGAGTAAGAGAGAGTGAGAGAGAATGAGAGATTGAATAAGTTATTAAGACAATATTGCTTCCAGAAGACATGAGACATTACAATGATCTCAATACAAGAAGTGAGTTACATCCCTAGGAGTTATTGGTACAGAGGTTTCCACACAGCCAAGCTATTACTGTTGATTATCCACTATAGCTACTATGTGGCAGGACTCTATTGTTGAAGACACAGCACTCTTGTGTCAAAGGATTAATAGGAATATTAATTTATTTTTTGTTTGTTTGTTTTCTAGAGACTTATTTATTTTTTTATTGGATATTTTATTTACATTTCAGATGTCATCACCTTTCACCATTCCCCCCCAGAAAACCCCTATCCTATGCCCCCTTTTTCTTTTTGCTTTTATACAGTTTTTAAAAATGTTAATCAAAGGCTTTATAAGTTTGGTAATGCTCAATCAGAAGTGTAACCTAATACCCAGCCTAGATATATCAACTAACTTTGACTGGTGGAGACACGTGAACAACTGCCTCCATATCCCCCCTCTCTTTCTCTCTCTTTCTCTCTCTCATCACCTAGCTTCTCCTCTCTGTCTTCTCCTCCTCTCCTTACTCCTTCTCTTCCTCTCAGTACCCCTCTCACCTTAGCTCCTCCTACATATCACCCTTCCTGTTAAAATAAAATTTTTTCTCAAAATGCAATTAGAGCATAATTATACCAATTTGTACCAGTGAGGTACAAGATAGTCCTAATGCCCAGTCCATCTTTTTGTTGACTAACCAGAAACTCTGTCATCTCTCCTAACTAAAACACTTAGCTCTGGACCTGGCTTTTTTTTTTTTTTGGCTTTAGAATGAATGTCAGCTGAAAACCATCCACTCAAATCTTTTCTCTCAAGGTAAATAGCCAGGATTGGCTATGAGACTATAAGTTTTCAACCCTGTCAGAAATCCAGAATGACCTAGTTAACTAAAAATATGGGAAGCACAAAGCATAGCTTCTAAAACTTAGCCAATTTATAGAGATCGCTTAACACCTGGACAGTCCGTATACTACAAAATGTTGGAGCATCTGATCTTCAGCCTTCTAGCCCAGGATCAACTGACAGACCTTAGTGATGCAGAATTATTAAGGGCTGATTACTCTGTCTAGGCAGATATAATCAGTTGACTATTCTGCAAGTGCGTCCTTTTCTGGACAGTAATTTGTCTGTAGATTGAAAGAGGCAATTCTTGTATGGTGGCTGTCTCACCACAACTGGAGTAAGTCCAAAGATGCTCAATTTCTTCTTAGAATCTAAGACAGGAAGCTGTCAGGAGCAGACAGGTCTCTAATCAAAATGAACATTAATACAGAAATGTTTGTAACTTCAGTTCTGTGGACTTCTGACGTTTAGAAAACCAACTATCCATGTAAGGTAATCTGGACTGTTGTCTGTTAAGTCCACTCAGCTATTTCTAAATAAAATATAGAAAATACCCTAGCAATAAACTCCAAGCCATGAATTTACTAGTCCCTTAACTCACAGGCTAACCATCTCAAATCTGTTGAAAAAGTTAAAGAAGGACTGGGTCTAGGCCTTGTATCCCTAAATGTGTTATACAGGCACGATGCCTATGAGAGTACCAATATTCATCTCACTTTTATGTCAATAAGAAGCCCATACCAAAGAAAACCTTAAATTTGAAATCAAAGTAAATTTTGTACCATTTAAGAAATTATAACTTCATCTTGAGAATAATTATACAGATTTCTACCAATAGGTTATGGCTATGCAATTGATCCTAGCTAATCCTCCCTATTCCCACAAAAGCTGCTACTTTCCCCTAGAAAAACAGCCCAATATTAACCACCTTAGTCCTCAAGCCCAGGGAATAGGGGTGCTGACTCTTCATTAACTTCTTCAAGCTGATTACGGGTGTTGAGATATTAGAAGAGGTGTGGGGAGAGGAGTAAATTGATAAGCCTCTGACGCTGTGTCGTCACTGCATTCAGTTGGAATTCCAGGACCTCAGAGGTTTGAGCATGTCTGCATAGCTTGCTTGATGAGTAGATACACCAAGGCTGTGTATTCTGCAATGTACAATTCTCATAACAAATTTTAGTATCAAGATAATTTTTTTAGAGGTCTGACATTTTATTAAAGATGTTGGTTCTAACAGCTTTTCTTTTTTTCCCTTTTTTTGAATATAATATTTACATTTAGAATTTTATCCCCTTACCCCATTCCCCCCACTACCCAGGAACCCCTTATCCCATCTCCCCTCCTCCTGCTTCTATGAGGGTGTGCCCCCACCTAACCCACACTTCCACCTCCCCACCCTCAGATTTCCCCCTAATCAGTGTTCAGCCCTCATGGGACCAAAGATCTCCTCTCCTACCTATGCTCAACAAGGCTCTCCTCCCCTACATATACAGCTGGAGTCATGGGTCCCTCCCTATGTGCTCCTAAGCTGGTGGTTTAGACCCTGGGGGGCTCTGGTTGGTTAGTATTGTTGCTCTCCTCGTGGAGCCACCAACCCATGATAACTGTTTCTAAGGGCTTATCAGGATGACCAAAGTATCTGAGCCTACTTCCCTGTCCTAGTGCAAGGTCATTTTTATGTCTGAAGCCTACTTCCTTGTTCTAGCCTAAAATTTAGAATCCTATCTGAAATCACTTCTTTGTTCTACCGTAATATTTAGATTCCTGCCTGAAACTACTTCTTTGTTCTACTCTAAGATTTAGATTTCTACCTGAAATTACTTATTTGTTCTAGCCAAATGTCAGATTCCTGCCTGAAGCCTACTTCCTTGTCCTTGGCCAATGTCATATTCCTGCCAAGCAGTCCATTACCTTGTCCTTGTCCCATGTCATATTCTTGCCAAGCAGCCCCAAAGGCTCTCCACCTTTCCCTATTTTTCATTTCATTAACAAGACTGAGCCTGTCTTAGGTCATTCTGACAAGAATGCCTTCCTTACCTGTCGTGAAATATGCATTATCCAAAGCAATGCATTTCTGTCTTAGGTTGGTAAGGCTCTGTGCAGAATCTTAACTGTCTTTGGTTTGCCAGCCTGTTCATTTAATAACTCTGTCTGGGGGTCCATTTTCATGTTCCAGCCATCTTTGGCTACCAACATGTGTTTTGATATCCAGAATGGCAGTTATGGAGGTCTATCAACCAGCTTTTGTTTTAGTGCCCTGAGTATCACAGAACCTTGGTATTCTAAAAGTAGCTTGCAAGTACTGGAAGAAATGAGGCAGGCTTTAAGCAGAAGCAAGAGGGTAATGGGCTTAATTATTGCTGGTATAACAGCTTTAATTACATTAGTTGCTAGCACCACTGTTTCTGCAATTGCTGTGACATAAGAAGTTAAGACAGCTACTTTTGTTAATCATTTAACAAAAAATGTTACTAATGTGTTGAATATTCAAGAGGATTTAGATAGGCATTTGGAAGAATGGATTGATGTTCTTTATCCTATTCAAATTACCAGAAGGAGGTTCAGAATTTAAGGGTAAGCAGCCATCTTGAGTGTCATGCCAAATACCATTGGATTCATGTTAGTTCTAAAATTTACAGTGGTAGTCATTATAATTAGGAAGTTTAATGATACTTGCATTGAATTTGGTATAATTCTAACACCTCTGTGGAAGTTTTAACGATACATAGGGAGCTTATAAATTTCAAGAATGCTACTCTGCTGAATGTTGATGCATAAATAACTGCAGATAAAATTAACCAAGGCCTTAGGTCAGTATTTCTATTTTGGTCAAGCTTAAAAAATGGCATATATAGCTTGATCATGCTAGCCCTTTTTGTCCTGGGAATACTTTTATTCCTGCCCATCATGTTAAAGCTTTTCTTTCTTTCTTTTTAATTTTTTTTTATTTTAGAAAAATACAAAATTTAATTACTCATGATGAGGCCTCTTAAAAATGTTTTCAATCTACAGAACAGAACATGCCTTAGCTACACACTTCCAGTTTGTTCGTTGAAGCCTGGCAGCTGAGTTTTTTTTTTTTTTTAGCTCCATTTCCTGTATTAGTCACACTTCTGTCATGTTTTGAAAACATGTAGTTTTTTCCTTTAGCCTAAGGCCCTTTGCTGGTCTGCTCATATACAGAAACTGCCCCTCTCCCCACCTTAGAAAGCCAGCCAAACCTGTAGACCTGGGTCACACTCCTGTTGGTCCACACATCTTCCTTGTTCTGTTGCCCAAAGATCCTGAAACCTCAGGCTCAGACTCAACTCTAGCTGCCTTCTAGGAAGAGCGATGGTGCCAAGAGACTGTAAGGAGTGTTCTGAGGACCCTCTGGTACTTGGACCTTCCACTGACTTCATGACACTGAGTCTAGAATGTATGTTTTTAAGTTACCAAGTGGTATTTTAGAAACTTCCTCTGTTAGGAACTGCCTTCTGCACAGTAGCTGAAAGCAGTAGTTGCTAGACACCAGGGTACCTGGCAGATGAGTGTGTCTAGAAGAGGAAGATTATTTAGGGTGCACAGCAGTCACTCTCAAGGCAGGAAGAGGTTGATTATCTGGGAAATGGATTTGCAGCTTTTCTTTAACAACAAGGACAACATTTAATTGGAGCTGACTTATAGGTTCAAAGGTTCAGTTTATTAAGGTGCAAAACATGGTAGCATCAAAGCAGGCATGGCACAGCAGAGGAGGGGCTGAGAGTTCTACATCTTGTTCTGAAGGCAAACAGAAGACTGGCTTCCAGGTAGCTAGGAGGAGAGACTTAAAGTCTACAACCATAGTGACACACCTTCTCCAACAAAGCCACACCTACTCCAAGAAGGTCATACTTCCTAATAGTGCCACTCCCTGGGCCAAGCATATTGAAACCACCACATTTCACTTCCTGACCCCTGAGTACTTGTTCAAACTTATAACACTTTGGGGGACATACCTAGAGATAGAATAATGCAAAATACATTTAGTCCAACTTCAAAAGTTTATAACAGTCTCAACAATGCTCAGTCTTTTCTGAGATTCATCCAATCACTTAGCTATAATCCCTTGTAAAATCAAAATCAAAAAAAGTAGATCACATACTTCCAACATCATAGGATATATATAATCATTCCAAAACTTCATAATGAAGAAATACTGCACAAAAGCAATACCAAAAACTGGCTGGTCAAACTCTAAACTCTGTATTTCTCTATCTGATATAAAAGCACTCTTTATATCTCCAACTTTTATATCTCCAACTCCTTTCATCTTTGTTGACTGCAAGAAATTTTCTTCTTCAGGGCTGGAACACAGCTTCTTTGTGCTCTCACAAAACACTTCCCAGAAGATTTTATCTTAGTGATGCTGGTCTCTTCTTAATTACTGCTAATTTCTTAGCTCTAGGTAAGCAGTTTCAATTGTCCAAGTAGTCCTTTCTATTCTTGACTCTAAAGCCAGAGCCACATATCCAAAGCTGCTGAATTCTGTTGCTTTGTGGGGCTGAAGCATGTCCCCTTGTTCTAGAAAATTATCACCAGGTTCAGAGGTTCAGTTCATAATCATCAAGGCAGGAAACATGGCAGTATCCAGGCTGGCATGGCATGGCTCAGGAGAAGCTGAAAGTTCTACATCTTGTTCTGAAGGCAAACTGGAGAAGACTGGCTTCCTGGCAGCTAGAAAGAGGGCTCAGAGCCCACCCCCACAGTGACACTGTCCTCCAACAAGGCCACATCTACTCCAAGAAAGCCATACTTTCTAATAGTGCCTCCCCCTGGGCCAAGCATATTTAAACCACCACACTTCTTAGGTAATCTTCTTTCTATTTCCTTTCCAATACATTCAAAATCAGATTTAATTAGAAACAAATTATTTCATGTCTTTGAGATCATTCTTTAGAGGATTTTCAAGCTTCTATGCACCCATATCAAGCAGGGTAACTAACTGGAGAGGGGGAAAAAGAGAAGGGAAGGAAATGGAGGAGAAGGGGAAAAGGAGGAAAAGGGGAAGGGGAAAAAGATGTATGTGGATAAAAGGACATAATTGGGTGGGTAAGCACAGGAACAAGCCAGGGTGACACAAAGATTCTGAATACTAAGAATATCCCAGTATAAAACCAAAGAGCAGGAAACTGACAAGAATTCCATGATTCCCATTGATACTTGGTAAACACTATGTTTACATAACTTTCAGCATCAGCTTATATGTCTACGATTGCTAGTTCATTAAAAGTTGAATGGAAGAGTGGCTACACAAAGGAAAATTATAATTAGGCTGATAACATAATGGAAGTGTGAATATCGAAATTAAAAGGTGAAAACTTGGTTGGATGCTCTTTATTATAATTTATTTAATATTGTGTTTTCTATTGTCTGGGCACTTGTCTCATTCCTCATCAGAAATTTATGAGCAAAGATATATTATGTTCAGAGGACTGATCGAGATCAGAGCAAAGTGCCTACCCCAAGGAGGCTTTCCTTAAGATCCACAACCTCACTACCCATGTATAGTTGGTTAGGTTTATAGTAGCAGTCATGATTTTTCTCCTGTTGAATGGGCTTTGTGTTAACTTAGAAAGATGTTGTTTGCCAGAATGTCTTACTATATTGGATATTGTTGTAGTTTGTAGGCATCACTAGTGGATAGGACTATTCATAGTCTCCTCATGTAGAAGCTTGCATGGTACCTTCTAGTACTATAGAATTTAGTCCCCAGGGAGAAGGCTCTTGTATCCATTATCCATTTCAGTTAACATTCTCAGAGTTCTATGTCCCAGTTATGTTGTGTCTTCAGGAAGAGGAACTTACCTTCAACTTCTGGCAGGCAACCACAGGCATTATCAATATACTATACTGTTCTGGAAGTCCCTTGGATTTTCCTGACTAACTACTTGAAAAGAATTTTCTCATGCCCGATATTGGGTTTTTATTATAATTCATGCCTCTTGGAGTAAGTATTACCACTCAAAGCAGTGGATCTTTAAAAATCATTATCTATATCTTTACTGTAATCTATTCACTTATCTCTCCATATATGTGTATGTATATATATATATATATATATATATATATATATATATATATATATATTACTTATACTTTTAGGTAAATATAGATTTTTTTATATCCTTTTCAAGCATCCTTTAACATTTTTTATCTCTCATCACTCCCTCACTCCAACTCCTGTGTTGTCCTCATGCATGGTGGACCACTTCTGCATGCCATGTTTCTAGAAACACTGGGTATTGCATTATGTATATCGAACACTCCATTCTGTTTAAAGATATCATTAGAAAGTTAATGCTTCTGCTCTCCCCATTAGGCTGAGGATGGAGCTGATATAAAGAAGTTACATAGGTTGAGCATGGCTAGATGGCAATGAGTCAGCTTTGGCTTTTGTGCACAGTAGGCATTGTCCCCTAAAGGCTCTTGTCCCCTAACTCTCTAGCCAGGATCACTATATTCTTTGCTTCAAAAACATATTTAACTTAAGTGAGGACAGAGAGCCATGGTTTCTCTCCTATTGTCTCTGTAAATACAGAGTTCCATATTTAATTTTTATATTCTCATTAAGTAAGATATGTGAAAGTACATAAAAACACATAGTAAAAGTATTATTTCGTTACCTCTTGAATAGGTAAACATGCTTCTTAAAGTTCTTTTCACCTCAAAATTAATTTCAATTTTACATTTTAATTAAAATATAATTACATTCCTTCCTTCTTCATGTTCTTCCCTGCAACTCCTCTTATTTACCCCCATTCAATCCTTTCTATGTCTCCACCCCATCAAATTGACAGCTTCTTTTTATTTAGCTATTAGTGTGTGTGTGTGTGTGTGAGAGAGAGAGAGAGAGAGAGAGAGAGAGAGAGAGAGGGAAATATGTAACCATAATATGTTGAGTCTATTTTTTATTCGTCATGTGCATATGCTTTCAGAACTGACTGTATTAGATAACCAATCTGAAGCTAGTCCTTAGGAAAGACTAACTCTTCCTCTGTGACCAGTTGTTAGTTGCCTATAGTTTTTTTTTTGTCTAACTGTTGGACACTGTGAGATTTTTCCTCTTCTTGCATTAGCTTGTCTATTGACATTGCCATTCTTCAGGTCTTGCTCATTCTGCTATTTTTATTAGAATCAGTTTCATGGTAGACTCTTTGGTCTTCTGAGTCTAAAAAATGCAGATGAGATCAACACTCACCATCTGTCTTCCTGGGTCTTAGTTACCTCATTCAATGTATCTTCTTTAGAGCTATTCATTTACCCACAAATTTCATAACATATTTTTTCTTTATAACTAAATAATATTTCATAGTGTATATGTAACACATGTTTTATTATCCATTCAGCAGTTGTAGGACATTTGAGTTGGCTCCATTCCTAGCTATTGTGAACAGAACAGCAATGAACATGGTTGAGCAAGTATCTGTGGAATAAGGTATTGAGTCCTGTGGGCACATGCTTAGGAGTGGTGTAGGTGGGCTACATAATATATTTATTTTGTATTAGTCTTTTCGTTCTTTTTAATTTTCCATACTTGTTTTTAGAGTGGTTGGAATAATTTACATTGCCACCAAAATAATTGTTGGTTGTTTTGCTGACCATAGCCATTCTGATTGGGGTGAAATGAAATCTGATGTGTTTTCATTTGTAGTTTCCTTATTGCTAAGGATGATGAACAATCTTTGAGGCATTTTTTTGATAACTCTATTGATAACTCTGTTGAGATTCCTACTCTACTTTTTAGTAGGGTCCTTGTTTTCTTGCTTTGGTTTTTGAGCTCTTTGTGTATTCCGGATGTGATCCTCTGTCAGGTATACAGCTGACAAAGATTCCCTTCTGTTTTTTAGAGATTTTTGTTCACTCAGCTGTTTGCTTAGATGCACTGGAATTTCTTAGTTTTATGGTGTCCCACTTGTCAGTTGTTGGCCTTAATTCCTGGGCAAATGGAATCCTATTCAGAAAGTCCTTCCCTATACTTGCACCATAGGTTACTGCCTATATTTTCTTGTACAGTTTTAGCAATTTAGATTGCAAATGAAAGTGTTTTATTATTTTAAAAATTTCCCGTAAGCTTGAAATTATGCTTTGCTTCAGGATATTAGTCACGAGCCTATATGACTAATGTTGACTAACTGAATCTTATGCTCACCAGGCAAGCTCTTTATTTCTGTTCATTACTTTTACTTTGTGAAAGGCTCTCACTTGCTCACATGAGCCTAGTGTATAGAATAGACAGACCTTGAACTTTGATCTTTCTGCCTGGACCTTTAGAGTAGTTAAGATTACATAACTGGTTGCTATTTAATCCAATAAAATTAAAATGCTCAAGTTGTTAGGCAATAAGGCTGCCTTTTACATATTTAATAGCTATATATTGCTATTGGCTACTATATTGGATGAGGCTACCGCATATCGACCACTGTTATCTACATGGAAAGCTCTATTGGTCAGTGCCAAACAGATCAAAAATCACACTATTTCTTTCCAAACGAGGCAAAATAATAACTTGCTTATCTTGCTTATAAACTATCTCAACTTTTAATTTCATTCATGTTTACAGAATCAATATATCATCTCTTTTTCGGTCTGCCTATTTACTTATGAATTATTTAAATTTAAATAAATATGCTTTCTTCTCCCTTTCCTTCTTTTCTACTGAGTTTGTGTGAAAGATACTGCTAGAGCTCTTTAACTGCATAGACACCTTTGCCTCTGAGGACCCTGCTTCTAGACTTACAGCCCCACAAAGTCATTTATTGAGTGGCACAGGGATTTTCTGGGGCAGCCAGATCACACCAAGGTATCAACACCATTCTGTGTACAAAATGTCCTGAGAATTCTCCTTCCCCTCTGCTTTCCATTCCCCCTTCTCTCTCTCTTTTTCTTCATGTTCTCCTTCTTTGTTTCCTCCTTCTTCCATTCTTCACTCCTTCCTTTCTTGCTTTCTATACAGTGCTTTATTATATATTTATCTATTTTCATAAAGAAACTTCACACTTACAATGATGGTAGTGTACAATATTCAGTTTAGTAAGTCAAACAACAATGCTAATGTTGCATCTTTTAAACCATGTTAACAGTGTTATTCGCATTTTTTCAGATGTGACCAGGCAAAGGTGGGAGAAATTTAATAGTAACTCCCTATTTTTTTTTAAAAAAAATTATTTTCTGCCATTTAGTGGTGGCATACGCCTTTAATACCAGCACTTGGGAGGCAGAGGCAGGTGGATTTCCGAGTTTGAGGCCAGCCTGGTCTACAGAGTGAGTTCCAGAACAGCCAGGGCTACACAGAGAAACACTATCTCAAAAAACCAAAAAGAAAAAAATATTTTCTTAGTTCTATTTATGTCTGTGTTTGTGTATGTGAGAGCAGGTAGCTGCAGAGGTCTGAGGTATTGTATCCCCTGGAGCTGGGGTTACAGGCAGTTGTGAGCCACCCAACACAAATACAAGGAACTGAATTCAAGTCATCTGGAAAACGTTAAGTGCTTTCAGCTACTAAAACATATCTACAGCTTAAGATTCCAGATATTAATTGTCAGAAAAAAGTAGGATGGAAGGTTTAGTGAAAAATTTTACTAGAAGATACTAGACAAAGACACTCATTCATCTGTTTTATCCAACAACTATAACTTTAACTTTTCAAATTCTACTTTAAATTATGGTTCTTAAATGCTTTAACCTCCCTTTTAGCCCACCACCCACCAGAAGTGGTATAAAAGAAAAGATACGGGGTGGGGGGGGGAGGGAGGAAGTAGAACTGCTTAGAAGTGGTTCTTTGAAGCAACTTCTGCTCATGTTGTCGGGGAAATCATCAGTTCAGTTCCCAGGTTTGCAGAGGAAGCTCAGTCCACTCACAACACTTTATGGATATATAAGCAGCCCAGTTCAGTAGAGTTGGGATAGGAAACATGAGTCAGTAGTGGTGGTACTATCTAGCAGAGACATCTAGACCTCAGCCTTAGCATGATTCAGCAGGAGGGACCAGGGACAGCAGGAAAACCAGGAAAAGTTCTTGGCTGTGCCTCTCTCAGGGAAGCGAAGATCAGTGAAGAGCCAAGACCAACAAGATTTCACAGCTAGCTCTGTGAGCAAGAGACCTTAATTTTTCCTCACTGTGCATTGCTCTCCAGTTATACGCCTTCCAAACATCACATGTTCTTCCTGGGTCTTGTCTCAGCATGTGTCTTGCCTCAGCACATGTGTCTGTCTCAGCTGACATCACTCTGCCAATCAACCTGAGACTGAGGAAGCAGCAAAAACTGCAGCACCCCATCAGAAGTTATTAGTTATATTTCTTTCTATGGAGTCCCAACAAGTGGAGCTCAACTAGGCAATCTAAGGCAGAACAAACAATACATGCATGTTGTCAGCATAGAATCCCTTATCACATGTCCTTTTTCATGCTTGCTTTAGCAGAACATTCTTTTTCCTGTGTCTGCTTCAGCTAAACATTCCTTCACTACTCTGCCTTAGGCTTTACCTGTTTCTACTTCAGGAAAACACTCCTTCATGTGTTTTCCCCAGCAAAACACCATCCAACACAAGTCACTTTCCAAAGAACCCTTAAGTTTCCATTTCAAACAACCATGGGTTTACTTCCCTATAGGCATGGCTTTTGCAAGTTCTTAGAGACTCAGAATTAGAGGCACATCTTTAGCCTCATAGAGAAAAGCCCTGGATAGAAAAATCAACAACTAAGAATACCCATAATGCAGTGAGATAAATGCTCTGGTGACAAGATTTTAGTCTCTGATGGTATAGTATTCGACGCTGCATTCAACACAGGGTGGGTGTAGATTCAGAGTAGCCCATGAGGGCGTCTAGTTTATGAGTCAGGCAGGGCATGTTTAGATGAAGGCTCATATACACATGCTTTTATGCTGCTGAGCATGTGTGAAATAGACATAAGTCTGAGCTAGATTATATGCTATGCCATTGAGCTCAGATATTGTTTTGAAATCAATGAAAGACGACCCATAAGAATTCAACAGAGGAATCACATTCTCTTTAAGGCCAATATTTTAGACCACATGTGACACCAACCACTGAAGTAGAGGCAGAAATATGACAGAAGAATTTACTGAAGTAATCCCTATGAGGGAGAAGGGCAGAGCAGAGGGCGGGGAGATATGCTTGCAAAGATTTGGGGTTTAAAACACTGGTGTCCTGTGACACACTAAAGAAGGACAATTAAGCACAGAGACCAGGCTAGGATAACTGGATAAGCTTCTGCTAAAATTATTGCTGCAAAAGTCTCTCTATGGGTGAAAGACTAGGCTAAATAATATCTATAGTTCTTCTACAGGTATATGAGTCATAACTTAAAATTTTATTAACTTTCAAATCTCCTGACAGCTTCAACTAATTATAATAAGATGTAATAAATCTGAAGTTTAGCATCTACATAATGCAGTGGGACACTGTATCAGTAACCACACTAGGAAAATACTAAGCCTACACTTTTCCCTTTTGGCAAGGCTCATGGGCAATCATATAGTGTTGGCAAAAGTGTCATTTGGTATACATCTTTTCAAGAATTATTTTTAATGATGGGTCACTGTCTGTGTCTGTGTATATGCAGGTGAATGCATATACGTGTGGAGGTCAAAGGTTTTGGATCCCCTGAAGCTAGAGTTGTAGTTTCTCCTGTGAGTTTCTCCACATACACATAGGGAATCAACCTGGGTTTTCTGGAAGAGCAGCAGTACTTTTAACTACTGACAAATCTCTCCAGGCCCTGCTCAAAATCTTTTGAAGAACAATTTAGCATTACATACCAAAAGCTATAAATGTTCCCACCTGGCTATGAACTATGCAAAACAGAGTTTATAGAAAAAGGATATAAGAAAATAACATCAATAAAATGTGTATTGTTGCTGCATTTAGTTCTATGAAATATTGGTCATGATCTACATGTCCAAGAACAAGGATGGATAGGTGAATTTCCTTATATTAATTCCAGAAGATAGGGCAGCTGAGAAAACATTGGCTTTTTGAACAGCATGATGTGTTCTGGTACATCACATTTTGCTCAGATCCCAGATTACTTTTGTTTCCTTCCTAAATAGATTGGATTGGAGGTCTACCAATAAGATTATGCTTAGTGGCAACCCAAGTGTAAGGAAGTATATATATGTTCAAAATCACAGACATTGGTAGGTTTCTCTGAAAAAAGTCAAAAATTTTTCAATGCTAAGATGGTAACTGTACTTAAATTAAAAATTTAAGTATATGATTATGTCATTTCCCCTTACTCTTCTCCCTCAATCCCTCCCATGTACCCCCATTCTCCTTTTTTTCTTTAGCATTTATTCTTTGCATTTGCATGCTGTGATGCCATGGTGACATTATAACAATTATAAGAGAAAATAAAAACAAAGTCTTATTTTTGTTTCAAGATTGTATTGTTTAGCCCGTCAGCTTTTCCACGAGATGACTTGTTATTATCCTTCCCAATTTAGAAGAGTTAGATATTTAATAATAGAACCCATGTGCAGAGGCTCTAGGCCTGCATTCTGCTTTCTAAAAATTCATTCAGCACCAATTTCACAGAAACCCACCTACACTCTTGGAGCTATTTAATTTCTCACAGTTTTGTGCTCATGTTGTGCTATGGCACCCATGCAAAAAGAAATTAAATCCTAACCAATCCTCAGCAAAACAGAAGGAATACATATAATGAACCCTAAAAAAGATGAGTCTAGTATTACTTGAGATAGCTTTTTAAGCTTAATAACAAAAAGAACTAGAGAAAAGGCAGCCTGTTGTTGAGGTCTTGCTCTCTGCTTTGTCTTTAACCATATGTTGTTGTTAAGACATTTCTACAGCCTTTTACCTTCCTTCTATTCCCTCCAGTTTCCAGAATTTTCTATTTCTCTTATGCAAATCCTATTCTTGCCAGCCTGCGTCTAGGAGACATTCATAGAAGACATATTTTCTGGATGTATCATTTATTTGGTCTTGGATTTGGTCCTTATACAGGTTTTCTTCTCTCTATGATTCCTCATTAAACTCTTACATGTATTTTAAACCCCAGGAACTGTGTCCGTTAATTTCTTTCACATAATGCTATGTCAACCACAACATATTACGAACTTAACTCTAATTATAAAAATCAGAAATTTAAGTATAATATGATTACATTATGTTCCTCTTCCTTTTCTCCCTCAATCCCTCCCATGTACCCTCATCCTTTGTTTCCTTTCAAAATAGGCTTTTGCTTTCTTTAATTGATATATATATATATATATATATATATATATATATATATATTTGCTTAAACATATAACTACAACCCACTCAGATTATTTAGTGTTGCTTGTATGCATGTGTTTTCAGGACTGACCACTTGATATTGGGTAACTAATTAGGATTTTTTTCCCTTAGGGAATACTATTCTCCTGACTCTTGTCATTCCTTAGGTTCCTGTAGTTCTTTGTTTAGGAATGAGTCAAAGAACTTGATCTTTACTGAAGCCATTAATGGCTACAAGGATTAGTAATCCTTCTTTTCTAAAAAGGAAGGAAGGAAGGGCAGAGGGGAAAATGGAGAGTGAGAAGGATAGGAAGAAGAAAGGAAGGGAAGAAGGAACATTATCTTGTGGGGATTGTGGACATGACTGAAAGTGAAAACCTATTGTTCTTAGACAATGTGAATGCGAGATTTCCTACACTCAGGGATATCCAGGAGACCCAGATGGATTACATGCTCTAATCCCTGTCATAGCATGTCAAGACACAGAAAAAAATTTAATGAGTTTTGAGCAGTGTGATTTTCCCCAATATTATGCCCAAGTTGTGTTACAAAATCTCTGAGACAAGATGAATATTTATTATTTAGTATTGAAATGAAGGAATGTCTTATGAATCTAATTCCTTCACTGTTTCCATCCATTTGATAATAGATTTTCTTAAGATCAGGATCTGGCCTTGAGTTCCCTGTCTTTTTAGTGTTCTGCCTGAGATCATTCTCTGTATTTCTGGTGTTTGGGTCCCCTCTCTCTTGGGTAAGTGCTGAGGGGTCATGTGGACTGGGAATAGGTAGCCCCATTTGGTGTTAGAAAATAAATTATGACAAAGTATTTCTGGAACACTAGGAGGTAATTAGTTTCAGATTCCCCCAAATATGCCACATATTTAAAACTATATAAGGCTGCATTCCTATCACAGATTAATGAAATGTGTAATTTATTTCTCACATAGGATTCATCAAGTTTCAGTGACCTGAAATTTGCCAAAAAGCTTTTTTCAAATCTTCCTCTCTCCTCTTGAAGAGAACTTGTCAGGGTTTCTAACTCTACCTAGACAGCCACTGGCATATGTATTCATGTTTTTTGAATTATGACTGAACACCTATCAAATTAGAACCTTGTTTACTGAGAGAATACTAGAAAATTGACACTAAGGTTCTGCCTACCACTATCCCCTCTGGTTTACAGGTGTTTCCCTCTAACCTGCTGCCATTTTGCCAGTTGAACTTTACATAAAATGTCCCATTTTATGCTTATATAATGTTACTTGGGTAATTGACTATAAGTGCGAAAGCTCTTATTTATTTACTTTTTGGTCCTAATGACAGACATAATACTGAATGGTAAATAGTTTCAGATAGAGTACCAGTTATTTAATTTTAATGATATGACTTTATGTCATCAAAACCATTTACTACGTTTGCCTGTCATGCTGATAGCCTTGAGTTTGATCCCCAGTAACCTTGAGTAGAAAAAAAATAAAGATCAGTTACTGATACATCTGAAAGTTGCCTTTGGAGTTTAAGCATGAAACAACTTGTAGATAGGTTAGCAGTGAACACCATGTAAAGCTGATTCTTCAACCACGAAAACAGATTTTCATGTTCTTATTTTAATCAATATATACTATATCTTAGTTATGTTCATAAACAGACTGAGCAAAGCAAACATCTGTTATGCCACTAACCTAAAACAAACAAATTAAGACATGATACTATAGGCACAAGTGTAAATAGGTTTTTAAAGAGAAATTATTTAGGGTAGATGATTGGCTAAAACATTGAATTCAAATCATATAGGCATCTTGAAGCTCTTATGACTTTACAAAGCACATGGATAGTTTAACCTAAGTGAAGTCATACACAGTACAACTGTACTGTCCAAAAATAGGCCCCATTCTCTCACTTGATCTGATTTCAGACAAAATTGTCTTCAGTACCATTAACTATTTTATTGTCTCATATTTTTATATACCATGTTCACACTGAATCTTTTTATATTTTAAACTTTCATCCATATTGTCTTTATAATATGATGACTTAACTCCCTGAAATACACAGATTGGAAACAAACAGACAGAAAGACGCACACATACATGCTTACACAAGCATATATGCATGCTATATATGTATTTATTACACATATACTTCTCTTCTGAATGCTCTAGTGTTCTGCACAATTTTGCTTTAATTAATTTTCTGTGATTTGATTATTATAACTGTACACAATGCTACAGTTGGTCAGCCGAGATATTATATTAAATTAACTTTCTTCTTAGGTATCATTTGGGTGTTTTGGAATTAATCATCTTTCTTTGTCACATGTTTGATTTTTACATATCTATTATTCCTTCATTTCCAAACTCTAAAAGAACTAGATATATTCTTTTGATACATCTAAACATCCCAAATAAACAAACAAAACTCAACAACAATTCTGCTTACGTTTACTTGGAGAGGTGTTGTGGGTCTTCCACCTTCCTGCTTTGCTCTGGATTTGATGACTGATAAACTGCACACACACACCTCCCTTGTCATCACTTTCAGAAATCCCTTTACTTGCTCTATAGACTTTATTATTTCCTTTTGTTTGTATGGCATTCATTCTTCAGAAAATTTCTATTAAGTATGGCTAGGAAGTAAATACTTTTGAGATCTCTGCCTGTCTAAACTTGACTTTATTCTATTCTTACACCACATGATTTATAGTTTGACTGACTGTTTATCTAGAGTAGAGCACATCTTTTCTCCTAATTCTAAACATGTTGAACCACTTGTTTGAAGTAACCAAAGTATCTTACTTAGCTCAGGGTGTTGAATCAAAAGAGCCCAAATTGGGTGCCTTAAATCACAAATACTGATTTCTCGAAGATTTTTAAACTGAAAGTGTAAGATCAGGGTCCCAGCAGAGTCTGTTTTTTTTTGACAGTTACTAGACTGTAGATGTCTCTGTGGTGACTAGGATAGAGAGAAATTTAGACTCTTTCACTTAAGAACACTAGTTCGATGTTTGCACTCCCACTGCAGTGACGTAATCGGAATTTGGCAACCTGCCAGAGTCTCTGCTTGTGAATTGAATACCATTGATCATGTCAGAGCATAGGGCTTCAACATATGGATTTTTAGAAGGATATAAATGAGTAATATACAATGTGAAGATGAGCAAACGTATTTCCAACACATAGTCAGAACTCACAACATGAAATTATTCTTTCTTTTAATGTAAAATTTGAAATTATTTTTTATTTGAAATCATGTGTATCTATGTCTATGTATGGATACGTGCATGCGAGTGTGTCAGATCCACTGAAACAGGAATTACAAACAGTTGTGGGCCACTTGAAATAGGTTGTCAACCAAATTCAAGTCTTCTGCAGAGTAATAAGCTCTATTAACCACTTTAAGGGTCATTACTATAACTCTTAAAAATTTATATTTATATTTGTATTTATATTTATATTTAATTATGTGTATATGTGTATACACATATACGCTCATGTAGTTTGGGTGGAGGCCAGAAGAGGGCGTCAGATCTCCTGGAGCTGGACTTAACAGTTAATAAGTAGTGAACTGTCCAGTGTGTGCTGAAAATAGAACTGGAGTCCTCCGGAAAAGCAACCAGTCATTGGTCTTACCCAGTCAGCCATCTTTGGCTTATTTAATTATTCCTTTTTGTTCCATTGTTTTACTAGAGTCTCAGACTTAACAAAATGAAAACAATTGAAAAGGTACTGAATCTGCTGACTCCAGTTTCAGGCTTTTAAAACGATAGGGGTGTTGCAGATAATGAAGTTGGAACAGAATAAAGAATGGTAAAATAGAAGTGTAAAGGTGAGATTAGGAAGCCATTGCTAACAGGAAAATAGAAGGCAGAAATGGACAGACCATTATAGACATGTCTTCAAGCCTGTCCATTGTGCTCACTTCATTTTTATTGAACTGTCAAGGAACTATAGTTACTGATAGCTAGTATCTGGTAGAGGTTCTAAAACTCTTAAAAAGTTGCCTTTTAAGTTATCCAATCATATGCTGACTTAGGAAGCCACGATTGAGACCTCAGAGTTGGACACATTTTTCTGTTTCCTCTATTTGTTTTCCTGTATGCTTTTAAGAAAGTAACTTATTGTATTTTACATGATGTTCTATTCCCATATTAGAACTTACATAATTCTCAGTACTCATGGGAGGTAGAGTATGTGGTATTCATAGAAACACAAATGTTGAAATTCAAGGGAATTTTGAGTTCATCTTCCCAAGTACTCTTCTTTTTGTTGAAGAACAGATTTCTGGGTTGAGAAATTGTGTGTCTTTCTCAAGGTCAGGAAAGGGAGCAGAGTCATGTTCTAATGTGGGAATAAGAACACTATTCCATGGCATTCACAAATGTGTTATAAAGCAAAAATTCAGACTTTATGACATTTATATTCACAGATTTGTTTCTCAAAGATGAACTGCTTTTCATTTAGAAATATTTATGTACCATGTATCTAGCTAAGCCATAGTGCATTTATAAGGAAAATGAGCTTGATTCAGGAGTCACTGAGTGAATGGAAATTGTAGAAATTATATTACAGAAACATACAAGGCAACAAATTATTGTCCCTTTGTCTTTTACAGATCTGAGGAGTTATTAGTTTTTTTTGTTTGTTTGTTTGGATGATGAAAATATTAAAAGCTTTACTCTTTTTCTAAGAATCTCCAAAATAATATAATTAATATAATATACAATATAGTAATGCAAAAATATTATAACACGCTATCTATAGTTTTAGACTACTGAGGGGGTGGTATAATTTTTTTGGTTTCCATGAAGTATATTTGATAGTCAATCCATAAATTATGCAGTTTTGAACTGATGTCCCCACTTACAGAATTTATAATAATGGGAGTACATTTTTTAAAACTTAGAGGTTTTGCTGTGTTGCAACATTAAACTAAGGCCATTTAAGATGGAGATAACTGCTTGGTTGGTTATGATTAGCATTTATTAAAAGCAGCTGGAGTCCTTGGTGCTTAGAATTCACACTTTGCTATTCAAGGAACCGTTTCGAGGGCTAATGATGTGCTCAAGATTTCTGTAGGTGAATTGTCTCTTCCCTATCATGGAAGAGTGCAATTAAATACCCTTTAATATATAAATTCGGGGTATTTATTATAGTATATTAAAATTATTAATGACAATTACTTTTAAATGAGGGATGCCATGCATGTCTATTGGAAATAGATGTTTATCTTATTTCTGAGTGTTAAATTACTCAAAAAGGCTTTTCTTTTGAAGTGTTTTTAGACAGGTGTTCCTGGCTTAGGCCAAAGTACCATATATAGTGACTCCAGCCACACTTATTTCCAAGGTTACTGGCTGGTTCCTATCTCTTGATTCTGTGTTCCTAAGATAAAGTATAGTATAGTGAGCATTTCTTATACCAAGTTTGCCAAGCACTGTACTTGTTTGCATGTTATATTGTTCATTCTAAGTTCCTGAAGACTGGAAGATGATACATCCTATTCACTATTTAAACCTCAGATTCCAACATAGTGCTCAGAGTATATGTAATGCTCAGTTAATCTCTGTGTGGTTGAAAGTGTGCTTGAGTTTATGGGTAAGGACCTGCAGAATATTGGTGGACACAAGTTTTTCTCAAACTGAACTAGATCTAAAACATTTTTGTTGAATTTATAAAATGTTGGCATTCACAATTGAACTGTATTCTCTTGTCTACTGATGCACCGTTTAATTATATGTACCAAAACAGATGCAATGGCCATAGAGACAATGATTGAGAGGTAATAGCAGTTTGTAGTGCCCATACTTAGCTACTAGGATGGGGTTTGTGAGGTATGCATCTGACAAAGCTAGTTGTGTGGTCTTGAGCAGTTTCTTGTAAAAGAAAGAAATTTCTATCCACTTCTTTGGAGCACTGGGGATTATAAAAGTTAAGTGAGTTGTGATAACATGAGGAACTAGGATTTTTTATTCCAACACATTGTTTTTCATTTGTTCTGAAATGAATCTTTTAAGGAGAAAATAATAGAGTTCATAAGTTTAGGGTGGGATGTCTTGCATCTCAAGCTACTAATTACTATCTATTTTAGATAAAACATGGTCCAGAACTAATTTTTTAAACAAGTATCCTTTAAAAGAATGACATTTCTAGACATTTCTTATCTAAAACATTCCATTAACTATTTTCTCCTTAATGTTGTTTGAACTCAAGACATTCTCTACAGAACTGAATATTTAACCCTCTCATTTTGCAGTCTGTTAACAAAGAGCAACTCCTGCTGTAGAAAATAGTCTTGGCATTACCAAGAATAATCATTCAAGCTGCTTGAGCATTGGTTGAAATATAGAATTTTTGTGCTTATGTTTGTTCCATTTCCTTCGTCACCTCTATACACTGGTCACAGTAGGAGCCTGCACTTAAAGCTGCTTAGCTAAAGAGATAATTGATCTCTCTATTCTTGGTCCCTTCTTCCTTAAATTGGGCATGTCATCCCCTCTTTGTGTATGTACTGAAAGAATTCCTTAAACAAAAACCACAGGTCAAAAGCCAGTTTAGAGCTGTGTTGAGAAGTAGTAGAAAATGCAGCCAGATACTGATGGAGGAGGCTCATGGTTTGTGATCTTTCATCTTTCTGCTGTGTTGCTGTAGAGTGTCCTATTTGGTATTAGTGAAGAGCTTAGGGGTGTGTGTGTGTGTGTGTGTGTGTGTTAGAGAGAGAGAGAGAGAGAGAGAGAGAGAGAGAGAGAGAGAGAGAGAGAGAGAGAGA
>JANHMN010000016.1:34811739-34836404 GCA_030674055.1 Rhabdomys pumilio | reverse complement strand
AGAGAGAGAGAGAGAGAGAGAGAGAGAGAGAGAGAGAGAGAGAGAGAAATATGTTTTGCCTTTTTTTGATTGGCTATGACTTTGAGACATGGAGGGGGCATGCTTATCTATGTGTTAGATCAGTTCATGCTATCACGGAGCAGGGTGCCCTGTTTATTTATTTGCACCTCACATATCCAATGAATGCTCACAGCATCAAGCCTCACCAGCCCCCAGTAGCACTGTGAAGATGGGGACTCTTGTGATAGCAGTCTTTTGCATACTGTTCACTGATATTATCCCTTGTCTAAAAGTATCTGATGCGCATCATACACAAAATATTTGTCAATTTGCTGAGGAAGAACAGAGACGATTAATACCACCTTCCCCCTTTTTAACCTATCTGATGGAATTATGTGATGAGTTTCTAAGCTAAGTCACTAATTCTGAGGTGGACATAGTACAAAACCTAATCTATAGTTTTTCCTTTAAATCCAGAATGGAGAAAAATTTAAGCAATGCTCATTTTGATTCAGTAATGTCTTTGGCATAATGATTTTCCTGGGCAATGGGCTGGAAAATGTGAACTTTCTCTTCCCTGGGTCTGTTCATATTGGGCACTTGAGCATGTAAGAAGTTTGAGGCCATCCTGTCAGATTGTTGGCCTCAGTGTTTGGAGCCCTACTTCACAATGGCACAAAACCAGCTGTGCAAAACCAAATTTTCAAAATATGCTCTTCAAGTACTTTATATAAAAAGAATTGCACACAGCACATTAATAGAACTCATTTTAACTTAATTAAATGGTTTGGTTTGGGCTGTTCTCATCTCAGATTGGCTTGTACCTACTTCTGTGAGAACTTCGGGGCTGGATGTCTGCTCTCTTTCTTCTCCCTTTCTCTGTCTCATCTTCTCATCCAGTCTTCCACACCATAACTTGCTCAGCAGCATAGAGTTTGACCACAGAGAAGAGATTTGTAGGCACTTTACTTTGGTTCTGTGATATGCTATGGTTGTGGTGGCCTGGTACAAACACTGGTTTTGGGAGTCTGATTCATTTCAGTTTGCCTACAGACTAAACTGTCTATAAGAGGAGACATGGAAACTGTCAGTAGCAGGGCCCTTTGGGATTGTTCTTTTTATAATAGAGTATCCCCTCTGCTATCATGTAGGACACCTTTGGGAATGTTCATGCTAGGTTCATGCCTTATCTATATAGGGAGTTTCTTCTCTTACAGCACTGCTTCTTGATGATCACTTAAGAGTCCAGGGTAGAATTTCTTGGAAGAAGGAGAAAGAGGACATTGAACAGAAAGAGGAAAAGGAGAGGGAGAAGGAGAATAGACTTAGGTGCGATTTTACTCTTTTAATCCATGTTAGTAAAGATAGCACTTTCCTTTCACAGTGATTTGTGAGATAAATCTTCCCTCTCACCAAGTGCATTTTGAGCTGACAAACTTCCACAAATTTTTTCATGCTGTGCACTTTCCTGCTAAGTCCCAGTTGTGTATCACATGAGGAGGTGAAAATATTGTTACAAGAAGTGTGATTACACTTATTTGAACCCTAGAAGGAATTTCATACAATTCCCACTAAAGGGCCAATTACAGCATGTCAAATTGTTATTTTATTTACCTCTTCAGAAAGATAGACTGAGATGGTGGCATGGGTATTTAGGGTAGAATTCATGTGCTTCTACTGTTTTTTAAAAATGAAAAAAAAAGTAGTTTTGGCATTGTGGTTTGGTCATTTATACCAATAAATAATAGTTAAGTGACTATCATATTTTGTTAGATTCTTAAAACATACTTTATAATAACCAATAATTTCTTATTGTCATACAAACCAGTAATTTAAAACTGACAGTCTTTTTTAAAAAACTGATCAAGTGATCATTTTCTTTGCATATTTGTTTGTGCCCTCAAGCCAGTTTGCCATATAAATTCATGAAGTTATGCAGTCACACTGATTGTAGTGGTGTGTGCCTGAAATCTTAGTACTTACAAAGCAAAAGCATAAGGGATGGAAGTTGAAGATTATCCTTTGCTACATAGTGGGTTTAATTGCTAGCCTGGGCTACAGGAGATAGTGTCTTGAAAAATGTTATATAAAACTTTCTGATATTTATAGGATTTCATTTGATAGAAATTATGAGTTAACTTGGTTTGTTGTCAAGAAACACAATGGTGATTATGTTGCTTTATTTTAAAAATTACTTTTGGTATTTGTAAGTAATTTCATCCTACTAACTTAATCCTCAATTCTCATCACAGTTGGAACTTAGTACTGTGCATTGTTTTTTTTTTTCCCCCATAGTATACTTTAATAGAGATTTGTATCTCTGGTAAAAATAAGCAATATCTAAAAACAAGCCTTTATCCCTTCAGATTGTTTTAACACAACCTTTTTATTAGAATACTTGGGAGTTTTATGGTCTTAATTCTCTTATCTATGATGGTCACAATTTCAATTTTATGTGGTTTGTAGAGACTGCCATTCTTTGTACAGTAACTCTCCTCTGAAAGACGGTTTTAACATTAAACAATAAAATTTGGTTAACAATGTGATACATACCATAATTTAAAAGATATAGCATCTTCATTTGTCTTTACATTTTGATTTGTAACTGTGGCTTAATCAGGCTTCAAGATCACCAATCAATGAGGCACCACTTGTTCCTGCTTCTGAGACTTTTGAGGTTAAATAGCTGTTATCTTTCAGTCCCTTGAGGGATTTCCCAGGCTGCCAAGTGCAGCCTCAGGTATATACACCTTTACCCATTCCAGAATGGTCTGTATAGTGATTAATTGTAATTGTTGGTGTCCTCCAGATGAATAGACTCACCCACATATATACATGTACTTGAAGGGATTTATTATCAGGTATTTGGTTATATAGGCATATAAACTTGGGAAGTCTCCCAATCTGTAAGTTGCATGTTAGAGACCCAGCAAAACCTATGACGTAGCTCTAAGGCTCGAGGACCAGTAGTGCTCAGAGCAGAAGGCCAGTGTTCCAGTTCAAGCTGTCAACTCGAATCAGTTCCACGCTGCTCCACATGTTCACTGCAGCCTGGCCCTCAGTGGATTGTATGATGGCAGCGCACACTGGGGAGAGCCACCTGCTTTCCTCAAAATTCCCGCAGGAGTAACCATAAATAATGTTTAACTAGTTGTTTGGGCATCCCGTGGCTTAGTCAAGTTGACTCATAAATCCAATCGCCTTGATTTACATGGAGCTTTAAATAGCCTGGCCTCTGTGACTTGTTTCAAAATGTATTATCGCCTCATAATTCCCTTTGGTATTAGGAACTTGTCACTGAACCTCAGCAAGTTAGACTTTTTCACTGGCTACTCCTGAGTCTTCTGTGAGGCCAGGGCAGTCTTTCAAATTCATTTTGAATGTTTGAATTCTGCGGCTCCTAACGTAAAGCAGCATTATCTCAACACTCCAGATTCAAGCTCCTAATAAGCTACGGCAAGGCGTTTCTTTAATTTTTACCAATCCCATGAAATTATTTCAATCCTTTCATTCACGAATGAACATAAAAAAATAATTGAAGAATTGTGTTAAGCCTTTCCATAAATGGGTAGAATGTATCACAGTTTACTCTCTGGGTTGTCTTTAATTTGTACTTGAGAAAAACTATGTGAGGAGAAGCCTGGAGTAATTCTGCAGGAACATTTCTGTGGAGGGACCTAACACATGAGCAAGTGTGGCTGGATAGCAATACTTGTCTTTCACCTCTTCATTTGTCACTTGATTCATCTCTAGAAAGTCGTCTTGAGAAAATCATCCACCATACAGATCCTTAGTGAGGAACTCGTTTCTTCTGCTACCTTTGTAGGGCACGGCTATCTAGCAACTGACAAAGTCTTGTGCTTTGCTAATGCATCTTGGTGTACAGTCTATATGATGATGTCTTACACCCAGTATTGCTGGTACTAAAAAAAGGAAAGAATCCTGTGTGTTTTCTGCACAAATTCCAGGTACCTGGGTATTATGACTTGCTTTCTTGTTCAAATTTTCTGTTTCATCAATACATTTCATAAGTTGCTTTTTCCTAGTTTATGTCTTTTCTAAAATTTAAATTAATACATCTTTTGGAGAATTTTTTACATGAATACATTATTCATGGAATTTATACCCCTCCCTGTTTCCTCTGCAACTCCCCCTATTCCCCTCACTTCCTATAAAATTTATGATCTTTTCTTTAATTACTGTTGCTACACACACACACACACACACACACACACACACACACACACAATCTTCTGCGTCCATTTAGTGTTGCTCATCTATATAAGTGTCTAAGGCTGATTACTCAGGAGTAGATCACCTATCCGGGTCTCACCCTTGGAGAGCACTGTTTCATCTTCTCTCAGCAGCCATTAATTGCCTGCAGTTCTTTCTTTGGGGGCAGGGCATTTGAGGTTTCTTTGAGTTTATGAAAGTATATAACCTGGAGTAACCCATTTATAGCTTGTGACAGTATTTCTCATCTACTTTTCCTTTGACTGGGTCTTGGGGCCTTTTTTATTTTTATTTTTTTCATCTTTTTTCTGCTTCTATGCAGTCAGTGTGGGGACCAGAAAAGGAACCTTTCTCTTTGGCACTCACATCCTACACAGTTTAATGGGCATTGGCTGATGTAGTGGATTGTCATATTATCACACCAGTTGGAATGTTTTTTTGTTTTTCAGAACCTGAGTACTTAATCTGAACCAGTTCTACATAGGAGACTCTCAATACACAGAAATGTTATCATCCTTTTCATAGCTCCAGGCATGCAGCTGACTGGAATCAGTGGTCTGTGCTCTCAGGTTGAGAAGCCACAGCTCTTCCTCCACAAACATACCTGAAGCTCAACATGTTTATTACATACGACTGAATAGAGAGGTGGAGTTATTACATAGACCTGAACTAGTGGGTGGGTATACATTCTGTGATTGCTAGTTTCAGGTCAACTTGATGCAAGCTAGAGTCATCTGGAAGGAGGGAACCTCAACTGAGAAGAGGCATTCATAAGCTCTGGCTTAGGTGATTTTCTTAATTAATGATTAATGGGAGGTGTGGGGCTGTCCATTTTGGGTGGTGCCATCTCTGAGCTGATGGTCATGGGTTTCTAAGAAAAGAGACTGAGAAAGCCATGAGCTCCAAGCCAGTGAGCAGTACCCTAAATGACCTCTGCATTAGGTGCTGCCTCAAGGTTCCTGGCCTCACTAGTGAATTGTGAGTATGGGAGTGTGAGTGAAAAAAACTCTATTTCCCGAGTTGCTTTGGGACCTGGTGTTTCATCACAGTAATAGTAACATTAACTAAGACAACTATAGATAACAGGTTTTGTGTTATACATTTGGAAAATGGGGCAATCTCTGTATGGTAGCAATTTTTAAGATATAAATACCTGAAGGGAAGAAGCTATGTTGGATATTTTCTGCATACACTATCAATATTTACATTCAGATTCTAGAGGAAGGCTTTGATATTCCCTGTAAGCCTTGGTATTTCCACAGTGGGTGGGAGGCTTTGCCATTCCCACGGAACTGAGGCTAGATAGAGTCCCTGATATGGGCTATGATCCCTGACAGAAACATATCAACAGCATACATTCACTCAGGATTTTCTTTGCTTTCCACTCAAAACTTCAGGAGTCTGGCGAGAGTAGTAAGAAATAAAAAAATTCTTTTCATAATTTTGTTTCCTATCACAGCAGCTCTCAAGGACTAGATGGCTGGCTGCCACCACAGTCTACCAGGTCGTCACGGATCCTGAGAGCCTTCATATGAATCTTCATGGACCCCTGGGTAGCTGGGTGGATCCCAACACTGGCTGGGAACACAGTCACTATACTTGTCCCAGAATGGAGACTGCTCTGATTCCTGGAAAACTTTTACATGAAGGGAAATGATTGTTTTCATAACTTTTCTTTTTTTCAATTAATTAATTTTTTTTTACACTCAAGATTTTATCCCCCCTCCTGTCCATCCTCTGGCTGTTCCACATCCCATACCTCCTCCCCACCCCTCTGTCTCCACGAGAGTGTCCCCACTTCCCACCCCCACCCCACCTGACCTCTAAACTTCCTAGGACTTCCAGTCTCTTGAGGGTTAGGTGCATCATCTCTGATTGAACACAGACCTGGCAGTCCTTCGCTGATTATGTGTGGGGGCCCCATTTCAACTGGTATATGCTGCCTTTTGGTGGTCCAGTGTTCAAGAGATCTTAGGGGGCCAGATTAATTGAGACTGCTGGTCTTCCTACAGGGTTGCCCTCCTCCTCAGCTTATTCCAGCCTTTCCCTAATTCAACCACAGGGGTCAGCAGCTTAAGGCCATTGGTTGGGTGTAAATATCTGCATCTGACTCTTTTAGCTGCTTGTTGAGTCTTCTGGAGTGCAGTCATGATAGGTCTCTATTTGTGAGCGCTCCATAACCTCAGTAATAGTGTCAGGCCTTGGGGCCTCCCCTTGAGCTGGATCTCACTTTGGGCCTGTCGCTGACCTTCTTTTCCTTAGACTTCTCTCCATTTCCATCCCTGAAGTTCTTTCAGACAGGAAAAATTATGGGTCAGGGTTTTGACTGTGGGATGGCAACCCCCTCCCTCATTTGAGGCCCTGTCTTCCTGCTGGAGGTGGGCTCTGTAAGTTCCCTCTCCCTATACTCTCAGGCATTTCATCTAAGGTCCCTCCTTTTGAATCCTGAGAGTCTCTTACCTCCCAGGTCTCTGGAATATTCTGGAGGGTTCCCCCAACCTCCTACCTTTCTAGGTTGCCTGCTTCTATTCTTTCTGCTGGCCCTCAGGGCTTCAGTTCTTTTTTTTTTTTCACCTAATACCAAATCAGGTTCCCTTCTTCCCTCCTCCTCCACTTTCCTTCCCAGGTCCGTCCCTTCCTCTCCACTTGTGATTGCTTTCTTCTCCCTCCCAAGTGGGACTGAGGCATCTTCAGTTGGGCCCTTCAGTTTGTTGAAATTTGTGAGTTCTGTGTATCTTGGATATTCTGTACTATTTTTTTTGCCAATATCCATTTATTAGTGAGTACATACCATGCTTGTCCTTTGGGGTCTGAGTTACCGGGGAATGATATTTTTTAGTTCCATCCATTTGCTTTTGAAACTCAGAATGTCCTCATTCTTAATAGCTGATGAGTATTTCATTGTGTGAATGAACCATATTGTCTGTATCCAGTCTTCTGTTGTGGGACATCTGGATTGTTTCCAGCTTCTGGCTATCACAAATAAGGCCTCTATGAACATTGTAGAAGACGTGCCCCTGTGGCATAGTGGGGCATCTTTTGGGTATATTCTCAAGAGTGGTATTGCTGGGTCTTCAGGTAGATCTATTTTCAATTTTCTGAGGAACCACCAGATTGATTTCCCAAGTGGTTCTACCAGTTTGCAATCCCACCAGTAATGAAGGAGTGTTCCTCTTTCTATCATAGTTTGTACTGTTAATACTTTGAGTAGCATTTTTTTAATTTCAATTCTATCATTATTTTTAAAAGGAAAAATTTAATTAAAACTTTATTTTGTGTGTGTGTGTGTGCTCTGTGTGTGTGTGTTTGCATGAACAGAGGTCATAGAACATGTTGATGAAGTAAGTTTTCTCCTCCTATTTTGTAAGTCCTGGGAATTGAACTCAGGATGTCAAGTTCAGTACCAAGAGTCTTTACCAGTTGAACCATCTCATCAACCGCTAATTTTAAATCTAAATCTTTGACATCTTCACAATCTGTCTTTGAAAATAGATTCATATTATTGTGATCAGGAAAAATGTTATCTCTTCTCTTAACATGAAATAAAGTCATTCTATTTCTTGGTATAGGCTAGTGAGCAAATGTTCCTCCTCAAAACCTTGGATATTTGATGGTGTAACACAAAAAATGAATGGTTGAGAATCCGATCTGTTGAAAAACTCCATGGCTTAGATCTGAACATCAAACATCCTTTCAATGTGGATGATGGTATTTGAGTGTTTGGTGATGATAAGTATTGAATGTGATAATGTGCTACATTTGTGAGAACTTTAACCTTCTTATTCAGTCCCCTCCACATTCTTGGGTGATGTTATGACCTTGTCACACAGGACCTACTCTCAAGTCTGCTAATGTTCATTTTCTTTCATGTACCACTTGTCCCTACCAAATCAATGCACACAAACCTTTCATCTCCCAGGCCTGAAATAGTAGGCCACTTACCCATGAGTCTCAGCTTCCTTGAGAAGTAATAGCAATGGCATTGCTTGCAAATATGTCCTCATATCAGTATGACAAATTACAATGCCACCCTACAGATAATTGAACCAAAGCTTAGGCAAGTTTCTAATCCATGATATTGTGGTTAAAAAACAACTTGGGGACTTGGAGTCTATTTCAGCGGCAAGGTCCTCTGCCTTACCAAAGTCTCTATTTTTATTTTTACTTCTATTATTGAGACACATTTTTTGACCATATATTTATATGTATCCAATCATTTCTCTGCCTGGCTGAGGGGCCTATGAAAGTAGAACTATCTCTATCTATTTTTCTATCTCAAAACTGTCAATCACAAACCTTACATCTATTCATCCAGTGAATGTCTGTTGAAATGACTGTGTACTAAGCAAGGCAAAAGCATTAGGGTTACTGTGATGAGTAGAAGGAACAAGGTTCAGTGGTTGTAGTGTTCTAGAGGAAGGAGAGAGAAGGAAAATCCTAAATATTACAGAAACTGTGATTGCTGCTATACAAAACCTGAAGTAGGAGACAAGGGACCAAGTCCTCTGAAGACATACATTTATAGAAATGATTGGGAAGCGTTGAGTACAGAATGACTATATGCTGAGGTTTAAGTCAGTTCTATAAGATGCCAGAGTTCTAAGTATCTTAATTAAGTTCTTAATATTCAATAGAAGTGCTGTGTTTATGTAGCTGTCAGTCAGACTTCCCAGGGATAACCTGCTGGGTTTTTTAAATGAGAATTTAAATTGGCTTTATCGTATTCACTAGTGATCTGCAGCCACCAAAACCATTATGCTACAGGTATAGTCCATCATGGATGGACATGGTGAGGGCAGTCTAGACTAAAATTGTTCTGGCTGTGAACTGGCGCTTCAGCCTTCAGCAAGATATTGATGCCTCTATTTCTGTTTTCCTGCCAGACAAGTAGTGATAACAGCACCCTTGGGGGCGGGGGCGGGGGCGGGGGCGGGGAGCCTGCTTGAAGTACTGAGCACTGTGGGAAAGTAAAGGTAATGTCCCCTGAATCACACCCCACCAGTAGCTTCTTAGAGTGACACATAAGAGCATAGATGCAATGAAGAAAGTCTCTGAGGAGAGGCCCCATCTCTTCATCCCGGGGGTTTAAATTAAGGCAGTTATTACTGGTAGTAAAAACATATATTGAATGTTATGTGAGAAATGCATCTTTGATTAGGACTGAATTTTACTTCCTTTTTAAATAAATTCTAACATTTGCAATAATTGGTTTTAATATAAAAACAGTGGACCGCCTGGGGTCATGACTTGTTTCCTATTTATTTCTGTGTTTTACTAGATCTCTTGTGCTATCTTTCATTGTGCTATTCACCAGTGCTATCCTTGTGTCTGACTCTTGTATGCACATCTTGTCTCTCAGCTAACTGATGAAATTGCGAAGTGCAGGCAATCTTTGTGTCTCTCTATAGCTCCCGAAACAGCAGACCATGAGTGCCTATGAATGGATTAACTGGCTGTCGTTCTGAATGGTGTAGGAATAAAATGTGTGAATGAGTTTCAAGGCTAAGGAAGGTATTCTAATCTTCTAATGCAAATCACTTGAGAAGCTGTCACTGTATAACTTAATAACATATCAATAAGGTACAAAATAGCAACATGCCATGTCCAGTGGAATTTCTCCAAAGGTATTGGTTCAGCTGAAATAGATTCAATATGTAGCATCTCCTAAAAAAAAAAAAAAAAAAACAAATTGGTCAGATTGACAAGTACAAGGTAAGGGACATAATTTGAAAAGGAAGTGAAGTAGAAATATCCTTTGTTAAACTCCACCCTGGCTAGCTCAGCTTTTTATAAACAAAAACCTCTAGTAGGTCCTCAATGAATAAGTCAGCCACTGAATTCAGACTAAACTATATGTGAGGAATGCTTCGCCTGAAATACTTTTAATGAAAAATTTGAAACTTCTATTTCTCCTGGCTCTGGAGTCCATGGTTGTCTCAGGAAGATGCTCAAGATATAACAAGTCTTTAATGCTTAAGTAATACTTAAATAATTGTGGTGATTTAATTAAAAGGGCAAGCATATTCTGAAGCAGCCACTCTTCCTTGAAGAGTTGTCATAGTTTTGTGTTGCCCTTCGGCAGTTACCTCATGTTGTCACTCAGACACTGTTGATTTTTAACGAAATTATAGTTTTCTGCATTCCTCCAGTCCTGGTTTCAAATGTTTCTCAAAGACATCGTCCTTGTTCCCAGCCTCTCACTGGCTCTGTCCAGAGCACAGAATTTGTTCAGATCTCCCCCAGCTTCCTATTCTCTTTGCGGATCCCAATATCAACCCTTACTCTCAATGCTGGACAGAATGGTAACTGCATTTCCCTTTCTTTCTCCCTTAGCTTTAGAAATAGCCTTTTAACCTGATGGTTGTTCATTGGTGTTTTGAAGACAGTGGCCTCAAGTGAAAATTATCCACTTCTCTTCACATACCTGCCAATCCTCTTGTATTTCTCCCTTGTTAATCACATCACCACAGAACTGGCCATTGTGACCAAACCCATGCAAGCATACTTGGTGACTTCTTGTTGATTCACTATTCGCATCAAACCATCACGAAGCATTATGGATTATAGCTCAGAACTTCTGCCAGAGCTCTGCTCTTCCCGTTTTGTGGAATTGTCTTACCCATTCTTGCCCACCATGTATTCTGATAACCACCTCCATGGGATTTCTGATTCCATTCATTTTGGTTTTTATAATTAAATTTTATTTCCTTACTTATTCACTTTAGATCCAGCTCACTGCCCCATTCTGGTCATCTTTTCCCACCATCCTTCCCCCATATACCTCCCCTTCTCCTCTAAGCAGGTGGGGCTCTTCTAAGTATCCCCCCTCCCACCCCTGACCCTGGCACTTCAAGTCTCTGCAAGGCTAGGTGTTTCCTCCCTGACTGGGGCCAAACAAGGCAGCCCAGCTAGTAGAAAATATTCCACATACAGAAAATAGCTTTTGGGATAGCCCCGCTCCAGTTGTTTGGGACCCACATGAAGGTGAAACTGCACTTCTGCTACGTATGAACAGGGAGGCCTAGGTCCAGCCTGTGTATGTTTTTTAGTTGGTGGTTCAGAATCAGAGAGCTCAGAAAGTCCAGGTTAGTTGACTGTGTTGGTCCTCCTATGGGGGACCTCCTATCCACTTCCGGGCCCTCAATCCTTCTTATTCGTCCATAGGAGTTCCCAAGCTCCATCCACTGTTTGGCTGTGGGTGTCTGCATCTTTCTGAGTCACATGCTGGGTGGAGCCTCTCAGAGGACAACTTGCTCTTGTCTGTAAGCATAACAGTGTATCATTAATAGTATTAGGAACTGGTGTTTTCCAATAGGATAGACCTCATGATGGTACAGTTACTGGTTGCCATTCCCTCAGTCTCTGTTTCATCTCTCGTGCCTGCATTTCTTGTCTATAGGATAAAGTGTGGATTGAAAATTCTGTGGGTGAGTTGGTGTCTCTATCACTACACTGGGATTCCTGCCTGGCTACAGGAGGTGGCCTCTTTAGGTTTTATATCCCTAATGTAGTGAGTCACAGCTAAGGCCATCTCCATTGATTCTTGGTGCCTCCCTTATTTCATGTCTCTGTCTCATCCCGGAGATGCCCTCTACCTCCATGTCAGTTGAAGATTTCCATACACTTTTCATGGCCATCTAGCCATTTTTCCTGTCCTTCCTCACACCTGATCCTGAACCTCTATTCCCTTCCCTACCCCTCCCTCCCAGTGCCCTCCCTCCTTCTGCATCTTATAACTATTTCTCCCCATTCTAAGTGAGCATGAGTTCTTGGTTTCCTTGATTCTTTGTATTGTTTTCTTTATTTCTAACTGATTGATTTTAGCCCTGGTTTTGATTATTTCCTGCCTTCTACTCCTCTTTCGTGTGCGTGCTTCTTTTTTTCTAGAGCTGTCATGTTTAGTTTTAAATTGCTGAAATGAGAAATTTCTAATTTATTTATGGAAGAACTTAGTGCTATGAACTTTTTTCTTAGCACTACTTTCATTGCATCCCATAAATTTGGGTATGTTGAACCTTAATTTTTCAATGAATTCTAGAAAGTTTTTAATATCTTTCTTTATTTCTTTCTTGACCTAGAGATCATTGAGTAGAGTTGTTAAATTTCCGTGACTGTGTAGGCTTTCCAATGTTTATGTTGTGATTGAAGTCCAGTTTTAATCCATGGTGGTCTGATAAAATAGAAGGCGTCATTTCATTTTATTGTATCTGTTGAGGCTTGCTTTGTGCCCAACTATATGGTCAATTTTGGAGAAGGATCCATGAGGTGCTGAGAAGAAGAAGTATTCTTTTGTGTTTGGCTGAAATATTCTATAGATGTCTGTTATGTCAATTTCATTGTTTCATTCATAATGACAGTTAGTTTAATTATTTCTTTGGTGTTTATTTGGATGGCTTGTCAAATTGTGAGAGTTGGGTGTTGAAGTCTCCCACTATTAATGTGTGGTGTTTGATGTGTGATTTTCAGTTTAGTAATGTTTCTTTTACAAATGTGGGTGCCCTTGTGTTTGGGGCAGAGATGTTCAGAACTGAGATATCATCAAAGAAAAAGAATTTTCCTTTTATGAGTTTGAAATGTACTTCCCTGTCTCTTTTCATCAACTTTGGTTGAAAATCTATTTTATTAGATATTAGAATGGCTACTCCAGATTGCTTCTTCAGTCTGTTTCCTTGGAAAACATTTTTCCAGCCCTTTACTCTGAGGTAATATCCATCTTTCTGGTTGAGGTGTGTTTCTTGTATGTAGCAGAATGATATTTTTGCCTCCATTCTGTTAACTTGTATCTTTTTATTGGGGAATTGAATCCACTAGTGTTGAGAGATATTAATGGCCAATGATTGTTATTTTCTGTTATTTTGCTGTTGGTGGTCCTATTGTGTATATGTATATTTGTGTGTGTATGTGTGTTTGTGTGCATGCATGCACGCACGCATGCGCATATACTTTCCTTGTTTTTATAGGAAATTACTTACTTTCTGTGTTTTCTTGTATGCTGTTATCCTCCTGGGTTAGAGTTTTCCTCTAGTATTTTCTCTAGGGCTACATTTGTAGATGAATATTGTTTGAATTTAGATTTGTGTTGAAATATCTTGTTTTCTCCATCTATGGTGCTTGAGAGTTTTGGTGGGTTGGAATCTGTTTGTTGTTGTTGTTTTGTTTTGTTTTAAGAGGTTACAGGATATCTGGTCAGGCCTTTCTAGTGTTTAGACTCTCTGTTGAGAAGTCGGGTGTAATTCTGGTAGGTCTGCTTTTGCATTTTACCTGACCTTTTACCCTTACCACTTTTAATATTTTTTCTTTGTTCTGTAGATTTTGTGTTTTGGTTATTATGTGCTGGAAGAATTTTCTTTTCTGGTCCAGTCTAATTGGTGTTCTATAAGCTTTTTGTATGTTTATAGGCATCTCTTCCTTTAAGTTGAGACAGTTTTCTTCTATGATTTTGTTGAGAATATTTTCTGTGCCTTGAAACTAGGATTCTTCACCTTCTTCTTTTCCTATTATTCTTAGGTTATCTTGATGTTTTGTGTCAGGAATTTTTTAGCTTTAACATTTTCGTTGAGTCATGTATTGATTTCTTTGATTGTATTGTCTATGTCTGAGATTCTGTTTTCTGTCTCTTGTATTCTGTTGGTGGTGCTTACATCTGTTGTTCTTGTTCAAGTCCCTAGTTTTTCCATCTCCAGGATTTCCTCAGTTTGTGTTTTCTTTATTGTTTCTATCTCTACTTTCAGGTCTTACACAGTTTTATTTCCTTCATTTGTTTGATTGTATTTTTCTGTATGACTTTAAGGGATTTGTTTTGTTTCCCCTTTAAAGACCTCTATTTTTTTTTTTTTTTTGTATTTCCCTGTATTTCTTTAAGGGATTTATTCATTTCCTCTTTACAGACCTCTATCATCTTATTAAGACTGGATATAAGATCATTTTATTTTTAGTTGGATATCCAAGGCTTTCTGTGGTGGGGTAGCTGTGCTTTGAAGGTGTCATATTTCCTTGGTAAGTGTTGATTGTGTTCTTTTGAGGGCCTTTAACCATCTAGATGGTTTTGGTCCCTGGTTGTTCTTGTTATAATAGGTATTTGGAGGGAGGTGAACCTTGATGGTCTTGGTGGAGCAGGCCTCTGATGGATATCCTTGGGACATATGGTTCCAGACTTGTAGTTCTGCATGTTTCAGGAGCCTCCAGTTCAATGAAGATGGGCAGAGAGGTGGCAGGATAAAGGATGTCCTCTTGGGTTGACAAGCTGTTCAGGGCAGCTTGTCTTAACCCAGAGGGCTCAGAGGGCAGGGAAGATGGGTGGAGAAAAGAAGCTTACCTGTATGGTTCAGGAGTCTGATGGAGGTGGAGAAGAGGTAGCAGGAGAGTAGAGCTTAATTCCATTCTTTACTCTTTAGGTCTCCCTCCATATCAGTAAATCTCATCCATTTTCATCCATAAAGCACATGTTTAGGGAACCAATGTTCCCTTTGAGCCATCAAGACTTGGCTTCTCTACCCCTCACTTATTGGTTCTATTAGCTATTTTCTATCATTTCCCACACTATTCTCTATATATCTTTCATCCTTTGGAAGCCAACTAAATTATATCACTTCAGAGTAGTTTCTCCTGACCACTGTACCAGCCTTGTTCTTGTTATAGGGCTTGCCTAATTCATAGTTACATACTTCTTTTTATTAGTATGAAGTCTGATTTAATTGTATTTCAAAATTCTTTGAAGGCAGAGGCCATGTCCATTTTATTAACTATTGTATAGTCATGCCCTATGTATACCTGGCAAATATTGGAACCTTAATAAACATTTGATGTGTAATGAATTGATCACTATAACACTTACTGGTACACCAGTAGGCTGGCTAAGTGTAGGCCAGAGTGTGACTTGAATCACTGGTGATGAACAACTCTACTCTTAAGGAATATGGTATAAACTAAGTACATTTATACTTCATAGAGAATTTTTAATATTTTTAAACATATAAGAAAAGTAATCATTGTTTATTGATTATATTCACTCATTCCTGCTGTACACATTGGGTCTGATCATACACACTCAACTGGTTGTCTGTTGCTAGGCTCAGTTTTTTTCCTAAAGAAAAGCTTATCTCTTTCTGTATTATTAGCTTTTAATGAATTCTTATTTTTTTCCTCTGAGTAAAATCTAAATTATGTAATGCCTTAGTTCAGTCAAGCTTCTGTAATAAATTACATTGTGCTTGTGGCTTATAAACAGAAGTCCAAGATCTGAGTGTCAGAATGATTGGGTTGTTCTGGTGGCACATTTCTTGGTTCACAGACAATTGATTTTTTTGTTGTTGTTGTTGTATTCTCAGATGACCTCCTATTTTCTCCCTCCCTCCCTCTCTCCTCTTATCTTTAGAATTTAAAAAAGGACCCTAATTCCATGTACAAGGACTCAATCCTGGTCACTCAGTTACCTCCCAAAAACCTTGACTCAGTACTCTCATAATGGGGATTAGGTTGCAATGCATGGATATTTCATATACAGCCCTTCACATGGCTGACAAATGGATCCGTGTTCTGAACCTGGCCATTCTTTCCAACTTCAACTTTAACTCATTTATACTCTAGACTGACATTAAGCTAGGCTTATTCACTCCTTGTACTCTATTATGAGGGTCTCCCCTCATAGTTAGGTGTGTGTGTGTGTGTGTGTGTGTGCGTGTGTTCTTTGGAATCTGACTTTTTCAATCACTCATTTTCTTTCTTTTTTGCTCCCATTGCATGAAATATTTCTATGTGCTCCATTTTATTACATAAATGGAAATTGTAATTTATTACAGTATCTCTCTCCAGATTGTACAGTGTCTCTTAGATTATACTGATTTTGCAGAATCTAATGCATAAGCTATAATGGCAGCCAATAATTGTTGAGTGACTGCAGTTATTGTCAGTTATTGGAAGTAAAAATACCTGTGCCCAGTGAAGCAGTATCACAAATGGTGACTTAATTCTCAGCTGACTCAAAAAAGACCATTTAGGCTACAATGTGATAGAAAAACCTATAGCTAATTCTATTTTCTATTCCAGTGTTAGAATGTGCTTGTCTCTGCTCCGCTGCAATTAGGAAAAAAGCTCTTTCTGCTACCCCTATCCAATCTTGGAGGCAGAATCTTCTCTACATTTTTTTTCTTTGGATCCTCACAGTTTTAGCAAAGCGTGAAAGAACAGTCCTGGGTACCTCATCCTTTCACTCTTCCTTCCCTTTTCCCCTTTCTTCTTTTCAGCTTAAACAGCTATTATTATTTGTATGATGGAAGCCTATGTAAATGGAGGGCTTGAACGTTTGATTTTTCCTGGATAGTTTTGAAGACTATTTGTCTCACAACACGCTCTGCTGAAGAGTGAAGCAGTGTTATTAGCAACAAAACAAACCTAAATGCAAATGAGATCTACTAGCAAAGAAAAGCAGAAAGGGGGATCTTGCTATTCAAGTGTAGCCTCTCACACAATACAGTTAGTTAGAGACTTTAATAACTTTATCACTCTTGTTTAGTCTTATAAGCAAATTTCAATGGTCCCTTTCTCCTTCCATCTCTAGGCTTTCTTCACAGTTTACATTTCCTCTTTAAACCATCACTGCCACACACACGCATGCACACACACACACACACACACACACACACACACACACACACACAGAGTTTAAATTTGTGGAAGGAAACTGAACTTATATTGGCGTTATTCACTCAGTGCATATATTATGATAAAAACAGGCACAGTTACTTTTAATAGGCCAGAATGACAAATGTTTGGAGAAACAGTATTTTGTAGCAAATCATGTGCTTTCATAACGTAATTAACCTCATCAAGGTTTAATTAAATAAATGCCTTTTTCTGAAACAAGTTTTTCTCCCTCAAACAGGTGGTGTTTGCATTGCTCAATCACAGAAAATCCCACGTGAACCAAGACCTGGAGAATTTGAAAAAATTATCAAACGCCTGCTGGAGACACCTAATGCTCGAGCAGTGATTATGTTTGCCAATGAAGATGACATCAGGTGCTGATAACTTTCCTGCAGAATACAGGATCAGATTTGTGCCCCACATCCTTTTCAAACATATTTTATGAACAGTGTAAAAAGTTGGTGCGATTTCACAGGAATCACTGGGTTCCTCTGCACCCACAGACTACCTTCTGCTTCAGATACAACAGCCTCCTCATTTCTATGTTGGCAATGCCTACAGCCTACAGAGTAAAACCTGGGGTTGAGCAAAATGAGATGCATCAGAATGAGAGGGGGAGTGAAGAGAACAGGTTAAGGATTAGCCCAATTAACACATGCTGAAGTCTGCTGCATTTCCTTTAGGAGATGATAAGACTCAAGCAATTAGCGTGATTGACTAATTGTTTAATGATGACCTACGGAGTGTATTTACCTTTATAAAACTGGTTGTTGTGGTTCACTGTTTGTTGCTATCACTAAATATCTTGAGCTTGGTAACTTTAAAAGAAATAAGAAAAGAAGCTTGGCTCTGGAGGCCCAAGGGTAAGGTCATAACTGCCTCTTGGCAGCTGATGAGGACTTGTATTCCTGTGTGAAGACATGGAAGGCATCATATAGCATGTCAGAAAAACACTCTGGGCTAAGCTCATAGGTCATTCAAATCATCGTGGGGCCAGTACTCCTGACTTACTCAAATCTAATTATCCTTCAAGAATCCTCCCACCTAACTATTAACATATGACTCAGAAAATGAAGTTTCCATGATGCATGAAATTTGGACAACACATTCAGGCTTCAGCACTGGTGTTATGATATCCATATCTGTATCTATATCTATAGTGCTTCCCAACAAATATCATATTTTTATTTCATTTTATTCCTATAGGAGGATACTGGAAGCAGCAAAAAAATTAAACCAGAGCGGACATTTTCTATGGATTGGCTCAGATAGTTGGGGATCCAAAATAGCACCTGTCTATCAGCAGGAGGAGATCGCAGAAGGGGCTGTGACAATTTTGCCTAAAAGGGCATCAATTGATGGTAAGAATGCAATAAAGACAATTTATTTCATTCCAGTCGAATCAAAATTCAAATGCAGGCTGGGAAACATAACTCAGAGGTGAAACTCTTGGTTTGGGTGCTTATGGCTCTGGGTTTGATCTGTAACACTGGAGGACAAAAAAAAGGAATGAAACATTTAAAATCATAATTCAAATCTCACTTATACTTATTATTGGTTCTGAATGAAATATACACACCTGTGAGCACAGCAGTCATTTCCACTATGAAACCATTATATGTTAAAAAGTATACTTTAAAGGTTTTTGTTTTTCTTGTTTAAGAGCACTGGCATACAATTAGATATTTCCATGACACTAGTCACTATAGTTTACTTTTGTGCACTTTTATGGATGTTTGTGATTGTTATAGCATTAGAGGGAACTCATGTGATTAATAAACACAGAATACATTATGCTAATTGACTCTATGGAAAAATAAATGAAACAAGGAAAAATTGGAGCACAGTTATAGATGGTTGGTCTGTTTCCCAAATATCTCCCCAATACTCTAGACAATGACCTGTATTCCTATCTTTAATATTGTCCTCTGAGGTTAGGCATTGTTTTCAGATGTCTTCCCTTAAGGAGGTGGTTAGATTACTTAGCCGCGGCTCTATAAGATTGTGTCAGTACTGACTGCGTTATTGAATTAGCTAAAAATAGAACATACATGAGACAGAGACATTGTAGTGGGCTTAGGTACAGTGCAGTCTGAAGTGTCAATTCATGTTAGGAAAGAGAAAATAATTATACATTTGGTGTGTGTGTGTGTGTGTGTGTGTGTGTGTGTATCACATGTAACATATTATATGCTATAAATATTGTACAACAAAACACTTCTTTAATGTTCTGGTGGTGTTACATTTTGATTTTGAATAAATACTGAAATCATATATCTTTCCTCTAACACAGGGTTTGATCGATACTTTAGAAGCCGAACTCTCGCCAACAATCGAAGAAATGTGTGGTTTGCAGAATTTTGGGAGGAGAATTTTGGATGCAAATTAGGATCACATGGGAAGAGAAACAGTCACATAAAGAAATGCACAGGTAGACACACATATGTTTCTCTTGCTATAATTCTTTTAACTTTACGTAAGAAAGAAAATGTTTCTCTGTGCCACTAGATGTGGGACATTGGGGATCCTCTGTCTTCTTGTGTCTCATGTTTCTTTAGCAAGGTTGAACATGAGCTTATCACTCAATAAACCAAAGATGGTACATTGGTTTTTACACGTTATCAACTATTTATCCAAAATATACCATGTGGGCAGTGCTGGGGTATTTCAATTGTATTTGAATAAACTATTTTAAGAGTCTTCTGGGAAAGTACCTTAATGTGCTTTATAGGAGGTAGGCAAATGGGCAAGATATCATACTAAATGGATCATAAGTTGCTATAAGACAAGTATTTTTCAACTGTTACAACATGTTCCTTCATTATACTATTAATCTCTATCTAGCATAACAGTTATTGCTCCAGCAGCTATGATTTCTGATGCTTTTAGTTTCTATAGCTTAAATAATCATCATTGAATGTCCCTCTTGGAAGGCAAGAACAAAACGTTTGTATGCAGATAACATGATTATGTACATAGAAATAGTCATGGAACCTTAGCAGTTACTCCTAAGCAGAGAATTTAATAAGCTCACAATACAAGGTCAATGTAAACATTTATCTGTAATATAATTAGGAACTGACACAATGAATATGATATTTAAAGGGTATTATTAATATCACGATTAAAATCTTCCCAGAAATTATTAGGGAGAACCACACTGAAAACTACAATATTGGGACATGATTATCCTTCTTCACTTACATTTCGAGATGTCCTAATTTTCGTCCTCTTCACATCTACTGGTAATATGCTGTATGTCACAGACTTATAGTCAGAAAGAATATGAAGATGCAAAAGTTTATTACAACCCCCCCTTACTTTAGGCCTACTGTGCCAAGATGGAAAGTGATACAAGAATCATGTTTGTGAGTTTACACACGTATCTGAGGTGACAGGAACTAGTTAAGTAAACATAAAGGGCATCCAATACTTACAGGTGCTGAGACAATTTTAGGAGAAATGAAAGAAAAAATATGAAAATGAGACAGAATGGAACTGGGACAGAGGGTAGCAGTTTGCGTGGTCCAAGTGTGAGTCACACAGGGGTGACACCTGAGAGGAGACCATGTGAAGATGTCAGTCAGGTAAAGACAGAAAAAGGGCAGAATCTAAAGCCAGAATGAACTATTTTTTGGTTTGGAAAAGAAAAAAAAATGAAAACCTCTTGTCAAATAGAGTGTAAGACTGTTACCATTTAAGAAAGGTTGATAGCACTGGTCATATAAAAGAAAATTAAAGAATGTTCTTCAATTTCTCTTTAGTGTTTCCAGAATTGAGGGGTATGGGCTTCATCTCATTCATAGGCTGAGTGACTCGGACTATTCCCTCAGAGGAATTGCTCAGATAGTACCTTCAAAAGATTCTTATATAAGAAATGTAAGCAGGTCAAGAGTTCAGGGGAGTAGAGCGGGTAGGTCTGTTAACTTAGCTGTAGTCCTGGTGATAGGTAGTCACCACCAAAGGCTCCAGGGCACACAAGACACATACTTTAGGAGGTGTTCTTCGTACTGGATAAATGATTAGCACTGAAACAGAGAAGGTAAGAGATGGAGGCTCTGCATGGTGAATCTCTCACAGGACACTGAGGAAATGGTGATGGAATTAGCTGACTGAGAAAACATGAGGAAGAAAAAAGATGCTTTGGAACTACTTTGGATTTAGTTCTGAGACATTCCAAGAAATTCCCCAGTGCGTGGCAACACAAGGTCTAGGACCCTGCAGGAACTTCACTAGAAGTTCAAATACAGTGAAATCAGACACAAGGACAAAAATGCATTTATAGGAGAAAGGATGAATCATGATAGAAAACTCAAGGGTGGTGTCTGAGTTTTAGTTTCTGTTGCTGTGATAATTCACCATGACCAAAACCAACTTAAGGAGGAAAGGATTTGTTTCTGCTTAAACTTCCATATTATAGTCCACATATAGTCCACCTCTGAAGGAAGCCAGGGAAGAGAACTTCAGCAGGAACATGGAGGCAGGAAGTGAAAGACCATGAAGGGATGCTGCTTATTGGCCTCTCTCCATTTCTTGCTCACAGTTTGCTCTCATGAAGAACCAAGGACCCTGGTGTTACCTGGGGTAGCACCATCCACAGCAGTATAGGTCCTCCAACATCAATCATTAATCAAGAAGTGACTCAATGGATGTGCCTACAGGTCCATCTGATGAAAGCATTTTCTTAATTGAGGTTGCCTTTCCCTTAAACTGAGATTGTGTCAAGCTGCTAAAAAAACAACAACCTTAATCAGCACAGGGGTGAGTCAGAAAAGATAACAGGACAGTGGGCTTGAGGAAGAAAAGCAAGTTGAGTGTCTAGATTCTTAGTCTCCAGAAGGAAATACACCTCGCATAGAACTTCAGTTTTGCAGAGAGACATGGAACAGGAATAAAAAGTCTAAAAGAGACAAAAAAAAAAACTGTACTGCTAAACATAGAATACAATAGAGGAAGAGGAAGAGGAAGAAAAGATGCTCTTAAGAGAACTTTGGCTAATAAATACATGAAACGTCCTAAGAAAATCTGAGAAGAAAATTAAAGGTGAAGGTTTGAAAAGTTTGGGCACATTAGCATGTTCTCCAATAAATTAGAAAAGAAACTTCGAGAAAAATTTCAGGGCAGGCAGTAAGAGGCTGGTAGTACTCCTAGATGACAGGATTTATTTGGAGAGGATATTATAAGGTACACACACACACACACACACACACACACACACACACACACACAGGGTGGCAATTTAATAATTACTAAATGCTAATTTTTGACTTAGACTTAGATATTAATAAAGCTCAAACAACTACATAGCTGCATGTCCAGTGCATATTTGGTCACCAGGAGAATTTGGGAGCATGCATCCAAATGAAGGCAATGATGGGTCCTCAGATGAAAAGCACTCCCTGTAACAGTGTAACAGGTTACACTCAGTGTAACGGGTGCTGTAGGAACGGAAAAGGTCTTATGGAGAGGATTCCTAAAAAACAGTAGGAAATGAAAGACCAGTCAATAAAGGTTTATAAGGAGAGTCTAGCCATTACTTTTCTCATCTCTATGAAAAACAAAAACAAACATCAAACCAAAGCATTAAAAGTCAGGGAGAATGTAATTAGATTCACAGTTTCAGGGTTGTCAATCCAATGAGTCTTTGGCTTTATTGATTCTGGTCTCATTGGGAGGCAGAATATATGGTAAGAGCCTGTGGGGAAGGAGGTTGTTTACTTCATGGTACATACCAGAAGCTGAGAGTAAGGAAGGAACTGAAGACAGGTTTTGGACTTCAAGGAGACTCTTTTACTTATTTAATCCTCCAGCAAGGCCCTATTTCCCAAAGGTTTCAGGGCCTTCCAAATTAGCTGTGTCGACTGAGAACCAACTGTTCTAAAATATGAATCTCTTTGGACAATCCAGATTTAAGTGACAACAGAGAATTTCTCAGTGACTTATATTCTCATCCCACACTTACCGTTGCATTTGGAACATTATTGTTTGGCCCTGCACAAACTCAAATTCTCTTGGTTAGACTGCGGCTGTGAAACCAAGACAGCTTGTGAAATAGAGAAACTTATTTTTTCCTGGTGTGTGTGTTTGTGTGTGTGCGTGTGTGTGTGTGTGTGTGTGGTAGGAAATTGATTACTATCCTATCATATACTTTATTAATGGGATGTTTGAAGAAACACCAGGTTTTCCTAACTCCTATTTTCCAAAATAAGACATGAAGTTCTACTGTTGAATCTTTAGATGACATATGCTTAGTACTTCATTCAGACATAAATACTGAACTGGTTTATTGTTGAAGGAAGCCATGGTGACAGGTCTGCTTCATATTTCCTTGAATTGTTTGGATACTGTTATACATGTAATAATTATTCAATTAGAACTATTTTTAGTGCAATGAAGGAAATGAATGTTTAAGTTCTGGGGGAAAATGTAGCTTAGGGAACTGGGTCAGTATTTTATTCAAATATCATTTGGGGGATACTGAAGTCACTTGTCTCTGTACCAAACAGTGAATGATGTTATAACTTACTTTAGGAAAGTAACCTGTAAAGCTTTACAATTTGTAAGAAAAGGCATCTGTGCCACAGATTATTGTTGTAATCTGTTTTGGAGAATGAAGGAAAATGATAAAATATGTTAGTGGTCAAATACTTGAGAGAAAAATTTACTGTAATTGCATGAGTGAATGTTTCTAAGGTCCTGAGGTTATTTTTTTTAAATTGGCTTGTTAAAAGCTCATCTTCTGGGCCACAGAAATAGATCAGTAGGAAAAGGCACCTCCACCTAGCATGGTGACCTGTGCTGGATCCGTGAGAGCCACGATGTAGAGAAGGAGAACTGAACTTGCAAGCAGTCCCACTGACTGTTACATGTGCACCCCCAGAAGTTTATTTTTTAAAATTCATGTTTAACCACTTACAATGAGAAAAGGGAACTCTAAGAATTCACAAGGATTTCCTCCACCATTTAGATCATCACTTGTGGATTGTATGTGTTGAGTAAAATTTTATATTAGACTATAGTAATTGGTGACTATAGCAATTTACTTCCATTGGGGTGATGCTGACAATATATTTACATGGATAAGATTGTGCTTCCCAGCAGGGCTTGTGTCTGTCTTATTAATTTTCTGGAGACAGAATGTCTTCCAGCAGTGAGGAGAGTCCTCTTTCTAACGTTAGCGTGGTTCAGACAGTTCTTGGAGATGATTTCCCCCGCTAGTGTCTCAGGAAAGCTTTCAGAGAGAGGCGTTAATGCTTCTAACTTTTGATATGCTGGCCAAACTCCAAGTGAGGTAATTCCTATCATCCACTTAGCTATTTATGTAGTTATTATTGCTTCTGAGAGCTGCTGAGTTCTGAAAGCTACCACTACTTAATCCTACTTAAAATTCCCTTTGTCTTTGTCAAGAAGGGAAAAAAGGACTCTCCTACCCATGCCGTCAGTGGTGATGGCTGTTATTTTGTACACACTTGTGTGACCTTTCCTCCCTCCTCTTCTCAGTCTGCTCTCAGCAACAGTGCCTTTCCATCTCCCAATCTAGACATCCAGATTTCCCTGGGAAGTGTGTCTTCCTTGTCCCCAGTCCCTACACATTTCCACATGCATGCTTCTCACTCTGACCCCTGCCTCAATGTCTTTACCATTGTCTTTGCATTACATCCTTCTGCTCTCTCTGTCATTCCTTTCATAAGTCTCTTGCATGGCTTTACTTTGTTCAGCAAAACTGATCTCTCTCTCCCTCTCCTCTCCCTCTCTCCCTCTCTCCCTCTCTCCCTCTCTCCCTCTCTCCC
>JANHMN010000016.1:34775352-34811729 GCA_030674055.1 Rhabdomys pumilio | reverse complement strand
CCCTCTCTCCCTCTCTCCCTCTCTCCCTCTCTCCCTCTCTCCCTCTCCCTCTCCTCCCTCTCTCCCTCTCCTCCCTCTCCCTCTCCTCCCTCTCCCTCTCCTCCCTCTCCCTCTCCCTCTCCCCCTCTCTCATTAGTGTGTTTTCTCTTGTGAGGTCCCACAGTGAATGTCACAGGAAACTGTGCATGCAATTAAGGTCTCAGCTCACAGGTGGGATGATTTTCAGCTCACACTCTGTCTCTGTTAATTATTTCTGCACCAGGAATTATCAATACTCTTCCTGTTATCAAAACACTATCCCAAGAAGGCCCATCAACTCCATTATGCCCATAGAACCTTCTGAGGAATGACTGATTCATTCACCCATCACCCATTGAGCATCTGCCTGATGATTCATCACCTGATCACTCATTTGAATAAACCATTGTGTGCCGGTCACTATGCTGCATCTGGATAGACAAACAGTGCTTCTTCTTTACCCTAGGTGCTCACAGATGAATGCTATCTTCTTAAATTTAGTATTATTCCCTTGACTCCTGTGTTTTAATCCTCAGACAGCCCACAGGGGCACCCAGCTTAGCCCATATACAGCCAACACTCGGGTTATAAATGGTGGTGAGCATATGCTACATGAAATGGCCTATTGATTCTTATTTATGATGATAGAAGTAGTGGTAATGGAAAAAGCAATGCACAAATATGTTTCTTCCTACAAACAAGCAATTTTGTCAGTGAACCAAATAGCAGGCACAATAATTAGCTTCTGGAAAGGCCTGTCAGTTTGTTTTTTAGTGCCAGAGCGAACAGGTAAGTTTTCCGGGATAGCTAGCTCTCAGCAGTCATTATTTGCTATGGAAGGCTCTGAAGTGATGGTGTTCTCCTCCATTTGGTCAGGGAACTTGAGGCTCTGTAAATGAATTGGGTAGTTAGCAGGGGGATAGAATTTCAGCAATTTGATTTGGTGATTCGGAGTGAAAGGATATGAAAATAATAATCTTCTCTGTGTGCTCTGGTAGCCTTATCTGTCCCTTTGCCCAGACTAACATTATATTGAAGAAAGTGTCTGCATATTAGCACTCTGAGGTGGCCATTGGCCCAGTAGCTTCTGCTCTTGGCAAGTAAAATAGCAAAAATCCCAGAATGACTTATTTATTGCATTTCTCAAATTCTGTATTGAATTCCAATAGGTGCATCTGAGATGGTAAAACAGGCATTGATTTCAGACATACTAGATTTCAGAACTCAGAGAGAGAATGTAAAATCAAAATCATTTTCTAATCTTCTACATAAAGAAACTAGAAACCAGGGAAGTAAATTATTAAAAACACTCTGAGTGTTAGTCTCAGAGTTGTAACTAGAATCCTGAAGTCTTTTTGGAATTTGTCCTTGTATTTTACCTTCAGATTGTTTTATTACTTACTTATTTCATAATTTTCACCACATAGTCAAAAACATTTTCTTTGTGCTTTTCTGATGCTTTATGTATGTTTTAGTAATCTTTTTCATTGCTATAACATAGTGCCTGACAGAAGCAAGTTTAGACAGGAGAAATTTACTTTGGCTCACTGTCTAAAGCCCATCAGAGAAAGATGGCCATGGTGGCCATAGAGGCTAGGATAGCTCTGTCTCTGGCAGCTGTAGGTCTTAAAATATGATATAGATATATATGATATGTATCATACTATATCATATATATGAATATATACATACATACATACATACATACATACATACATACATACATACATACATGTATATATTCAAAGACTGGAATCAGAAGATCTGTGTCTGAAGTTCTAAAGTGGTATTAGCTATATTCCTCAACTCCTGCTCCTACCCTATCCCAGCCATCCATATTCTTCAGATATGCCTTGCTTCTAAAATGTTCCACAATTTTCGAACATGGCATCTCCAGCTGTGAACCAAGTATTCAAACAAATGAGCCTGCAGGGGACATCCCACATAACAATACAGGACGTAATACATTGCTGGATTTTAAAATCACTAGCTAGAAAGTGGAGAGAAAGCGGGGGAGGGGGGAGGAGAAGGAGGAGGAGAAGGAGGAGGAGAAGGAGGAGGAGGGGGAAGGAGGGAGAGAGGGAGAATACAGTTATTTATTATCTAACCCCACAGAAATTGGTAAATATTTTAATATTCTTCATCTGGCCTTTCAATCATATATGTGGGTTTTGCTAGTGAGTCTAGGATACCTCAGAGCCTTTTATATGTTTCCCAGCCATTTATAAGAATAGAGTTAAGACTAAGATTTTCTAGCATTATTATTCTTAAGCCCAGTGACATTGAATTAAAGCAGGTCACTTTGCTAAATTATAGTTAGTTTGCTCACCAACTCATTGCTTTTGAGCAAACTGAAAGCAAAACAAAGAAAGCCCCAATCACCTACTTTAAAGATCAACTTTGAAAGAACTCTAATATATAACACCTCTACAAAGGCTGTGTGCCCACAAATTACCTACATGCTTTGTTAGCATGCAGATTTGATTTTGTAGGTCTTGGATGGACTATTCTATACTTCTCAGCAGTTTCCAGGTGGCTTGAACACAGTAAGCTCTGGGGACTTGATAGCTAGCTTACATTGATACCAATACCACCTGAAGCTTACTGAGCAGAATAAATATTCAACTGTGCAAAGAATTACAGATCAACTTAAGGTATTGCCTGCACAGAATCATGTAAATAACAATTTTAATATTTATCAGCAAATGCACAATTCTGCAATCAGTAACCTATGCTTTATATACTATTTTCAATTAATATACATATCTGTAAACTATACATGTGTATCTGTGTGTTTTGTCATAAGCAAATTTGAAAGCAGAAAGCTTCATTCCTAAATATAACAAAACTCACACAGATGCACCTGTATTTTCAAAACCCATAAAGAAGACTAAAATGTTTGCCTTGTCAAGGACAAAAGATACTTTGACAATGTCAGAAAATGTACTTTCAATCATAAGTGCACGTAAAGTACATGAGTTAGAGGTGTCCAGCAGCCAGCTCAATTCTTTCATGTTGGAGAAAAACAAACTGGGGTCCATGTGGCCTGGGTGAACTATCTAAAGCCCTTTAACTGCCTGAAAGCCTGAAGTCTGATTGCTGCTTCGTTCTGCCTTTGTTCCTGTCTTAACTCTGAAGGCCTTTCCCGGAATGGGGCTGAGTCATTTTGACCTACTCCACGATTTCCTTGCTTTGGTAGCCAGTTCCTCCAATGGCTATTCAATGCTATTTATTCCATCTGTGTGACTCTCCTTGACAGTGAAGGGTCAAATTGAAAACCTTAGTCTGAGAACACTAACTCTGCTACCAAGTAAGTATGTCTGAATTGTCTGTAAATGCTTACATTTTCCAGACAATAATAAAACAGAAAAATGCTTATTTAAATGCAAATTAATGCAAAAAATAAGCCTCGGTTGGGCTGCAAAGACCACAAGATTCTGGTATTATGGAGGACAAGTGGGAGCTGAACATGTCTGGAATACTCCATTGGAACACACAGATGTGGTGAAGATCTAAACAACTGAGTGCCCCTTAAACAGTTCCAGGATTAACCTTGGGATTCTAGCAAGCTTGTGAGGCTTAAGCGGGTGCCATCGTTATTATCACTTGATTAACTAAAAGAGCATGAACCCAAACATTTAGGAACACATCTGAGCAGTAGAAGTATCCAGCTGAACAACAACAACAACAAAACAACAATGACAACAACAACAGTATGTAAGAGCAAAGGAGAGCTAATCCTGGGCTAACTGAAGCATTGTCCTGTAGAGTCTGGGAAATGTCTTGGTTATTTAGGACATTCGTTAAATTCTATAGTCTGCTAAAAAAAATCTCCATTTATAAAGAATGTGCTTTATGAAGACAGCAAGAAAAATGAAGGCATCAGTCCAGAGGTTGCTAATAGGCCGGGCTTATATCTTCAGGACTTAAAATATGCTTACCATCCTCTAACTGTTAGATAAGTTGGTCTGTAATGGTGTCCTGCTTTGGATTTTGATTTAAAATAATTGTACTTATTCTATTGAAAGAGACCTCACTATCTCTGACAAGGTAACGGAGTAATGAAAAGAAAACTTGGAAAACAATGGAAAAGATGAGTTAAGCATGTGCACGTCATCCAAACTACATATGTTTATTTAATTATTGTTTTTTGTTGTTGCTACGTTTCCCAGCCCTAGAAGAACAGAAGTTTCATGAGGGCAGGGATCTTATTTCATCTTCTGCTGTTCTAGTGCTACTCATGGCATTTGGCTTTAACAGATTTCTTTAAAACATATTTGTGAAATGAATAGGTCCGTGAGATCTTTTACTTGTCATCAATATCCTGTCAAACACTTTCTACTAGGTACAAAAGATGTGGCAGTGAACAACAAAGAAATAGTACTTTCTATTATTGAGCTCATAAGCTATTGGAAAGATGACTTGTGAAGCCGCATCCTTCCACTGAAATGTAATAGGAATAGGAACACACAGCAGGGATAAGCAATGCAGCAAAGGGAAAAGACTTGTCAAATTTAAATTGAGATAAAAAAACATGAGCAGAATTCAAACAAAAGGAAGAGATGTGTTTCCAGAAAACTGCCATAGAAGAATATGGTGGACATGCAGCAAGAATGGAGATGTCACACAGAAGTAGATGTGCGTACGATCAAGACCTTAACTATGCCTTTCTTTGCACATTTGCGAGATATTTCAGGATACTCCTAATTATGTCTTTACATCTGTGGCTAGTAGCCTCAAGTCTAGATGACTCCATGATAATAAATACTTTCTCACGGGGCCCTTGGTGACATTAAAAGAAATTCTGGGCACGAAGCTTACTGTCTGTTACAGGGCTATACAGTACATATGGCTGATTGCTAATGGGCAAAATTTCCCCTTCCTTTAGACGAGAACTGCCCTATAAAACTTTCTTTGCTGAGTAAAATTGCTTTATATTTCTGTTGCCCAACAGAGTAGCAAATAGCTATGGATGGCTATCGAGTACTTGAAATATAGGAAGTACAAACAGAACCGAACTTTTTATTTACTTAGGTTATTATATTAAGCATGATGTAAGTAGCTTCCTGCACTTAGTGGGTCTCCCAGTACACAGAACACTAGAACAACATCGTTTCTGCATACCCCTAATGAAATTCAGTTAATCCTGACCACTTTTTTTTTCAATTATAGTAGTATTATCCTGCTGACTGGTGTGTGGTGAAAGGGTGCTTGGCAAAGCAGTTCTAGCCGATGATATATGTGATATAGGTGGGAAAGTCTCCCAGGACCCTTAGGAAAGAGATGTCTTTGTTCTTGTGGTTAGTATCATGTCTGTAGCTGGATGTACAAGTAGAAAAACCATGCTGAACGCAACATAATACACAGGTAAAGAGAATTTTTGTCCACTCCAGCTTTGAGTCAACCAGTTCTGCGTCACTGACTTTCTAAACATGATCACCCAGTTGGTGAAGCTAAGACGTGACCTAGTAGAATAAAAATGACATGCAGATTTTCAGCAATATTTTATTTAGATCGAATTCAACGTAAGTTGAAAAATGATGAAATATAAATAAGAAATGATGCTCCTTAATGCATCAAAATACTTCACCTTTAAACATTGTGCCCTCTATTCTACCAGGGTGTTTTACATGGGGTACTGATGTGCTTCTGATGCCCAGTTGGAGACAATTTCGGCTAAGCACTTTTCTTTGCACTGTAAGTGGAAACCTGTTCAAAGCACTGGTAAATTCATCAACTAGAACATAAGACCTGAGAGGAACATGACGTTTCTATTAGGCTTTCTGTGTATAGTAAAGTTCTCAGTACCACTGGCGTTACAGCATAGCTGTGTGGTAACTTAACCTTGCTGAATTCTTTCTACATCTCATTTCTTTCAGTTTCTAGAGTCAAGTGGTGATCGTGGTGCTTTGTGCTCCAAATGGCATCCAAATTTATGTTTCTTCTTTATAATACCAACATCTTGTATTATTAAACCATTGAGTTTAAGTGTATAATTCCCTTTGTTTTCAGAAAGGTTGCCAAACTGATTATACACGACTACACTGCACCTGACAGTTGGCTGATAAAGGGATATATCTAGCAGCTATGGAAGAAGATGGTATTCTGACAACTAGGGTGCATTATTCTGCCCATGTGTGACCTTCTATTAAAGCCATTGTGCCACCTATGACCTTCCAGCTGCAGGTGTATTTGCTTACATCATCATACCCACATGGTTAGGATTTGCAGATTTTCGCTTTGGAAAATGATTAACATCTTTCGTTAAGGACAATAATACTGGCTTGAATTCTCCTTGTGTTCATGGCCAACAAACAATACACCTCTCTCCTTGCTATTGGGCGCAAGTAGAAATGAGGTAGGCTCCATTTGTATTTCTAGCCAGACATCTTCTAGAAAGAGCAGATTGTGTTAACAGAGCTGAGGGGTGGGAGCAATACTCATTTCTTTGCCAAGAGAGAGAGCTGAGACTGCAAATATGCTGATTCAGCAGAGCACAGGGAGATTATCTAAAACCAATGAATGGCTCAGGATTCCATCAGACTATAAGATAAATTAAATAAAATTCAAATCCCCCCAGCCAACAAAGCCAGAGGACATCAGAGAAGGAAGGAAATGTAGAGGTCATAGTGTCTGGCATTTTGCTCAGCTTTGCCTCCCAGGCTGATGTGAAATGAGGACAGAGAGTACACAGAAACATTTTGGTTTTACTGATTCAGTAGAACTCTTGAAGGTTCTTATTGGTACAAAATGAGGCTTTCTCGTTGACTCTAAATAGGCTTATTAGCAGCACACAGAGGATTTCCACTGTGATCTTTCCTTTGTCCCTCCTCAGAGGGAAGGCATAGGTCTGAAACAAGCTGATAGCTGTGGAAGTGCAAAGTACCCATGGATGGAGGGCAGAGAGCAGGCGGACTGCCAGTGTAGGGCTGACACCCTGAGGAGTGTCATTTGTCTGAGCCACTTTGATGAAACAGAGCCCTCTTTTGTGTCTTTGTACCTGTGAAAGGGAGCAGCAGAGCAGCAGCTCTCAAGTCCCTGAAAACAAATAATTCATATTGATTTAGGATGCCCACCTACCTCCTGTTTTTTCTCGAGTGGAGTGTTAGTTTACATTTCAATACGTGGCTGACATCCTGGAATTCTGACTTGTTTTCCATAGGGGTTTCATTAATTGGTCTGAAACGTTTAATTTAGTAGAGTCCAAGGAGCTGTTTAGCTTTTTTTCCTCTGCCTGGTGTCAGAAAGTGTTCCTATTGTTGATTTCTGTGTGCATTTGGTCTAATCCTCTCCGGGACTGACACAAAGCCCAGCTTCAGGGTGCTCTGGAAGCTGGAGGACTCCCACTCTTGCCCCAAGGGCCAAGGACTTGATTAAATGTTTAAATGACCTTTTAGGAGATATGATTATGAGAATGGGCAAACAGTTTGTTCTTCTCATTCTTAATAACTGCAGTGTGTATTTGGGCTATGTGTCTACAGAGCTGGAAAGAGTGTAGATCAGGGAATCATTGGTGGCGTGAGGGAGGGCAAGAATGATGAGATTCTTTTATGTTTTCAAGTTATAATAGAATTTCATCATTTCCTCCACTGTCAGAAGCTACACCCATCAAGTCTCACCAATATGACTGCCTAGACAGGACCTGAACAAGGGAAAGAAGGATGGGTTTTGATCTAAACAAAAAGAATATGATCTCCCCCGAAAGAGACAAACTCAACCTAGTCCCTTATCTTGCCTTGCCTCTCATACAGAGATGCAAACAGCAAGTTGTATTGATAGGAACTTCCTAGCTACATGTGGCTGCCGGTGTACCAGGGCCATAGATAGTCATTGGACTATAACTCAAGAGCAGATTTCCTGAAAGGGAATTTTCTGGTAAATCCTAAATGCTTTTTGTAAACTATGCAGTCTCATCATTCAGACTATGAATCTTACAGATTGACTACAGGTTTAATTTCCCAGGCCATATGTAAATCTTTCCAGTTGCTTCTTTCTATCTGTAGCTGCTGCACTTGCAAGATTTCCTGGCTTATTTAAGGGTGCATAAACCATCTTCTCATATCCCATGTTTATAGCCTCTGTCCTAGGGTTTCTAGTGCTGTGTTGCAACACTACGACCAAAAAGCAAGTTGGGGGGTGGGGAGGATTTTGTTTGGCTTACACTTCTGCACTGTGGACCATCGCTGAAGGAAGCCAGGACAAGAATTCAAATAGGGTAGAAACCTGGAGGTAGGAGCTGATGAAGAGGCCATAAAGGAGTGCAGCTTACTGAATTATTCCTCACGGCTTGCCCATCTTGGGTTTTTATAGAACCCAAGACTGCTAGCCCAGGGATGACCCCACCCACAATGGATTGAACCATTTCCCATTAATCACTAATTAAGAAAATGCCCTAAATGCTGGCCCAATCTTATAGATGCTTTTTGTTCCTTTTAAATTTTTAAAAATTTATTCTTCTCTCATATATTACATATATTGTAATGTTACAATACTACATCCTGACTACAGTTTTCCCTCCCTCCTCTCCCTTGAAATCCCACTCTCCTCTCCTCTCCATCCATGTCCATCCACTCCTCCTCCTTTTTTCTCTTCATAAAAGGGCAGGCATCCCATTGATATCGACTAAACACGGCATATAAAATTGCAATAAGACTAGGTACCTCCCCTCATATTAAGACTGGACAAGGCAACCCAATAGGAGGAAAAGGGTCCCAAAAGCAGGCAAAAGAGTCAGAGACAGCCCCTGCTCACTCACTAGGAATCCCTTAAGAACACCAAGCTACACAACAGTAACATATTTGGAGAGGGCCAAGGTCAGACCTGTGCAGGTTCCTTGCTTGTCAGTCTTTGTGAGCCCTTATGTGCCCATGTTAATTGATTCTGTAGGTTTTCTTGTGGTGTCTTTAACCCCAGATCCTATAATTCTTCCTCTTCTTCTTCTGCAGGATTTCCTAAGCTCTGTCTAATGTTTGGTTGTGTGTGTGTGTGTGTGTGTGTGTGTGTGTGTGTGTGTCTCCATCTGTTTTGATCAATTGTTGAAGTATCTCTGATGGCAACTGAACTAGGCATCAATCTACGAGTACAGTGGGATATTATGAATGTTTCCTCCTCTCAGGTGACTTTAGTTTGTGTCAAGTAGACATAAAATGATCCAGCACAGCCTTCTTACTAAAAACTGTACAGGGACCATGAGTTCGTCTACCTGGATCTAGTCTTTCATACCTCTTGAATGAACCTGCCTTGACTATTTTCTAGACATATTTCTAAAGCAGTATGCTTCTGACTTTTGTCCCTTTATTTTAATCTAGTCTATTAATTTATTGTCAGTCACAATGAACACTAGACAAGAAAGTCTAAGTTTGAACTTGACATTTTATGTATTTTACTATAAGAAAGCTGGCAACATTCAATCCATGGCACTTAGGCATAGAGTTGTTATTCAATAATATCTCAACATATATATTTATGATAATGGAATTTTGATTGTATAAGATTAATTAGCTCTCATTTTCCCAGAAAATATGCTTATTGACTTTTCATTTTTGTTTTAGCATATAATTAATTTGTAGGCTTTAATGAATTTGTTCAGCTTACTCAGAAATTAATGAAGCCTTTTTAGCCAATGGATTTTGTCATTAGCTCCTTTCGTATTCTCTTGTCTTCTTGGCATTATTGTTGACAACATAAAAGCCCTTGTGAATCCCCTCCAGAGCCTTTGTAAGTACTTGGGTAGTTATCACACAGTCAGGGATCTGTACTATACTGGATCTGTCATGAAATGATGTTGAAATTTCAATACAAAGTTCATACATCAACAAAAAATGTAAAGAACTAAGCACAGTTTCTTCTATAAAGCATGAAATGCAAATATTGCATGACATATAATATATAACCAGAATTCTTCTGACTCATTTTATTCATTTGTGGGCTTACAGACTTAAGCGGCTGATCTCAAGGTGTATGAATGGATATGACACTAAAAAGGTATATAATTGTTGAAAACTCAGACAATTCTGCAGTGCACTTCAGTATGAAAAAATGATCCTATTATCAAGGTCTGTGTCATAATAATGCACTATTTGAAGAAGATCACTTGAGTCAAATAAGACATTATTGTTACTGTGTAGAGTTACAAGGGTTTCCTGTGGCTATGAAGAGTAACAAGAATATTCCAGTACTATAAACACCCTTAGCTGTTTGTAAGACATTTAACAGAAATGATAGTATGACAAGAACATAGACAAAGAATATGGAAATGCTCTCCCTGCCCTCCAAGGAACTCATGTCTCTGAGGAACAAACAAACTTGCCTTTGGATTCAGAAAAGAGCCTTTATTGCCAATTCAAATTAAAATTCCTCATCTTATATTGGGAAAGTTACAGGTAAAGATAGAAGATATCTCAATTTTTCTTTTCTTCCATGCCTTGAAAGCACTCTTAATTTAGTAAATGCATTCAAATTAAACTTTTTAAATTCATATTTTGTATGACATAATTTCAGCTTAATTTCTTGATTAAAGCTTATTATTATTATTATTATTATTATTATTATTATTATTATTATTATTATTTAGGTTTAACCATGCTATGATTTTCTACTATAAGAAACAATAATAGATTTCCTTGCTGCCAGGAAAGATGGAAAGATGAGGGTTCTTTTTCTATTTTCTATGCTGAGGGATAACTTTCTAGAAGGGAGTTAGATTTGGCTACAGTACTTTCCTGACTACTTAAAGGATACAGTTGATGGTAAACAGAGGTGGAACTGAGGAATAATATTGGATTTATTTGCACTCCCTGCTTTTGATGTCGGTAGCTACTTCTCATTATGAATTTCTGTTTCTAGGTGTTAGGACTTGTTTGTGGTTGGATTTGCATTTGCACACATAGGAAGTGCTGGCTTTTATTTTGTTCTCCTGAACTCTATAGATGGTCAATGTAGAACATACTGGGTCTCTGGGAAACCAGCTCTGGAGGTACAGCCACTAGGATGGATAAGATGATCTATGTGAACCAAGAAGGTGCTGGGAGTAAGAAAAGACATGTGATTTTAAAGTGGAAGGGAGGATGCCGGAGGTGGAAGGGCTTAAACAGAGGAGTAAGGAAAAGAAGTGGTGTGGGAGACAGTCAACCCAAACTAAGTATGTCTAAAAATGCCATAAGAAAACTTGCTTCTTTGTGAGTTAATCAAAAACAAAAACAAAGAAAAATGCGGATAATAATGGTATATATTTCTGTCAAGTTATCATGGATGTATATCACAAGATGTAATACATTGCCAGCAACGTATTTCAAAGCAGATCCAGTTTTGGATATAGAAGTATTTATATAGTCAATGGGTATCCACAGAACAAGATTTTATGTTGCCCCCAAAATAACATGTTCTTAGAAGTACTTCTTTTATGTATTTGTTGACGACCAGGACTTTAGGAATAGACCAAGTCTCCAACCCATGACCTCCCCAGTAAGCCTGGATCTTTCTGCCATATGATTTTTGAAGACTATTCTCAATTTAGCCTGTAGTATAGTTGCACATTGATTTGTCAGATTATTTTACTGCTTATTCCATATAAGACGGCAAGTGCCAAGAAGACAAGAAGCAGGTACTGTCCCTCATCTCTCTCCACTGTGCCTGATATATAGTGGGTACTATTTAAGTCTCTGTTGAATGAATAGATACATGTAAAAATACTGTGATGCATTCATCAAGTTTATGCTACAATAAAAGATGCTTCTCCCCAAGAGAACATATCTCTACTTATTATGTCACTTATAGTTGATAAGTTGACCATGAGCCTGAGAAATGGACCATTATTCAATATAAGCATAAGCTCCCCAACACACTTACTAAACTCTATTTTTTTTTTTTTTTGGTAAGTCAAGAGTGACAATGAAAAAGCAAAATGACAACGGAAAAAGTAGAAATATTTCAATGTATATATATTGGTTAAGTGTTCTTTATATTTGGTATAACCATGAAATGTCTGCATAAACATTTCTGTCTTTCACAGGTATCTATGATCTGAACCCATTCAACCTCATCTCTTAATTTATTTCATTTTACCCTCAGGTAAATAGTATTCAGTGGGAACTGCTCTTCTGGTTTTGTCTTTAAGTAAATATTTCCATGGCTTAGTCATTTCTGATATGTTTTCTTTCTTTTTTTAAATTTGTAACACACTACATTGTTAGCCAGTGCTCACAGGGATACTTACTTTAAATAAATTCAATAACTACAATGAACAACTATCGGTTATTTTAGTACTATGTAGAGTTTTAAATGACATCTATATTTTTATTCATTTGATCTGTTGTTATTAAACTGGATTTTCTCTAGTCAACCTTTGACTTATTTTTTAGCTATTTGCAGTTTTTAAAATAAATCTAACATTTTGGAAAATGTGTTTGATCTCTCTATTGATTATCCACTTGTCATCTCTCCATCCATCTCTGTCATCTGTCATCTCAAACCAATTTATTTATACTATACATGTCAGCAAAAGGGTGTGCGGCATAACAGTGATATTTCTTTCAGCCATGATGGTCTTGGCTGAAGGTTTTGTCTGTCTTTCTCAGTCGGCCTCTTTAGTTTTGCCTGATTCCAGCAGAATTCTTCCTTAATCTGGTGTTAAAGAGGTTTTTGTAAAATTTATTATGTTTTAAAATTTCATTGTTTATATCTATTATGCATTGTACCATGTTTCATAAGGACATATTCTTTCAAGTACATATTTTACTTTGAGTATATTCCCTGTATCCTTGTTTTCTTTTTATCTCTGCTTCCCATGACTCCCCTTTGTTCCCATAAGAACGTCATATCTGCATACATGATTTTATGTATCATTAAAAATCTAGGGTCACAGGTGAGAGAAAACAAATGATATTTGCTTGCTATTGGCTTAATTTGCTTAATTATTTCTTGGCCCATAATCGTAGTATACACTTTTAATTCCAGCACTGAGGAGGAAGAGACAGGCAGATCTCTTTGAGTTTAAAACCGATCTGGTCTACATAGGCTAGTTAACACTACATAGTAAATCCCTATCTTAAAGATAAAATATGCTTATCTCTTTTTGCATTTATTTTACTGCAAATAACATACCTACATACTTTTAAAATAATTTTTTATTGGATATTTTATTTACATTTCAGATATAATCCCCTTCCCCCCCCACTCAGGAACCTTCTATCCCATCCCCATTCCTATTGCTTCTATGAGGATATGCCCCAGCTCACCCTCCCACTCTCACCTCCCCACCCACGATTTCCCCCACACTGGGGCTTTCCCTGGACCAAGGACTTCCTCATCCACCTATGTCTGAAAATGCCATCCTCCCCTGCATATACAGCTGTGGCCATGTGTCCCTCCCTATGTGCTCCCAAGGTGGTGGTTTAGACCCTGGGAGCTTTGGTTAGTTGGTATTGTTGCTCTCCTCATGGAGCCACAAACCCTTTCAGCTCCTTCAGTCTTCTCCCTCACTCCTCCATTGGGAACCCCTTGATCAGCTTAATGGTTAGCTGTGAGCATTCATCTCTGTATATTTCAGGCTCTGATAGACCTCTAAGGAGACAGCTATATCTTGCTTATGGCTGAGAAAAAATTCCATTGTGTTTATTTTACACTACATAGTAAATCCATATCTCAAACATAAAATATGCTCATCTCTTTTTGCATTTATTTTACTGCAAACAACACACATACTTTTAAAATAATTTTTTATTGAATATTTTATTTACATTTCAGATGCAATCCCCTTTCCCCCGCCCCCAGGAACCTATTGTAAAAAAATTCCATTGTACTGTATTTTCTAAAATAGTTTGAGGACATACACCTGGATGCTGTAATTCATCTAAAATGAAACCTTTTGTGGAGTTGGAATACATTTTAGAGATTATTTACTCTATGTGTCTTTTTTACATATTGGAACCTAAAATCAACTAGAGTAACTTGTTTAGGAGCGAGAGGAAGGGGCTTTAGTTACCCTTCCCTCTACCTCTCTAAATTTCAGAGACTTGAGGTTGACTTAACCTACTAGTCCTAGTGAATTATGCACACCATCTGTTTGTCTCTCTGGCATCAAAATATAAGAAGACCTAATTTGTTTTACTTTTGTCTTTTACTAATTGCATAGTTCAAGGATGTTTAACATTTTCTAGCGAACTCTAAATGTTTATCTAGTTTAGAAAAATTGAGCCAAAGCAGATGAAGGAAGTTGAATGATTAAACATCTAAATTGTTGCTTACTTGCTTGCCTGTTAAGCTTCCTGTGTTTTGTTGTGGAGCTCTGGCTGGATGCCAATCAGAAATGACCCAGGAGTTCTGACTCAATCTTGTCAGTCTCCCCTTGACCAAGGAGAACATTTAGGCATGAATTGTAGCTTTCATTGTCCTGTGACTGACTCACGTTGGAAATAGCTACCTGAGGCCAGACTTGAGTTCTATTTTGATCTAATTATCTTACAGAAACAGCCCTTAGTGTTTTCTTTGACCTTTGAAGACTGCTTCAGGGCGCAGGGAAATTACAAATACTACAGAGGCTGATAGTGTTTCTGTAATGAGGATGCTATTTTATATGCTTAAGGGATAGATGCTTTTTCTCTGTGGGATGTCTGAAGAGGACAGTTTGATGGCTTCAAATGTGGACTCAACAAACATCAGCATTGTCTTGTGTTATAGAAATTCTTCTGATACTGAACCCCAGAGAATGAAATTGTCTCTAGTGCAAACCTTGGATGTTCAGAAAAAAACAAATTTGTGTTCATACTGTGTGAGTCCATGTAAGCATCTCCTTGTTTTTACTTGCAAATCAGAGATCAGTCTAGAATCTCATTCCTGACCAGTGAGCACAGCATAGGAATCTTTGAGTGTTTTCCATTTTTTAAGTTCCTTTTTCTAGTTGAATCAAATCACTCACAAAATTTTATAGATTGTTCCTAAAGTTCTTGTTTCCTGGCATTTAAAATATTTAAATGTTAACATATTGAAATATTAACGTCTTCAAAGAGCAACAAAACGAGCTCTTCTTCATCTGTTTATTGATAAAGAAAGCACATGCAAAATATTTTAAAGTATTTCCTTTTTTTTCCCCTTTCTTCATCAAAAAGGTTGAATCAGAGACACAGTCAAATAAGCGAATACCTGAAGCTATACATTTCTGGGTCAATCCAAATACACACAGTATTTAAAAAATGTCAGTGAAGAAGCTAGATTGAAACTGACAGGAAAAAAAAAATTCTGTTTGTGTATTTACAGCCCCAAACCAAAAGCAAAATTAAAATTTGTGCTGACCCTTCTCCCCTGGGGCTGCAGATGTCACTGCTGTCCCAGGCAGCGTCTGTTACTGACTAGAAGGAAGAGCGATGGCATCCAAGTCCCCGGTATAAATAAAATAGTCTGCCTGCCAAATCCTGGAGCTGTCGTGCCACATGTCTTGAGGCCAGGGAATGGGGGCCAGAGGTGAACAACAAAGGTGATTGCTAATTCTTTTTTTTGCTCACTGATTCTTTTCTTTGATGGCTCACATTTTACTGTGTTTCATAAGAGGCTGAATATACACAGGTATACACGTGGACTGCGGTTGTCATTTAATATGTAACAACAGTAACGATCATTTAATGCTAATAGGACTAGACCTTTTATACATATATCAAATAATTACCTTTTATTAATTCTTTCAGAATTCCATGCAACACATTTTAATCATATTCACCACCAACTATTTCTCTGAATTCTTCTCTAATCTACCTATACCTCATACCTTCTTTTAAAAAAAAAAAAAAAAAAAAAAAACTTATTAACCTATCAACTTCAAGTTGTGGTGTTCATATAATTCTGAGTATTGGGCTGAGTAGTAGGCTGAGTTTTCTGCATATTGACCTGAGGGACATTCTTCATTAAAAAATACTTCTGAGAATTAAATTATCCACTGGGAAGAGCTTGACCTAACAGCTCTTATACCTTAGGGATTATAGACTCACACTCCTCAAGAAGCCATCATTTAACTCTTCAGTTAGGAGGGGGACCTTTCTCAATCCTTGCTAGAATGCTGACGGGCATGATCCACAGCTGCCAGTAGTTCATGAATTCAGTCGTCCCAACATCCAGAAGACACTGTTTTGCTCTTGTCCTCCCCGACCGGGGACCAGTGGCTCTTACAATCAGAGAGCTCTTCTGATCTCTGATCTGTGATGGTTCCGAGCTTTGGGGAGGGGATGTCATACAGACATCCCACAGCATTCTATGGTCACTTGTTTTCTGCATCTTGACTGTCTGTATTAATGAAGCTTCTGTGATTTGGTCTGAGAGCTGCTCTAATCTACAGGTAAGAGGGCAATGAATTTAGAGGGTAGTTTGAAATACTGTCTATTTAGCAAAATAATTGTACCATGTGCATTCTGAAGGTGTCCTAGTGAGCTCCTAATCCTGGACTCTTTGCCACATCTGTGTACAATGCATAGATTTCCTTCTGTAGATCAGGCTTTCAATACAATCAAAAGCATGGTTACTTCTATAACCTTCATGTCATTATTGAACCTATGGACATATCTTGTCCTGCTGGCTGTTATTTCAATTCACAGGGTTCATAGCTGAACAAGACAGTTGATCACTTCCCCCTCAATACACCCCAGTATGCTTAACAGCACTTTTCAATTCTATGAGAGTTTATCCAGCAGATAGGAAAAGTTTTGGTCATTACCTATTGAGTTTTCTCATGCCCCATGACCAAGAGGTGTAGTATTTTCAATAATAGGATCTTACCATAAAGTTCTGGTGGTCCACTAAGAGTAGTGGCGATAGCCTATATTGTTTTGGGAGTCTCTAGTATCTCAAACAATGCTCTGCATTTTGTTTGACAACCTATGGCTTTTGAGAGAAGCATAATACCCTGTGCATAGTACATCAGTCTATAACACACACACACACACACACACACACACACACACACACCACCACCACCATCACCATATATGAAACATAAAATAGTAGGTTTCTATATGACTTATAAATAGCCTTACAGTTAGTTATCCATATATTTTTCATTTACTGTTGAGAACAATATTACAAATTTATTATTAATACTAAGGAAAAAGCTTCTAACTAAGCATAAAGGTGTATGTATGTGTGTATGTCTGGATGTGCAGGAGTGTGTGTGTATGTGTGCATGTAGGTGGATAACTAATTATTCTTTTACTCCAAATATTGGCAGTGAACAACCACCTTTGTTTAGAAATCTAAAACAAGGCTTTGAAATAATCCACACTACCATCTGGTCCCTACCATTTCACATGGCTCAGGATTCTGTGTTTATCTCAGTTGGGTTTAGCTGAAAGTTATCTAGAAGGATATCTATGAAAGACATGAAGAAAAGGTAGGGGTATTTCTCCCCAATCCCAATTAGAGTCCAAGTCCTGGCCTTGGCGTTATCTTCTCAGTATTTAATTTTCTGTAAGTGCTGTTCTTCATGCCTGTCTACATAGTAAGCTCCCAAGACACTTCATTTTCTCTATTTCTTGATTCCTAAGAATAGTGTTATTCTCTCACCATTCCTATTCTATATCTACCTTACCATTTAATTTGCCATCTCTTTGTTTCAACCCACTAGGGCTAATTCTGTTTTCCTTCCTAGGAAGCTGACTGACAAAGAGGTTGATGATACATTTATATGAAAGTATGTCAGAGGTAATTTGTACATCTTCTTTTAAAGTTCTAAATTAGGATCCCTAGTGTGACAGAAGACACATATAAAAACAAAATAAATAAAAAGAAAATAAAATATAGGACCCAATAGAAGACTTTTTTTAATAGCAGATCTGCCTTAGAGAAAGAAGCTAGGAGGGACAAAGATTTTCTGAGTCTGTTGTATACCAGGCTGTAGAAAACTGTGATAGGTTTTTGATCTTGTGATAAAAGCTGTCATTGGGAAGTATTTTTGTAGCATTTGTAGGAAGAGTGAAACTAGGGGGAAAGGTTGATGTAGAGAGAACAGGTAAAAGGCTTTCAAAATAAGACAGTTGTCAAGCAGTAGAGACAAATTCACTTAGGAGAAATAAGGAATGCAACAAACACTGCTGCCTTTTGAGTTTGCATTCTTCCCCATGTGATGCCTTTGCTTTAAATTAGTATAAGCCTCTCACATGTGGAGGGCCCATATGCTTTGATGTAGCAACATTAGACCAAATGGCAGAAGTTAAATTAGGAATTAAGGCAATATTTGGCTGTAGGGAACAACATTCTTGTTCCTAGCTCTTGGACTTTATGTGGTAGCTCTTAAAGTCCTACGAGGCTAATTTCAGTTCTATCTATTTATTTAACAATATCTTAGCTCCTTAAATTTTTCTTTCTAGACGATCAGTCTCCCCAGCTTGAAATTCAAGGGTATTATAGCAAATTGCATTGGCATTAAGACTATTGAACTTGGGTGGAGTAATCCCATAAAATCCCCATCACTGCCGAAGCATTTTCCTAATCATTTATGCCTCCTGAGCAGTCGCTTGGAAATGTTCTCCTTTTCTGGAAGCTAAATGAGCTAAGCTATGTTGAATTGCATCTACCAATTTGCTCTTCTACTTATTCATTTGATAAACATTTTTAGTGACCAGGTACCAAGCCACATTTCTGTCTACTAAAGAGGCATTTTACTTACTATTCAGCTGTTTACTCATTTGTTTATTTATATTGAAAAGGTCACAGGCTTTGGAATGATGCAAGCCTGGATTTGAAACAAGTCTTTGACATATACTATAATTGCATTGGCTGAGTATTTTTACAAATAGCTTTTCTGGTTATATGGGAAATCATTATCTAAAGAATGTGCATTTCTAAAGAATGAGATAAGAGAATCAAAACAGATGAGTTTAATCCTCCCTGATGACTACCTGTTATTATATATAAGCAAAATCATGCCGGGTTCTAAGTTCAAGGGAATAGAAGCTGTGACACCCAACCTTAAAACAATCACAGATACAAGACTGTTGTGTAACTCTGTGATGTGATGTGGTATGAGTGACTGTCTGTTCTTCCTAGAGAGGGCATCAGTGACACCAAAGAAACAATCTCACAAAGCCTAGTTTGACAAATTAACGTGTATATTGGGATACTTACAGATGTGTGTGTGGATACTTCTAGATTCATGCATGACTCAAAGGCAGCTGCATTGCCAGAAAGCCAGCATAGATGGTGACTCAAAGCTGTAGTCCTAGAGTTTCCTGCAAGATTTTTAATTAGACCACTTGGAGAGGTTTTTTTCTGCCAGAAATTGTTACTGCTTATGTTACCTTGGTGAGGCCTTTGTGATTCTTGGAACCTTCTGGGTCCTCCAATTGCATGAGATTCTCTCCTTTAGGACAAAATAGTTTAATTTAGACTAAATGGCTATACAATATTCCACTTTTTTTCTCTGATCCTTATAATTATTTTTTACGCTCTTTTCTGTGATATTCCCTGTGCCTTAGAGATGGTCATATAGATGAATGGTTATTTTTCTTTATTTATGGCTAAACATTGGTCCACTATGCCATAACAACGTTAACTTGTTCCTGGAGCTTGATGGGGTATGAGTCTCTATAGTATACAACACTCATTGAAATAAATAACTTAAGTATTTCTCCATGATCAAGGGTGATATCACCAGTAAGTTATGGGCATAAACACATGTGTTTAGGAAGCAATTTTACAGGCACATCACATTCATTTAATAAGCAGTAGTTTTGCTTTTTCTGGGGCATATGACCTTACAGTCACTAGGTTTGTCCTGTCTCAGTTTAGCAGAAGTGTACTTCATCTTGTAGAGCAGGCTTTAAATCAACCAATGCATGGTTGTTTGTTCCCATATGAGTCATGCCACTGTTGCACCATGGGAATATCTTACCTGGTAAATTGGTAGTGTAGTATGCAGCATCCTTAAGTGACAAGGGCTGTTGTTTATTGTGTTCTCCCAGAAACCTGCACAGGACTTTTCATGTACCTTCCAATACAAAGAAAGTCCAATGGCTTCCGAGAAAGCTTCCAGCTTCATCTCAGGCTGGCTTCTTCATGCCTTTTATTTAAAATGTGCAACAATTGGGTCTTATGATATAGTTTCATATTTCACTGCAGTGGTAAAAGTAATGTGATTTGTGGGGCCCTAGAGGCTCTCTGGCTAACAACTCCTAGGGAGGAAGCCTATTCCTGATACCCAGCAACTTATTGTCTCTTGGGAGTGTTCTTTTTCACAAATGCAGGTATGCATTAATTTATACTCCTTAATGGTTTTCTTTTCTTTTCATCCAAATGTTGTTTCAAATCCACAAGACATTCAAAGGTTACCACTATATAGTCAAACTTTTTTTTTTTTTTTGTAGAAGGCAGACCGGACTTCTGAAGGTTCAGTGTCATCCATACCAAGCGAATGGCAAACTCATAAAGATACACTGGCAAAGTCCAGCACAGCATGGAACAATCTAATGAATCATATTAGTTGTTCTGACACAGTTTATTCTTCTGCCTCCAACTGGGCTCTTGTCTTGCCCTTCCTTTAAGAATGGAGCGAACAGACAGCTAAGGAGAACAAATCAGGAAGGACTTCTATTTGCTCACAGGAGCGGTTCTTAGTGGTACAGTGCTAAGGCTTTTTCATAGCTCACCTTGTCTAGCTGAGAGCCTATGAGTATTATAGCTCTGGGCTCCCCTCTGGCTTTGGGATGCCAGCAGAAGGACTGTCTGTAGTTGTTACAGCTAGAAAGCTCTCAGAAGGCTTCAAAGTACAGCTAAGAGTAGTCCCTGGCAGAGTACTTCTCAGAAAATGGGTCATTGAGGAGCATAGAGGGACTGACAGGTCTCCTGGCTCTGGCAAGTCTCAAAGGCTGGAGTCCCCTGCTTTGTAAGAGAAGCGGCAGGTCTTGAAGACGGAGGCTTTAATGGTGCATCTTGGAGCAGAAACAGTGTGTCCCTCCGAGGAGCAGCAGTGAGGGGCACAGCGAGATTGACTGCCAGTGGCTACAGTCTGCCTCCAGGGGGAGCCTCAGCAACAATCTTCCTTCTAGAACCATCTATCATCTAGGTCAGAAAGTATCCAGACCTGGGAGATGACTGTTAACCAGTCTTGCCAGGAGCCAGATGCTGAAATCTTCAGTCTTCTTTCTCTAGAGAAAGCAGGGTCAACTAGAATCCAGACCCAGCTAGAGTCTAGAATCATTTGGGTTGAGCTGGCAAAAATGTAGGGTTGTGCCCTACTTTAGATACTGCCCAGTAGGTAGTGATTGGATGGGTATGGTATATAAATAACCAATAGGACCAATCAGGAGAGAGCTGAGAAAGAATGCTAATTTAAATGGAAAAATATTTTCAATTAGGGCTACTAGCTGTACTGTACCCTTTCCCCATCCGTCGGTGTTGCAAGGAAAGCGGGGCGGTGGGGGTGGGGGATAATCTCCTATGTGGATTTTCCCTATGCTTTCCCTGTAAATCAAGGGTTTGAGCTTGTTTTTGGCTTCCAAGGCCTTTGTAAGCCTTGACAAAAGCCCCAATCTCTGTCTAGAGTCACCCAGTCCTCACTGCGGGCTGTCAAACGCAACCTCCTGTGTTCCAGGAAGGGAAGTTCTTGTCTGGGCTCCTAAGCAGCTGTGGTTAAATATGCTCCAATTCCCCTTTATGTCATGACAGCCATTGGGACGTAGGCACCTGGATCTCAGAAGAGTGATACCTCCATTTGTCATGGGGGCTATGCAGTTGTTCATGGTGGCAGTGCTGTCAAGTGGCAGAGGACTGCTGGCATTGGAAGCTGGGAATTTTGCGCTTGTAGCTGTGGTGGTGGTGCGACTGGCTTTGAACCCAGCGTTCATGAGTCCAGGTTGCTGCTGCAGAGCAGCATCCTGGTCAGGCATCCTACTGTCACCACAAGTGATGATGATCACTAGTCACTCTTACCTTTTATCCGTGTTAGCTACACTAGCATAGTAGGAAGCTATTACCCCATCTAACCTCCCATAAGACACAACCATTTTTCTTAAGCCCTCTTAGGGTACTGATGCTGTTGTAAACTGCTGTGCATCTGGGGTACTGCTTAGCCTGACTCCCAGGGGAAGTAGGGACACACTATTATCTGCCCTACTCGCCTCTGCCCTGGCTCTGATAATCTCCAGGCTCGCAGCTCCAGGCTAGAAAAACTCTTGCCTTTTAATCTGCCACACCTGACTATTAATAGGGCCTCTGGCTGGGTGAACAATCTTTACCCCCAGTATACTTTCTTATAGGGTTGAAATCTATATTGCACATTCTGGAGGAAATAAATGTCTACTCTGAAGACAAGCTTGATTTTACTTTATCCACACTGTTTTATCATTTATATCTTTTGTGAACTGTTGCTCTGGCTTTAAAGCCCCCCGGAAGCTCATCACTACAACATCTGGCTTTTGAGTAATTTTTTTTTTTGTAGGAACTCCAGCTTGACACAAATCTTTCCACATTCACTTCTGAAAAACCAAGGTAGAAATCCTTTGTCTGCTTTGATCTTTCATTCCCCTCTTGATTTATATAGCAGCACAAATATGCACTATAAATAATTCAGACCCACTAGACTACCTTAACTCCTAGAGATCTTGACCTACCATGGACTCAGCAAATTCACTAAAGCCCTACACTAGTCCTGGGGTCTCCCTTGAAACAACCTCATTCTTAATTCTCCAGTGTCACAGTTTTACTGGACTAGAGGTGAACTGGAAGTCAATCTCCCATGACCAATTCTCTCAGCAATGCCTCTTCTTCATCTGTTGTCCATGATGTTAGAATAATTTCAACTGGTGATGACCAAGTGTCCTTAATCGTTTTTGTGAGGTCATCCATCAGAGACTGATTTTCCTCATAATGCCTCAACATTTTTGTAGATAGGGGGAAGAAATGTTTCGATTAAAAGGTAATGCCTTACAACAAAGACAAAATACAATGCTGTTTAAGTATATGAGAAAATTAGTATAACAAAAGAGAAAATACAGTATACCTTCTTCTCCTATAACTTAATTGCTTTAAAACCAACTTCTTGAGTCCTCAAATTTTGTTATATGGTAACACATATGATAATATGGTAATGTATTATTTGGACTTAAGAGAGAACAATAATTATAACTATAATATATTTAAAAATATTCTTGGAAATAAGATTACTAAAATTAATTTTTTCAAATGTTTCTCAAATTTGTTTTGACAGCTTTTCTGAATAAGAGCAAAAAAATGAACTCTTAGATACAATTAGAGATAAAAGTCTGTATATATCTCTACTGTACTGAAAAATAAACAGGCACATTCAAAGAAAGATTACTAATTAACACCCCCAGAATTGTTTTAGAGTTAAGTTATCTTAATAGGGATGAGGCAAGACAATGTAAATATGTGGCTATTTCACCAGAAACTTGAAGCTTCCTCTTTCCCTTCCCAAGTATATAAGCAATAAAACCTCATTATCATGTTTTTCAAACAGTACAGAGGGCAATAGAAAAATAGTATATTTAGATACACTTTTGTTGGTTGTTGATGAGTTGCAAACACTCAGGGAATTCAAAAGAAAGGCTGATGAAACTTGAAGACAGAAGAATGAGGCAAAAGCCCTATCGATGTTACTAAAGAGTGATGCAAACTCAGCATCTGGGAAACAGAGATAACATTTCCTGTAGATTTGTCTCAAAGTTGCTGTGAAAATAAATTGTGCTGTCAACAAGAAGCCTTTATGTCCTGCAAATTTTCCTTACATAAAAGACACTGGTCCTTGGTTCACTCATTCTTCAATGGAATAGAGCTTGGTGTTATGAGGCATGTGTCATAAGTGCCAATATGCAGATAGCAATCTGGTGAAGGGCATGAGCTTCAGAACTCTACCTACCTGGAGTGGTTCAGGGCTCAAAACAGATTGTGACCAAGACAATCACTTCTTTCTTGTCCTGAGGCTTTCACTTCATCATCTTAAATCCCAGGGTCTTTAAGATCAAGGTGACAAAACAACATGCTTTTGACAAGCTGCTAAGAAGATATGGAAATTGTCATTAAGCCTTTGACCTCCCACATTGGGAGCACTCAGTGATGATTGTCAACTAGGACATCCTTGGAGCCTTTTATAGGCAGAATAGCATCCACACCAAGCAGGACAGAGCAAAGAAACACAGAAGAAGTACAGAGAGCTGTAAGAGTTCATGGTAGAACTGCCATCTGCCCAGTCAGGATGACTAGTGATGATTGCAAGAGAGGGACATAGTTGGGAGGAACCTTGCAGATCCGATTTCAAAAGGAGGTGATGTGGTTGGTGGATAGCATTCCATAAAGATGAAATGCAAAGGGCTAATTGGAAGTGAACAACTTGAGTGACTCAGATGTTCAAACTAGTGTTGCATATCAGAGCCTCTTCACAAGACATTCTATAAAGGTCCTGAATGTCTCTAAAGTGTCTATTAAGCATTTGGCATATGGAAAAGGAAAGGTGGCAGCTCAAAATTTAATTTAATTTTAGCATAAAATTTTAAGTCTACCTATGACTAGTGACGATCTGGAGAATATAATACATGGAACATTTAATATGACGAGATCAAAACATCTGGCCTAGGATGGGGGAAATTAATGGCTAGACCAATAAGTTTAGACTCCAAAGCAGAAACAAACATATTTAGAAGTAGAAAGTCAATTAACAATGGAGACCAAATACCAAAAACAAGAGAAGAAAGACCAGAAAAAGAAACAGCTTCAAAGAAAGATGTGTCTTGATCTATTAGTTACAGGGTTTAATGAACATGGGGAAAGAGATTTTTAGATTTGGTAATTGTGAGTTTATTAGTGATCTTCAACAGTAAAGTTTGTGCTGTGGTGGTTAAAAAATATGATGCTGCATCGATTAATGATCAAGGTGTGCTGAATAGGAGTCACATGGAGCACAGTCCTCTTTTTGGATATGTTTCTTTTCCTAAGGCTGGAAAATGAACCATCGCACACTAAGTTTCAGCAAGTACTGTATAATCACCAAGTAAGTGGCGCTTTTGCAGTCAAACTAGGTAGTTTCAATACCAGGTGTGAAATTATAGTGGTTTAGATAAGAATTTGAAGCAATTCTACAAATAACCACTCTGAGTCATGACATTTTCAGGCCACATTGAAAACACTAGCAGGAAGAATACAAACAATGTCAAATGATAACCAGGCGTCTTGCTGAGTTTATATTCTGAGCTGCTCAAGAGAGAATATTTTCATGCCTTTATTTTTATGTGATGAAAGACCAATTTTACTTGCACACAGTAGAGAACTACCCTATAAAAAAGAGTAGCAATAAGAATACTTCAAAAAGGGTTACTCCACACGCAGGGCACTTTACACAAAGACAGATTTCTCTATCTTTCATGTGTAAATGACTACAGTAATTATGTCAGTGTTTCTATGAAGATCACTTTCATTTTGATACTTGATACAGATATAAAATATATTGTGTCCAACCAAGGTAATCAATAAAAATTTTAAGGGTTTTGCTTTGTGATAATACATTCTTAGTGAGAAGTGATTTTTTTAAACATAATATTTTATACATTTTAATCAAAATCTAATTATATCATTTCCCCTCCCTTTCTTTCCCCCAGCCTCTCCAATATCCTTTTTCTCCAAGTCCTTTCATGCTCCCATGCTGAGAACGAGTCTTATTTTCTTCAATTTTTATTGTTCCATATATACACATATATGCATATATAGTTACTTATGAATGTACAAATATGTAAAGAAAACCTACTTACTCTGGCTCTTGCAATCTTTACACCCACTCCTCTGCAATGTTCTCTGAGTCAAAGATGCAGAAGCTATAATCTAAATGCAGCCATTGGGCTAAGATCTCCGTCATCCATTGATGTCTGCATTGTGTCTAGTTGTAGTATTTTTGTTGTTTTGTTCATTCGGTTTTTTTTTGTTTTGTAATGATCTCTATTTAAGGTGTAGAGAAACTCCTGGTTAGGGGTAAAATAGGCTAGAGATCTAAAGAGAGAGTTCTCAAAACAACAACAAGAAAATATAAAAATGGCTTAGAACTATCTCAAAATCATTTGTCACTCTTAGCAATTACGAAAATGCAAGTTAAAAGAAATCTGAGATTTTAATCTTACCCCAGTCTAAATGGTTAAGATGAGCAACAGCTGACAAATAATGTTGGTGAAGTTGTGAAGAAAGAGGAGCCCTAACTCACGGTTGATGAGAATGCAAGTTTGTCTAACCACTCTATAAATTATTATAGAAAATCCACAAAAATCTAAAAGAAAAAAACCATATGACCCAGATATCTCACTCCTTGGCATGTGCCCAATGGAGTCAACATTCTACTTCACAGATATTTATTTGTTCAGTGCTGCTCTATTCACAACAGTCAGTCAATGGAACCAACTTACATGTCCTTGAATAGATAAATAAGTAATTAAAATGTGGTACATATATACGACGAACACTATTCAGCTGTAAAGAAAAATAAAATAATGAAATGTAAAGGCAAATTGATGGATGTAGAAAACATTATATTGAGTAACGTAACCCGAATCCAGAAAGACATATGACACATGTTGTTATTCATCTATGGTTCTTATGTCTAAATATTCAGATGTGACTATATAATATGGAGAAACCAGGAAAGCTATAGGAACTGTGGTACGGGGTTTGAGAAGGGAATAGCAGGAAACAGTTTATAAGAATCAAGAAGTAGAAAAATGGAGAAGGAGCTCCGACTGGGGAGAGGTATCGAAGTTCAATACAGAAGGAAGAACAAAAAATGGATAGAGTAAAGATTACTTGACAAACCTCAAGGTATAATACTATTTCATATTTACCTGTATAGTAAAGAAAGTTATGACACTTGAGTTGGCAGTGATCCCCATAAGAATCACAGACTCAAACAAACTCCAGTACTAGGCATGAGAAATCTCCTTTCATTGGTTGGTCAAGGATAGGCAAAGTGACTCCCAAACGTTATAGAATATTGCCTATAGGGGCACTTTGGATGCTGCTCAGAAGTTGAAGATCAGACCCTATTGCTGAAGGCACTGTGCACTTAGGATACAGAACTTGGATTATTTGAGCTAGGTTTAACCTGAAAGCTTCCTTCCTGTAGTCTAGCTTCCATGGCACCAGAAAATACTGTAGAGGCTCTGAAGGGGGAACCGATTATAAAGGTCATATCCATTTGTGAACTATACCTCTGAACCACAACAATGACTGCCCTATATCCCTAAAGGTGCAATAGTAGCACTCACATGTTGGTGCTATCCCACAGTTATCCAATTTGACTTAAAAGCCATTCAACAGAATGTCCAGTACTAAGAACCTATCCAATTGGGCTAGTATGTTCATGGGCCTTCAAAGAGTATCTACTACGGCTACTTTGTTAGACCAATATAATTCCGAAGAAGTTATAAATTTTAATTTTATACCCACAGATAAATATAACTGCGATCCCCTCATCAAATAACAGTGAGTTTTAAAATGTACCACTTAGGGGAAAAATCTTGATTATGCTATTTGTTCATCTTTTCTTTAAATAGGACTTACATATTTTGTCATGTTCTAGGATCCTAACTAGATACTGGGGAAAATGGTACATTAGATATGTCTGATCGGCAGACATTGCTCTAGTTGTAGAAAACAATAAACACAATTATGAGATATATGATTTGGATGATGCTGGAAAGGGATCTCTGAAGAGTCCTTTAGGAGCTTATGGGAACTTTAAGTTGAGGGATGTAGGCTTGATGAAGGTATTCATGGTTAAGCCAACCATATACTAGTGGCAAATAAAAATCTATTCTCTCCCAGGAAAAATTGCATAGAAATGGAAGATAAATTATATTAAGTCTGAAAATAAAATTTAATTCAACCCAGCTGGAAAACAGGTTTCTAGAGAGAATGGCTAATAAGGCTGTGGAGGAAGACAGTGGCCAGAGCATAAAAGTACGTTTCTATTTATCTATAAAGTCACTGAAGTCATTAAGGGTAATGTGGGGTTAGTGAGATGGTAGACAGGTAGACCTCCTGAAGCATAATTTGATAATTGAGGTGAGAGGTGTTGGTGTTTGACCTAAGATAATAGCTTTAAAGGCAAAAGGGAAAGGACATTTTTGAAAAATAGTTGATGATTTATGATGCATGGTATAATCAGATGATGTTTCTCTTGATTCTTTTATTAAGGTTGTCAAACTAAGTTGAATTGAGTTTCTCAATAATTGATTGTCTAGATGGCATATATTGTATATTTTACCACAAGAGGTGCACGTAAGCGTTTGCTCATGTACAGCTGTAGACACTGCTTAGATTAGATTGCTGTTAGACTTAGTTTCCAGGATTTCTTGTTGATCTAGTTTACTTATAACTTTATTATTATATACAATTGATTTTATATCCCCTTCCTGACCCAACCATCACAGTTCTCATGATTATATAGAATATGAAGACTTCCAAAATGTAATGGAACAAAATGAACTTTTTTGAGATTTACTGACATTTTCTAAAAGATTTGAAATATCTTGAGACTAAATCGGAAAGATAGTGACTTATAATAATAATACTTGAAGTGATGTAGGAAACAGGACACTGAACACTTTCATAAGGTTTAAGAGAAACAGCACATGATCTCCAATTAGCAACAAGTAGAGCACAAAGCACTGTAAAATGTTTGGCTGCCTAGTACATGCAGATGTATTGTGTAAGTTAGAACAACTGTAGAGTATGCAACCCTTGGTAAAAGAGGTACCTTGTTGACACATTTTAATGCATGGATTCTATTGTGGAATCCCTTTGTCATTAAGTGTATAATAGCTAAAATGGTCAAGAATATTTCTATTTTTTATACAGTTTGCATTGACAAGAAAGAAGGAAATAGATGCCTGGAGTCGTAGGCTGAAGCCAGGAGTTTGAAGTGAGGGAGATAGCTTAGGGTTTTAGCTCCTGCAATGCACTAGCCTGGATGAGTGGGTTCTTCTGCCAGAACCTTACTTTCCTCGGTTGAGATGGAGGGCGGTGATGCTTCCGTGTGATATGTATTAAGGATGGAATCAGATAATGCAAAGCAGATTCCCAGTATGGTGATTGACATGCAGCACGCCCAGTATGAAGCTAATATAAATTACAAAAAATCCGTATGATTCAGGCTTCTGTTGGAAGCTGAGGCATAAATTCATGATAATCTACAGACAGTCACTGTCTCAGCTTTGGAGCTTCCTTATCTGCGAAGTGAAGAGAGAGGATTAGGTGAGCTCCAAATTTGATGACTGGGATTAGGATTCGGTGATGCATATGAGTCATTTCTGAATTCTGTCATTTTTGACAAGTTTTATTTTACTCCCAGTCACGCATTCCTTCTGAGAAGAGAAAATACATTCAATATCAGCAGAGTTAGAGGGTTCAGCAATGATTTTGGAAGTGTGGTGGGTATCTGGGTGAAAAGAAATCCATCAAGCAGTTAGAAATAAAATTCAGCAAGGGGTAAGAACTTAACAAAATTAGACTTTTGATTTATTTTATTTTTTTGGTTTTTGAGGCCCAGGGTCTCACTATGTGATTCAGGCAGGGTTTGAACTCACTATCCTTCCTCAGCTTCCCAGGTTCCTGTTGGGGTTATAGACATAGATCACACAGTGATATGCACAGTTAAAGGACTTATAAGGCTTCACCAATGCATGTGCTATCGACACTGAAAGCTCCCAAGTGACTGTATTTGGAGCCTGAACATAGATTATGGTAGAAGACTAAAGCCTCCGGGGAAAGGTGGAGCTGGGTACGGAAAGATTCATACTTCTGTAGTTGTGTGCCATATATTAGATTGCATAGTAGGTCTCCTCATGTCCTCCTTTGTCCTTCTTAGCAAAGCTGAGGAGAGTGGGGAATTAGGCGTCTACATTTGGAGCTCAACTTCTTAGATAAAATACCCTAGATGCTCTAAACTGTGGGTAAGTTACGTTGTTTTCTGAATGTTACTTTCTCCAGATAGCAAATGAACAATAGCGTCAACCTTACAAATGCTTGTTAAACTTAAATCAGATAATGTAGAGGGCACTAACCCAAAACTGATAGACAGGTAGCAAAGATCAACTGTTTTTTTTTTTTTCAAAAAGTATTAAAATAAGTTTACGTTTATCAAGACAAACCAGAAAGTTTCTTTATACTAATATGCTCAGCGAATTTGTCCAAGAACAGAATAAAAAGAGGTTCAGCAAATGGGTTGTTTTTTAATTGACCTGTCAATTTGGAAATCCAAATTGGGTACAATTTAGGCTAAAAAGGAGCTGCTCAAAGACATGTATCAAAAGTGAAACAATAGAGATACAAGCCAGGAGAGGAATAATTTGGTGTGAGTCTAAATATCTACTAAATAAAATACTGGGGAAATAGTCATTAGAAAATTTGTTTTATTAATATAAAACTAACTTTAAGTTCTTTGTATTCTGGGCATCTGTTAATCATATTCAAAGAGAAAAGGGAGATTTGCAAAACCTTTGTTTTTCTCCTTTTGAAACTGTGACATGTGCCTGATGGATATAGATTTTCACTTTAAAAATTAAAGAGGGGCTCAAATGAGTTTAGTTATTTTCTTCGGTGATGAAATGCTCCCCGGAGGTGGACCGAGAGAAGCGATAAATCTTTGATGTAATATATGCAGTACACTGCTGAGAATGTCTGGTTTTTGAGGTTCCGGTGGCAGAAAACCAACTGCAGGGAATCTGGATATTCTAGTACAGTTCTGAGTTTAATCGTTTTATCTACTGCAAAGAATAACGCAGAGTCAAAAACGCTAGCATGTTTGCCCCTAAGCATGCGGGTTGTTTCCTTTTCTTCCATAACTATGATCACACTGTCCTGAGCAACCTAAAACTAGTATCACAGTATCCTTAAGACCGAGATCCCTGTCGATTTACTTCACTGTAACAGAGTCATCGGAAAACATCTTAGAAACTGGGATTAGTGGTGTAGGTTCCGTGTACTGGCTCCATCTGAGAGAAAGAAGCCCCGTACTCCAGAAGCAATTGGGTGAAAAGAGGGTTTTTCTCCCCATGTCTTTGACATTTCAGAACGAAATGAAAAGAGGAAAGAAGAGATGGAGTCAAACATCCCTTAGAAGAGTTTTTCCTTTTCAGAAGCAAGAGCTAGAGATGAATTTCAGCTTCATCCTTCCCTCTGCTCCACGCAGCACAAAGGCCTGGGTAGAAGTAGGCTCTCATGCTACCGCATAGACGTACACATGCTTGGTCTGTGATCGTTGGGTGCGTGATACTGCAATATGCTTCCTGTGAAGGGTAAAATTCTTCGTGGATGAGTTAAAACCTCGTTCATATGATATCTTCCGAATTCTAGTCATTAGTTGATGCTAACCGGCTCAGAATTATAACTTGGATTTAGGGTTTCTTTCTTCAACACTCCTTGTGTTTCACTCTGTGCACAAGGTGAAGTGCATATGATGTTTAGAGACGTTTTGTTAATGTTGCATTCACAAGTGGTTTTCAGAGGAAAGTATTTCCTATGAAACATACAAAACAGCTTATGAACTTCCATTATACATTGATATACTCTGTAGTTTCTAGACGGAACTGACATGGTAAAATTAAGACTAATTTTTCAATCATATCCACCAGATATGATTCACATTCTTATGATTCTGTTCACATTCTTAAGATTCTTTGTTCCCACTGGTTGTTTTGATGGGATCTGTATCTCACTTCCTATTTAATCTTTCAAAATTTTTTTCTGATATTGCAATACAGACAGAAATGCTGAGAAGAATGACTTACTCTGGTTTACCATATTATAAAGAATTTCTATTCTTTCTTCTTTACCAATGATTCATTACTTGGAAATATTGGCATTGATTTCCAGACACTTATGAAAGTCTCTAGTCAATACATCTAAATTTCAAAGAAACCTCTAGTGATTTTGCTAAGAAAGTGCTCAATTTATTATTTTCCTTCATTTCTAATAAATCACAACAGTGAATGTTTGGAACAAGGTTATACAAGGACACCAAAAGAAATCAGCATATGTAAATACATATTTTTCTTTCCTTATGCCTATCAGCCTGGGGCTATTTTTGTTTAGGTTCCCTGGACTACTTAGTTCCTGGAACTTCAATATTACCTCTTTATTTTACAGTAAATGTCTCCTTTTAGCTTTGTTAAGATAAAAATACTTGGAAACACATGAGAGTATCCATGTTTCTGAACTAGGTATTTGCTACGCCATGATCCTTAGAGAAATCAAAGTCCAGAAGGCTGATGTCTCATCACCTCTATCGTTGCTGTGATAGCAGTTATGCATACTATATCCAAACCATGTCATTTTTTTGTCAGATGTTTAATGCTTAGAGAAGACATTTCCAGGTGATAACCACTTTAAGCTACTGTGTTCATAGAGAAGATTAGGTTAAGTGAATCAAAAACTTATATGTGGCTTCTAAAACCATGAAGACCTGAGAAAAATATGCATAAGTCTTTGTGATCTTGGATTAAGATATAACAGTTTTAGCAATGGCCTGAGAAATCACAATATCAAGCAGAGGGGAGAAAGAGATAAGTGGCCACTCTCGAAAAAAAATAGTAATGCTTCTAAGGATATTATTAAAATAGTAAAAAATACTCAGAAAATTTGAAAACATTTACAACACACACACACACACACACACACACAGAGAGAGAGAGAGAGAGAGAGAGAGAGAGAGAGAGAGAGAGAGAGAGACAGAGGTTTGTAGTTAGCCTACATAAAGAACTACTGTGACTCAGTAACAAAAGGCAGCACAATTAAAAATAAATAGAAGCTGTAACTAAACATTTCTTCAAAGATATACAAAGGACCAAGAAAATATGCTCAATATGCTTAGCACCAGGGAAATTTAAGTCAAATGTAATTAGGTACCATTTTATACACAGTAGGATGGCCAGAAGAAAAAGGTGTATGTACTGATAAGTATATAGCAAATTTAGAACTCTGTATACTTTGCTAATGGGAGTTTTTAGATGGTGTAGCTACTTTGGAAACCATCTGACAATCTCTGAAGAAATTAAATAAAGTTATCTTATGTTCTACTATTTTAGCTGTACATATAGTAGACATGAAGATTCACTTTCACACAAAAACTTCTTCATGATAGCCCTTTTATTATAACTAAAAGCAACTGGATATCAATCAACTAAAGAAGGAGTAATTCAGTATGTCATATTGTATGTACAAGGAAATATTAGTTAATAGTAATAAATTAGTGGTAGATACTGCCATGCCAATTAATCCTTAAAGCATTATTTTAAATGAAAGAAGCCAGTCACAACCCACCAGATTTTGTATAAGTCTATTTATATGAGAAGCTCAGAACAGGGTTTATAGAGATAGGAGGTAGAACAATAATTGATTGGCTGTAGATTGTAGAGAGCTGATCAAGATGACTAGAGAAGGATGAATATGAGCATCAGAAATGTCTTTAGAGTACTAAATGTTACAAAGCTGATGAACAATACCATGAATAAATTAAAAACAGAATTATGGGTAAACTGTGCAACATACGGATATTTTTCAATAAAACAAAACATCCCAGTGTTTTTAAATAGGTCTTTGTCAATGAGAGGTCTAAAGAGGACCCTCAACAGAAAAGTGGGTCAAGAATAACATTGCAGGGCTGGAGAGATGGCTCAGTGGTTAAGAGCGCTGACTGCTCTTCCAGAGGTCCTGAGTTCAATTTCCAGCAACCACGTGGTGACTCACAACCATCTGTAATGGGATTCAATGCCCTCTTCTCACGTGTCTTAAGATAGCTACAGTGTACTCATACATCTGAAATGAATAAATAATTCTTTAAAAAATAATGTTGCAAACATCTAAAAGATCACAAAAAGCTCTTTGCTCCAAACCACTTAAGCACTAGAAAAGTATAATAAAAATACAGTAGAAGTTTCTAAAGCTAAGTTTCCAAGTAACGTAAACAAAGAAGAAAATCAGTAAAGAGAGCTCAGGGAGTATCAAAACTGGATAGAATAAATCAATACTGGATGCTGACATAGGCACTGGGATGGGAACCAAACTTGTGAACAAAATCCTGGAGCCAGGAATCTGCTTAGCCATCAACAGCAATAGAAAACTGTTTCCATGAACCCTAAGAAGCAGAAAGGAAATTGCCTGTTTGTCCTGGGCTTTGAGTTGGAAAGGCTACACTTGTGCTATGTGTGTCTTATGGTCTGGAGTTGCAGTATTCTTAGAGAATCTTTATCTGAGAAAAATAAATTCAAAACTTTATGACTGATTAACAACATTGTAAGGGTTCCAGCAGAATAGAATTATCTATGCTATAAGGGCAAATTTCTTGTAGAATTATATTTGTATAAAACATCTACTATTAAAAATCAATTAATTGTAGATTAAAGAGAGAATAAACCTTCCTAAGGTAGAAGCAGTAAAGTCTATAAATATAGAATTGTGTAGCATTTAAAAAAGTAAATGTATGGGGGTATGGCTCCATTGTAGAGCAATTGACATATTCTTAAAACCCTGGGTCTGATCCCTAGAACCACAAATATATGAATGAAAACAACTACACAGAACAAAAATGACCCATCAATAAATGCATTTTAAAAATTTAATTTAATATATCAAAAGATATGCTAATGAACTTAAACTGAAAGACATATATGAAAACCAACTGAAAGAGTTTCTAGAAACAAAATTATCAGTAGATTTAATAAACAGTTGACTAGAGAAGTCTAATGAGACCACCAGTCTGAAAAAAAATAGAAGGATATCACCCATTATGCAATCCACTAATGTAGAAATACATACATTTTGTGGTATTATAGAAAACAGAATCATAAAACATAAACAGTGTTTCTAATGTAAGTAAAAAGAATATGAAAGGATAGACAAATAGATCACAATAGAGAATATTCCTGATTTACAGAAAGAAACTAGATCCCAGACTGAAGAAAACATAAGGCTGATTCAGACAGCCATCAGAGAAACATCCAGTCACGTTGCTCCATACATGTTTCAGCTACTTCATTACACAAAGATGAGGGGGTCACTGGGAGGCAGGGATTTGAAATTTTCCTGGACAGCATAGCTAAGACCTGTGTGTTGGTGAACACTGTCAGTTTGATGGGATTTAGAATCACTGTAGAAACAAATCTCTGAGCTTGTCTATGAGGGATTATCTAGATTGGGTTAATAGAGGTGAGAAAGCCAACCATAAATGTGGAAAACACCATCTTATGGGATGGGATTGCCCATATTAAGTTAAAAGGAGAATGCCAACTGAGTATTCATTGCTGTGTGGTTTCTGACCATGAATGAAGTGTAACAGACCATGTGTCATCTCCACTCTGGACTTCTCTGCAGTGATGGACTGTATACCCATGAGCTGTGAGTCAAAATAAACCCTCCTCTCTTTACACTTCTTTCATCAAGAATTTTGTCAAAGCAACAGGATTAGTAGCTAATATACTCTGTCTTTAAAAAGTTATTAATAAATTAATATATACTAACGAAGAAAATTATACCATCCATGGTGGTACAAGAGTTATACTACAGAAGAGTAATAATTTAAGAGGATGCTGGGAGACATTACAAATATAGGTTTAATTACTGAAAGGAAATTACAAGAGCTCTAAATGTTTATGACTTAGGAAAGAGGGAAAGCTTAAGACGTGTACTTTCAGAAAGAATAGTTTCCTTTTCATAGATTCTTGCTCAAGGAATTGCTAACTTTATATATTGAAACATTTATACTAGAACAGTGCAAATAAGACTCAAGAAACAATGGCAAAAACCTGCTATTATTGTGATAAAGGAACATAGCAAAAATTGATTCCTGATGACACACTGGTATACTCATAGGTCAGCTCATCAACTACCCTCAACAGAGAATCCCCTTATTTTAGTAGATAGTCACTAGCAAATACCCACGACTGGGTGACAGACATAGAGTGAAAGACTTTGGAGCACTCATCTTTAAATGGGATGTCTTCCTCAAACTCCTTTCCTCAAAGCTCAGGGATCTGTGTGAAAGAAGAGGCAGAAAGACTGAGGTAACTCCTCAGGAGCCAGAGGTGACTCCAAGGCAACTGTATCTTGCAGATACAAGAGAACTGATACACACACAAACTCATAGAGACTGTAGCAGCACAACTAAGTCTTGTACAGGTTCAAACCAGACAAACCAGCGATACAATGGCTAAGTGGACACAAAGTCCCACCCTTAACAAGAACGAGAGAGAGAGAGAGAGAGAGAGAGAGAGAGAGAGAGAGAGAGAGGGGAGGGAGGGGGAAAGGGAGAGGAAGAGGGAGGGGATAGAAAGAGAGAAGAAGAGAGAGAGAAGGAGAGAGAGAGAGAGAGAGAGAGAGAGAGAGAGAGAGAGAGAGAGAGA
>JANHMN010000016.1:34753785-34765234 GCA_030674055.1 Rhabdomys pumilio | reverse complement strand
CCCCTCTCCCCTCTCCCCTCTCCCCTCTCCCCTCTCCCCTCTCCCCTTCTCTCCCCTCTCTCCTCTCCCATCTCCCCTCTCCCCTTCTCTCCCCTCTCTCCCCTCTCCCCCCTCCCCCTTCCTCCTCTCTCCCTCTCCTCCCCTCTTCTTTCTCCCTCTCCCTCTCCCTCTCCCTCTCCCATTCCCCCTCTCCCTCCCCCTCCTCCTTCCCCCTCCTCCTTCCCCCTCCCCCCTCTCTCTTTTTCTCTCCATAATGTCTGGCTATCGGTCTTTGTATTTGTTCCCATATGCTGCAGGAGGAAGTTTCTCTGATATTGACTGGATAATCAACACCGATCTATGATTACAACAGCATATCATTATGAGACATTTTATTGCTACATTGTTTAAATCAGTAGTACTTAGTTTTACCCTAGGTTTCTGGACTGCCTAGTGTCTGATTCTTGATTACCCAAACAGTGTTGGGTATAGATTTCATCTTGTGTGGTGGATCTTAAACAAAATTAGGCCTTGGTTTTCTATTCCCACAAAGTTCTGTGCCAGCATTTCCCTAGCATATCTTATAGGCAGGGCGTATTACATATCAAAGGTTTGGTAACTGCTATTTACGTTTCTTTTTTGGTAGCCTGCATAGTGTTCCACATCAAAGACACTAGAATGTAGGGGTGAAGGCTCCATGTAGGCACCAGCTCAACTTCTCCATGTTTAATGAGTTGTGTGAGTGTAGTTCTTGGTGATGGGGGCTGCAGTTGGTTAGTGGAAAGCAACCAACACTGTGTCTTAGCAAACGCCTGGGTTATATGACTATTTAACCATGGGAACTCCTTGGCCAACAACTCAACTGAAGGCAAGCCATTCCCCATACTGGAAGACTTGTTTGGTGACAAAAGGTATTATTATTGGGGTTAGCTTCATATATTTTGGGAATTTTTCATAGCACTAGGTTTTTATATCATCCACCAAATGCTCCCTCAATTCTAGCTGTCTCTTCCCACATTCTCTCTATCAACCAAGTGACCCTGCCCAACCTGATTCTCTGATCTTTGACTACCCTGCTTCCAGTTCATCCATAAAATACATTCTATTTCATCTTCTAGAACGATCCATATTTTCCTCTAGTCTCCTCCTATATCTAACTTCTCTGGGCCTATGAACTGTAAGTTGGGTAATCATTTATTTAATGACTAATACTCACATGCAAGTGAATTCATGCCATATTTATTTTTTCTGGGTCTGGGCAACTGGACTGAGGTTGATTTTTTTTTCTTTTTCCTCCTAGTTGTCTGCAAACTTCGTGATGTTACTTTTTAAGATCTGTGTAATACTACATTTACCACATTTTTTTCTATTGAGTGACATCTTAAGGTTCTCTCTAAGACTGTATTGAATAGGTGGGCAGCAAGTGAACAACCTTGTCTTGTTCCTTATTTTAGCGGAATTCTAGGATCAGGCTTTCACAAGCTGTGTGCATGCTGTCATTAATACTGTGAATTCATATTTGCAGCTGACATGTTTTATCCAGAAGATACTGTTTCCTTGTAGTCATTCTGCTGGCTCTGACTCATATACATTTTCAAACCAAGGGGAAGAATACACTGGATATATTCCATTTAGGACTGAGCATTCTGTAGTCTCTTACGCTCTGCACTTTTGCCAGTTGTGGCAACTTGCCTAATAAGAGCAGAGAGATGCATTGATCCATGAATACAGTAAGAAGAAACTGGTTTAATACTTTATCCATTTAAGAGAATAATAATGGTAGGTTTTCCCTATGGCTTACAGCCTGCCTAGACATAATTTCTCAGCCAAATAATAATGCTAGGCATAGATCTCATTCTACAGAAGCAGATTTAAGTCCAATGAGAAAGTGGTTGATTACTTTTATGATGCTTGTGCCACTATTACGTTAGTGGCATATAGTCCACCAGTCTAGTCACTAGTGCAGGTCACAAGGGTCACAGCTGGGTGAGATTGCTAATTACTTTTCCCCATTGGTAGAGTGCTTAGTACCTCCTTCACTATGGAAGCTAGCCAGTAGAGATGCACCTTTATCTCTTTTGCTAATTATTTCCAGATGAATAATAGACAACAGTATCAAAACTGGTATTTTTTTTCCTTAATTTATTCAAAAAAGTTCAAACTTTCATCATATACTGGTAATATATATATATATATATATATATATATATATATATATATCAAATGAGTTAAAATATTTCCAGATTTATCCACATTATGTAAATAGTATAAATAGATTTGCTTGTCTGATTAGACTCTAAACTCAGTTGTCCAGCAGAAACTATCATTACATTCATAGCTGAGGATACCCAACACAAAATTAGGGAAAGTACAAATCAATGCTAATGAAAGACAAATAAAAATAGCACTTTTCTCTGTAAGATTTGATCACTCAAGCTCAAGATAATATTTCAACTGCATCTACTCATATTCTTCAGTATAAGTTGTAAATATAGTGGCAATGTTACTTTTGTTAATTTTTTTAATTTACAGTCATTCTCTACAGATATCACTGTGACAGTACATTTATAGAATGCTAATAAAAAGGCTAGAAATATTTTAACATATATTTTTAAACATAATTACTCAAATCATTTAGGTCCATAGCTGAACATTGTGAATATATGGGTGATCATTTTTTTTTTTTTTGGTTTTTTTTTGAGACAGGGTTTCTCTGTGTAGCCCTTGCTGTCCTGGAATTCACTCGGTAGACCAGGCTGGCCTCAAACTCAGAAATCCGCCTGCCTCTGCCTGCCAAGTGCTGGGATTAAAGGAGTGATCTTTCATTAGTTAATTTTAGTTCAGAACACAGTACCAAACAAACAACCAAAACCTTAGGGAGATGACGCTTTCAAAAATCATCTAAATTTTTAGCTATATTTCAGAGCAAAAAATAAAATTCTTGTAAAATTTTCTTTTCTTTGGTCAAATGTACTTTATGATTAGAATTTTTTCATTGAACACCTGTTTGTTAGACTCATTCACATTGCTAATGATTTTGAACACAAGACTCAATGTGTGCTGGGCGGGTGTTTTCAGACACTTCTAGACTAAGCCATTGAGGTGTTTTTTTTTTTTTTTTTCGTTTTTGAGATTATCATTACCACATTTCTCCCTTCCTTTTTCTCCCCTTGACTCCTCTCATATTACTCTTCCCTCCACTAGTTTGAGTTCATTGCCTCTTTAAAAGAACTAATTGCTACTGTAATCACATATGACTATATATATTCTAAATATGCACCAAGAACAAAGGCAATTGAGGAAAGATGGGAATAAGAGAGATGGCTTTCCCCACAACAGAACATATAAATTGGTTGTTGAGTGCCAGTCAGTCCTGAAACTCCATGTTTCTTAATTATTATGACCATTTTCTAGAAGGTCATCCATTCTTTTCTTTGAATGATTTAAATTTTGTGTTTTATCATGATACACACCTTTGATTCAATTAAAATAAACATTAAATATCTTTAAAATATGGCTGATTCAAAAGCAGGCAAATAATTACCATACATTTGAAGGATGCTTACTTTGAAATTCATTCTCCTGCAAGGAGGGGTGATTCAGAAGTTGAATAGCTAATACAGAAACACAGATGAGAGACCCTTTATTTTGACTTAAAAATGAGGTAAGACGATAAAAAAAAACATTGTATTTAGTTAAACAAGTTTATCATTTGCACTGGGTGCATGAATAGGTGAATCCTCTAGAAAACTCAAATCAGTGATTCTCAAGGTAGGTTCTCAGACTAGCAGTCTTTGTATTATCTGGGAACTTACTAGAAGCAAAATCTCCATTCTAGCTGCTGACTCATAAATGTCAAAGTGTTATGTGTTTAGCCAGGCCTGCATATGATTCTGATTCATAATAAAATTGAGGACCACAGCATTAACCTATTTGGATGGAAATAAGAATGTGGAGAAGAGAAAACTACTTCAGAGGATAGAAGATTTGAGTTTTCTAGACCTCATGTTATAAGAGCGTCAGCTGAGAAAAAAAGGGTTACATCTTAATTACTCAAGGGAATTACTTCATGGTATTCTTAACCTAGATTAACAATAGGTAGCCTCACAGTGTTGGAACTGGTTATCAAAATCTGTAGACTAGGAAAATCACAACTTCAAGCTTGAATTTTTTTTCCAGGACAGAAATTTTGCAATTGTCCAGGTAGATCTGGACCATGAGAAGAGCAGTGTGATTGGGGGAATGGAAACATAGAGACTTCCCAGGGCAGCGTAAGGAAGAGTTGGGACACAACAGAAATCAGACCAACACAGGTGGAGGAGAAAACCACATTGTTATCACATGGTTGCTTTTGGAAGTTTTCAGATGCACTTATAAGATACCACAGCTGAGCTGTCCCCCCCGGGGTCCATCTGAAAATGAAGCTTCAGAGCAGCAGTTCCCAACCTGTGGGTCGAGCTCCCTTTAGGGGTCACATATCACATGTCTTGCATATAAAATATCTATGTTATGATTCATAACAGTAGAAAATTACAGTTATGATGCAGGAAATAGGTAATTTAATAGTTGGGGAGGTAACCACAACATGATGAACTGTATTAAGTGGCCATAGTATTAGGAAGGCTGAGAACCACTGTCTAGAGGTTTGGTGTCTACTGCAATAACAGATGCCTGCCCAGCAATTCCTCAGTGGTTGATTGAGAGACAGGTGTGAAGCATAAAAATATGCATTGCATTTTTGAAGATTTAGGGTAACATTTGGAAGTATCTGATTAATTCTACATGGCTTTTTTTGAAATTATAGCACTTCAGATAGATTGGCTTACTTAAAATATGTTAAAATAATTTTATGTTGTATTTTTACATTTCAAATTATGGACAGTAGAAATAAAAACATGATAATTACTTGTTCCATTATAATTCTATTGAGCAGTTGATCTACTGTTTCATGACTGTGAAAAAATGGTCACATGGAACATTTAATCTAGCCCCCCCCACCCCCACTGTACTTGAAAGTACAGGATTGGATGAAATCACAAAGAATGAATTTAAAGAAAGAAAGGAGATGAGAACACATCCTTTGGGAAGGCTTTAATTAGAAATAAGAGTAGGAACCTGGGAGGCAGTGTTCATAGATACATCTCTTCCATTTACTATTATGGCATTTTCTATTTATATAGTTACTTTCTGAGAGAATGAGTATATTGGAAATGATGAATGGATCAACATTTGCTTGCTTCAAGTCAACACTTCATTCTGCTCTGCAATCATGTTCTACTTCTTGAGACCCCACTTTCTTTCTCTTATCCATGTACTTCTATTTGCCCTCTAACTTCACTCTTTTTCCTATCGCCAATCTGACAATCCAGCTTCCTGTCTTTTTATCTGATACTTGTGATAACAAAAGGAGATCTCTTTCCAGTCTTGCTCCACATACATCTTTTGATTGGCATACACTCATACCTAGCATGTTTTATCAAGTTCCTGCTTAGCAACCCATTTCAATTATATACTGTATCCTGACTCCATTCACAGAAGAACATAGCTCCATCTGCTTTTCTTCCAGCATCAGTATTTCCCTCTCTTGACTGGAGTGCTCCAATCAGTATAGAAAATTGCTCTTTCTCTTATCTTTACGAACTGGTTTCTTGATCCCACTTTTCTCTCTAGTGATTGCTCTTTTTCTCTTCTTCCCTTCACATCAAAATACCTTGAAAAGGTTGCCTGTATATGCTGCCTTCAATTTTTCTTCTTTATCCCCTCCTGAACCTCCATCAATCATAATTTTCACCAGTTGCCATCCTTTATCAAGGTCACTAATAACTTCCAAGTTTCCAACTCATTTACTGGTCCTCATCTTACGTGACTGCTCAAAAGCACTTGATACAGTTCATCTTCTTATTTGCCCTTGGCCTCCAGGATGCTCCATGTTCTTAATTTATATTTTTGTCCTTGGCTCCTCTCTTCAATGCCTGTGACCACTCCTTCCCTGCCTCTATATCCTCCAGCCTATATAGTATTCTTTTATTGTTTATGGGAATTCACATTTGTCTGTTCAGCCAGATATACCTGGAACACATTTGTCTGAAACAAGTTGGTTTTATTGTTCACTGCAGCAGGAAGAACATGTCACATGTAATGGTAGTTATTTTAATGAGATGATCTTTGAAATAATTATTATAGGTTTTGGCATTTGGGTTGGAAGTTTATGAATAAAGCCTAAGAAGTAAAAGGTCACTCTTGATTGACTACTGCTGGGTAATTATATAACTTTCTTAGTAATATTTACAGGGAGATAAAGACTTGTCCAAGGCTAAAGCTACAATTTGTAAACATGCAATAGTCATTAATTATTGGACAATAGTTGGTGTTTTTGTTTGAACATCTATGCCTGTGCTGAGACACAATTGTAGAATGGATTCCTGAATGTCTTGATCCATCATGTTAAGGGTTGTCTTGTCTGATGTCAATGCTTACTGAAGTTATTTATGGCTAATTTATCAACACCGGGGCTATCTGTGTGTGCCAAATCGTCCCAGAAAGGGCTAATGCCTAGTAGATAGTATGAGGATCCCATAGGTGGTAGAAGCTGATATTTTTTTCATGATCTCATCTGATCAGTTTCATAAATTTTTTCAGTGTGTAAATAGTCTTAATTTCATAACCCCAGGATTTAGAGTAATGGGTCAAAATGACAGTTGGAAAGGCTTTTCTTAGAGGGCCTTTTACCATGATCATGCCTGAATCTAGGATTCTAAGAATCCCTGCCAAGTCTTCTTACCCACTTTTATTAGACAATACCATTCTTCTCCTTTGTTCATACCTCTCTTCTTTGGCTTTTATGCAATTATGATTTTTTTCTATTATCTCATGTTTGGTATCTGGAAAATTACAGAACATAGTCAATGTTGACTACCTGTAGTCTCTCCTGGGTTTTCCCTCTGTTCCAAGTCACTAGCAACCCCACTCCTAAATAATGGAAAATTACCTAACTGTTTTGTCCACATCTGTTCTTTTCCTACTTTAGCCAAATGTCAGCTTGGCATGTAGCACTATCCTTTTAGAGAAAAGATCATTCCACCCACTTGCAGAAAGCCTTTTAACAGCTTCCTGTGTTTGGTCTCTATCTGATAGTAAAATCTAACATTTTCCTCAGACCGGTTTGGTCTGATACATTGACTTCTACCATTCCTACACTGCTTCAGTTACAGTGGCCTCTTTGAGGACCTCTGAACACCTAAAATGTCACCCATTTTCTATTTAGAGCTTTTGCAGTTGTCTTCCCCCCTACCAGAGAGTGTTATTTCTCTGGGCACCTCCTTGTATTATTTTCTGCTTTTCTCAGGTTTCTACCCCAATGTCAGGTGAGCATCCTAACTTTATGTCTGAAATTATAAGCTCCCGCACTATCGTTGCCTCACCTGACGCTTTTTACTTATTTTGTTCTTCAGAACCTGGCACTCCGTTCTACGCTTTATTTTGGTTACTGGTTTTATTGCTTCTCTCATCTCCTCCACAGAAGACAGAACTTTTTCTTGTTTTCAGCACTATATGAGTATCTGTCCATGAGGACTGCTTGGCCGTTTCAGGGACAATAGATGCAGGGGCGGTTAGGGAGTCAGAGGAAGGCAATGTGAACAATGAACAAACTTTCACAAAGAGTGGTCCTTGTAAATACCTGCCAGTGTGCTGCTGTAGGTAGCCCTCGTTCTTCTTTCTGGCTTTATCCACACTCTTGGTTACAGTATATGGTACCTGCTCAGGCTAGACAGGAGTGCATCCTGTGAAACTCCTTTCTGTTCTGGAGAGTGCCTTGTGCTAGACATTCTGTATACCTGTTTCCAAACATCACAGACACTAGGCAACATGACCAAGAGTAACTTCCATGTCTTATGAGACTTGACATTAGTGAGTGGCTTCCCCTGGCACCCTGGCCCCCGTTTAGATGTCATTATCAAAAAGTTTAGTTAAAGAGAGTTCAGAATACAGTACCAACAAAATACGCTATTGTAGCAACTCCTTTTTCTGTACTTTGAAGGGTCAACATTGCCAGGGGCAGGCTGACATTGAGTAAATATTGCTTGTATCTTTTATCTACAATTTAATTATCCTAGACTTTTTGAACAAAAGGAATAAAAATGAAGCAAAAGGGTTGAATATTTTTTTTCCAGAACCAAGCTAGAAGGATCAGAACTTGCTTTTGTACTAAATTGCAATATTTATTAAACCTCCTGAGAGATCTTAAACCATATTGAAAATTTTTCTTTAACAGAGATTTTTTTTTATTTTACTCTTTTTTATGTTTTGAAACATAAATTGTGTTCTGTAACCGAGTTCTAGATTGGAACTCACTATATGACTGTGGAGTCCAGGCTAGGTTCCATTTCGGAGAAATCCTTCTTTCTTTAACCTCTTATGTGCTGGAATAACAGCTGGAAGCCACTATATCCTGCTTTAACAGAACTGTTAAGTGCTGTATTTACAAAATCTAGAAATTTGTGACTTAACACCAAACATAGTCCAACCTGCATCACTAACATTTATTATTATTATTATTATTATTATTATTATTATTATTATTACTATTATTATTGTTAGTAGTAGTAGTAGTAGTAGTAATTTTATTTGTTTAAATTTCAAATGAAATCCCCTTTCCCAGTTACTCATCTACAACCCCTAACCCCATCCTCCTCACCACCCTCCCCTTTGCCTCTGTGAGTGTGCTCCTCCACAAATTCATCCATTCCTGCCTCACCCCCTCTAGCATCCCCCTACACTGGGACTTCAAGCCTCCCTCCCCTCCTATTGATGTCAGATGAGGTCATCCTCTGCTACATATGAATCTGGAGTCCTGGCTCCTTATATGTGTACTCTTTGGTTGGTGGTTTAGTCCCTGGGAGCACTGTGTGTTCCAGTTAGTTGATACTGTTCTTCTTATGGGGTTGCAATCCCCTTCAGCTACTTCAGTTCTTCCCCTAGCTCTTCCATTGGGGTCCCCAGTCCCAGTCTGATGGTTGGCTTTGAGTATCTGTATCTGTATTGGTCAGGTGCTGGCAGAGCCTCTCAGAGAACAGCTATTTCAGGCTCTTATCAGGAACAGGTATTGGAAGGAACAGGAGAGAAGTAGAAAAAGTCTGAAAATTGAATAGAAAACGTAGCAGTGGAAAATGGGGAACTTGGGGTAGCCACTAGAAAGTCCCAGACTCCAGGGAAGCAAGAGGCTCCCAGGAGCCAATGGTAATGACTTTAGCGGAAATACCCAACAAAGGGAAGGTGCGACCTATAGAAACCACCTCCAATAGATAGGCACAGCCCCCAGTTGAAGGATGAGGCCACCCATGCATCTTAAAATCTTTAACCCATAAATGTTCCTGTCCACAGGAAAGATAGGGACAAAAAATGGAACAGCGACTGAAGGAAAGGACATTCGGAGCCTCCCCTCCTGTGGATCCATCCCATCTGCAGACACCAAATCCCCACACTATTGCCAAGAAGCACTTGAATCACTAAACTTTGAACCAGGACATAAGTGCATGCTACAGCGTTAGTTTTAAGTTTAACATATTTGAATATTTGCATTTCTACAAAAACATAATTTGCCATCAAAGACAGACATTAACTGAGAGTTAAAAAGATGGAATATGATCAGGACCTCACTCAAACTTCATTAAAATATTCTTTTGTAGGAGATAGGAATTAACTCAGAGATCCACAACTGAGCAATGTGCAGAGAGCCAGAGATGGTGGAGCATTCAGTCCTAAATGGAAATGTCTTCATCAAAGTTCAGGGACCTGTGTAGAAGAGGAGACAGAAATACTGTAAGAGCCAGAAGGATGAATGGCTTCAATAAACAGTATTGTCCAGACACAATAGACCTGGGGCTTTTATGAACTTAAGGAGACTGTGGCAGCATGCACCTACCACACAGCATGGGTTCAAACCAGATTGGGGGTCGGGGGTATATAGACATAGGTCCCACCCCTTACCAAGAAGCTAATTGCAGTTTATTCCTATATGAAAATCAGGTTTTTTCTCTGGAGAGTCAGTGGGTATACTGCATACCAGGGCAGGCCCTGGGCTTATTGTTGACCAACATAAAAGGAGTTTCAGTTTTTTGGGGGTGGGTTTTTTGTTTTGACATTTTTGTCCTTTTAGATTTATATTTGCTTGTTTTGATTTTTGTTTTGTGATTTTTTCCTTTAAAAGAGAGAGAACACATAAAGTTGAGTGGGTCAGGAGGTAGAAAGATCTAGCAGGAGTTGGAGGAAAACATTCTCATTATATATTAAAAAATTCAATTAAAATAAAATTATTCTTCAAAAGTTTCATAGACATATAGGATGGAATATGGTCATATTCACTCCCCAATTTGTCCTGCAACTTTACTTAACCAGCTCCCACATTCCCTGCTCTCAGTTTCGTATTCTCTGCTTCAACAACAACAACAACAACAACAACAACAACAAAGTAAGTTCAGTTAGTATTGGGCCACGGAAGGGTATCCTGGTTCTTGGGCTGTGGGTTCAGCCATGTCCCCAGAACCCAGGCTCCTGACATGAGGCCTAATCTCTGGTTCCACCTTTACCATTCAGTCACAGTACACAAGTGGGCTTGATAAACAGCCCCCAGGCCCTTGAGAGATTTACATACTAATGAGGTACCTGAAGACCAGAGGGTGGAGCCAACTAAGCATTCCTCCCCAGCCCCTCCCCCCTTTTTCTCTCTCCCCTTTTTCACTCAGGCATGGCCTGGGTTTTTGTGGGGTATGAATCCAGATGCATCCACCATCCACCACGCCAATAAACTGGTTTTGGAAACCCAAGGACTTCATCGTGTGTTGGGGGGGCCGTGCCATGAGGAACAGTGAGGAACCGTGGAGAGGCTTTTAGTTAATGAACCTAACTTCTAGCTGGAGGAACCCAGAGCGTTCCCAGCCGACTACCCACAGCATGGCTGGAGGAACCCTGGGTTCCCCAGCCATATTTTCCCACAAGTTAGTGCTGCCTATTTATGATCAAAATTTTAAATTTATTTTTGTTTGAATAGTCTAACATTGCTCAAGACAATTTAGAGTTAAACTAACTGACTTTGCTAGCACATGCATTTTTTTTTCAAAGTTCAAGATCTTAGGAAAAGAATTTTCTAATAGATGGAATGTTTTGTAAATATAGGCCTCAAATCCTAGTTTTTGTTTGTTTTGTTTTTAAGAGATATGTTCCACCCTTAATACTTGCATGTAATTAAAATGGTATAAAAGCAAAAAGGAGGAGGGAGATGGGATAGGGGTTTTCTAGGGAGGGGAAATGGGGAAAGGGGATGACATCTGAAGTGTAAATAAATAAAATATACAATAAAAATAAAATAAAAAAGATATTAAAATGATTGAAATAGATGATCAATAAAATTTATTTAACTATATTAAAGAGAGAGAGAGAGAGAGAGAGAGAGAGAGAGAGAGAGAGAGAGAGA
>JANHMN010000016.1:34704633-34753775 GCA_030674055.1 Rhabdomys pumilio | reverse complement strand
AGAGAGAGAGAGAGAGAGAGAGAGAGAGAGAGAGAGAGAGAGAGAGAGATGTGTCCCACATTGGAATTCCAGTATTACCCCTTGTGTTGATCAGCTATTTCATGTGCACCCTTCAGTCATATAGGACACAGGTGAATGCCTGTGATAAATAGGCCACAGGCCCTAGAGAGATTTACATACTAATGAGGTACCTGAAGGCCAGAGGGTGGAGCCAAATAAGCATTCCTCCCCAGCCCCTCCCCTCTTTTTCCCTCCCTATTTAACTCAGGACTGCCCTGGGTTTTAGGGGGCGGGGTGCATCCAGATCCATCCACCATCCGTCATAATAATAAACCCATTTTGGAAACCCAAGGACTTTCTCATGTGTTGAGGGCCACGTTGTGAGGAGCCGTGGAGAGGCTTTTAGTGAGTAGCCGGGCCTAACTTCCTGCTGGAGGAACCCAGAGCATTACCAGCCAACTATCGACAGCCTGGCGTGAGGAACTCCCTGCGTTCTCAGCTGCGGTCCCCAGCCATTTTTACCTACATATATTACCATTACACACATACACACACACACACACACACACACACACACACACACACACACACACATACACACACGCGCGCGCGCGCGCGCGCGCGTATATTAAATTTATATCTGGGCAATATATTAGGAAAGAGGTATTTTTTTTCCTTAAGAGGGGTCATAGGATCAGTGATGAAGATCTAGTGTTTCTTTCACACACTTAACCTTCTTCCCATCTTCCTCTCTGCATTCCTCTAAAACCCCAACCAACATTATTGTCCTTTCTCCAGCACATGCCTACCCTCACATAACACCAAGACTACATGGATAGGAGATGGTAATTCATTCTTTCAACAGATTTTCCTAGTCTTTCTTCTTTTAAGTGAATAATACAGTTTCCATAATGCATGTTTGATATCTTTGGCAATACAAGTTCTGATCCAAATCCCAAATATTTATGCATTCACAAGAAATGATTCTTAGATGTTACCTAGGTATTTAAATGACATTTTTTTTACAGATGTGGATTTTTTTTTTATTATTATTTTTAAGTTGTACTTATTCATTAGCCTGGGATGTTAGAGGCAGCTTAGTTATAAGTGAATAATTTATTTGCAGATTGAAAATAGAAAAAATCTTGACTTGTTATACTTTATTCTCACTACATCTTAGGAGAAGAATAAGGATAAGACAAAGCCTGTTTAAATGAACCTAAGGATTCTCCCTTTGAAAAAGAAGATGGATGTAAACTATTTGCAGAGGCAAACACAACCGCTTCAACTTTTTCCAATATCTTCTCTTAAACTACTGAATAAGTTCTTTCATTATTTCTTAGTTCTTTGAGCGATTCACAAGACATGGTGCCTCATATTCACCGTCTCCCAGTTTCTCTCACTTCACTACCAACCCAGTTTTGTTTCCTTTTCTTAAAAGTAATCCTTCAAAACAAATTTGTGCTCCCCCAAATATTCTTGAATGTGAAGTCTTCCGTTAGAGAGTTGCCGACTTACCATGAGCTACACTCTTAGAGAAAACTGCCTCTCCCAGCAGCTAACAATTACCACTAGCTCTCTCAGTTGAGTGAGCCCAACTCCCATCTTTGTGGTGGAATTTTGTCAGGCTTGGGCTCACAGACCATTGTACATGCTGTCATAATATAGGCAGCCATCCTGCTGTGTCTGGATGATAATGTTTCTTTGAAGTTTTCCACAGCCCCAGATTCTTATACTCTTTCCCTTTTCTGCTGTAAACTCTGAGCCTTGAAAGTTTCGTTGTAGTTTAAGTGTTTCATGTAGGACTCCATATTCTGTAATTTCTTATGCTCTGCATTTTGGCCAGCTGTGGGACATTGTGTTAATCATGATCAACTGCAAATAGATGCTTATGAGATGGAGGCTGAGAGATGATTTGCTTGCATATAAGTCCTTAGGAGTCTAAATCCATTACTTATTTACCAGTGAAACAGTGGTAAGGACTAGAGCCCATGACCTCTCTAGACACACATTTTTAGCCTGATAATGAACAAGGTATGGGTTTCATCTTGCAGAGGGAATTTTGTTCTGCTTGGTTTTAAGGCATCATCTTGAAGGGAACTCTTAAACTCTGATTCCACATAAACAAAAGTATAAATACTAAAAAAGATACAGGAAGAAAATATGCATAGTCAACAGAATGGTTGTTTTGTTGTTGCTGTTCATTTGTTTTGTTTTTATAATCAAAACTCTGTTTTACATGTTTGAAAGTGTCCTCTATTTTTTATTAATTAAGTTATGTATTTACTATACATCCTGATTGCAGCATCTCCTTCTTCTTCTCCTAGTTCCTCCCCTTTATCCCTCCATTCCACCAATCCTATCCTTTTCCTCAGAAAAGGGAGGCCTCCCATGGGTATCACCTAGCCTTGGCATATCAAGTTACAGTAAGACTAGTAGCATCTTCTTCTACTGAGGTTAGACAAGGCCAGTTTGGGGAAAGGGATCCAAAGGCAGGCAATGTAGTCAGAGACAAAACCTGCTTTCACTTTAGGAGTCCCACACAAAAACCCAGCTGTACAACTGCTACATATATGCAGAGGATCTAGGTTTGTCCTGGGCATGCTTCTTGATTGTCAGTTTAGTCTCTGTGAACCCCTATGTGCCCACAGAAGTTGACTTTATAGGTTTCCTTGTATTGTCCTTGACCCCTCGGGCTCCTTCAATCCTTCCTTCACCTCTTCTGTATGATTTCCCAAGCTCCACTTAACATTTAACAAAAGAAGCCGTATTATATTAAAATGAACTTCAGGTAATCTGCTGGCCAATCACTAATCCTTTTCAATGGTGAGAGTGATGATGAGGGTGGAAATGATGTAGGTTGTCAAGTTAGACTGATTTGAGGGACTCCATAGTAGTTTTCTTAGGCAAGTAATCAGGACAGAATTGTCTCCCCTCCTCCAACACTCATATTCCGTTGCTGAAGCTTTAACTGCCGATATGTATATTGAGAAACAGCTTTCAGGGGCTTATTAGGATCAAGTAGTGGCATAGAGCTAGAGACTAAACTGGTTGGTCCAGTAAGTCTTATAAGAAGGGGAGAAATAGAGGACTATTCCAAAGCAAGCACTGGAAAATGCTAGGCAAATACAGGAAGAGAGGGCAGCTATCTGCAAGCCAGGAAGACAGCTTTCAGCAGAACCTCACCATCCTGGTCTCCTGATCCAGAGCTGTGAGAAGCAAATGTCTGATTATACCATTCAACTAGGGTATTTCAGTCAGAGATGACTAAGAGAATCAGTTACTTAACCCTTTTCTCCAGTGAAATAAAGGTGACAATAATTCCTACTTCTCAAGAGCATAGTGAGAACTAAACAGGTCTCACTATAGTGCTTGAAGACATAACTGAAGAGACTGTGAGCAAAACTTTTTAATGGATTTATAGATGATTGCAGAACCACTCTGAATACATGTTCCTGATTCTATGGATCATAGTCCCCAGAAATTTTGTTGAAAATATGGATTCCCATCCTCACAAATACTTGAAGAATCAGACTTCCTGGTAATGAAATGAAATCTTGATTGTATACATTTCAGACAATTTGTCTACTAAACTTTAGTAACCTTGTATCAAAGGGGTACAATACAAACCATTGTCTCAAAATGTTTGTCTGCAGATGTGCAAATGCCAGGCACTCAGATTGAAGTGGTTTTTGTCAGTAGATGCTAATCAGCATAAAGAAGATTAACAAAGTCCCTATCTGAAAGCCTATTCTAGTAACTGCCTTGGCCATTGTTGATTTGCATGGAAATACTTTAGAAAGACCACAAAGGACTGTGGATGAGTGTTGGCTAGAAAATTAATTAAGATAGTATAACAAGATTACTGTAGCATTTTATAAATCATGACCTTATTTAAATACCACTTTCTAATCAATAATATAGGAAAACACAGTGTGTTGAACTGGGGGAAGTTGCCATTTCTAGTGCTCTGTCCATGCACTCTTGAATAACTAGCAGGCAAAGCCTCCTTTCTGTCTGCACATGCAACAGCTGAACAGAAGGAAAACATCAGCAATGTTCTGTCTCTGGTTCCCAGAAATATTGACTTCTTTTTTTAGTGATACTAAGTCTCATCTAAATGATTAAATCTTTAAAGAGAATGCCAAAGACCCAGCAAATGGTAATTACAATGCCTAATCCACCTCCTCACATCTTTCTGCAAGACAATATTTACTCTGGGTTATGGGTTTGCCAGAACAATCATAGCTGTGCCTCAGCTGCTGGGTATTCAGCTGTATCTCAGCCATGCGTTTTTGCAAGATGTTATGAAGATCCAACTGGAACTCAGAAGCTTTGTCAATGGTTAAAAATGTCTCACTAGAAATATATTAGCATTTGCACTTGGATCTCGGCTTGATTTCTTTTTTTACTCCAAGTAATTTTAGCTCTCTCCTCTCGTCTTCCCTCTGCTAATGTACCTAATCTAACAAGCCATATGTAATCGTGAGCTTTGCAATTTTTACAGACCTCTTTAGATCCCTGAATGGATTTATTCTTTCTTGAGGTTCTACTATATATTAGGTGCCTAGCTGGTTACTGAAGTCTAGATTTCTCAAAATTGGCAGTAAATAAAACACGTATCTGGTGTTTCAAACTGTACATGTAGCTTGCTCATTGTGTACCTGGTTACATGTTATGTGTTATAGTTTTCTCCCTCTAGCACTGCCATTTTCTGTGATAATACATTTGTACGTCTTAGTATCATTTCCTAAAATCGTTCTCAGTGACTGTCTGCAAATGTTTTAAATGTTTCTGTGTTTCCTCTTTGATTCTCCCATAAAATTTTCCCGACTTGTGTTAATTTCCCATTGTTGCTATAACAAATCAGCACCACCACCACGGTGGTGCCTGAAAACAACGCATATTATCTTACAGTTCTGAAAGCAAAGAAACTTGAAACAAGTCTCGCTGGATTAAAGTCTATAGCTACATTCCTTCTTCCAGGCACCAGGACATAATCTCGGTGGAGGGGGAAGGGGTGAATCCTGCTTTGTTTCCTCTTTTTTTTCTAGTAGAGGCTACTCATATTTATCACCCTGCCACCTCTCCAGGTTTGCCTCATCTGCTCCCCGCCCCCACTACTTTACTACTGTGAGCATGTTAGCTTTATGTAAATGTTCTCGGGTAACTGCCCTAAATTTAGCTGATTAACAACTTTGATTCCACTTATATAACAGTACACTCAAATGTTTCATGAAATAGAATATGGACATTTTATGCTACATACATGTAGTGTCTGTCTCTGTCTTTTTCTCTGTTTCTCTCCTTCTGCCTGTCTCTCTCTGTCTTCCTCCATCCCTCCTACCCTTTTGCTCCTTCTGTCCGTGCTAAACAAATATTATTTACTAAATATTTCCCTCAAAAGAACCAAAACAACAACAACAACAAAAACACAAAAACCATTGTTTTAAGAGGAATTCTTTGCTTCTTGGCCCCACTAGCAATCTGTGATGTAAAAATCACCTGCTTGCAGGACTAAATTTAATGATTAGATAAGACCATTCCAGATTTTCAGTCTTTAATAGCCTCTTCAACATATTTTTGATAACCTCCCTCTTTATTTCTTCTAGTATCCCTCTGCAAAAGGCTGCACTGAGTTTCTTCCCAGCAGCTGTGATGCCCAACGGGCCACTGGTTTCCTTTTTTCTTCTAGAACCCATGTTCTCTTCAGAGGCTAGGCTGGATTTCATTTAAAAATAGAGATACTGATACATTTTAAATTTTTCTCCAAATTACTTTGTTCTTTTTTTTTGATGCACATTAATTACCTCATTCTACATCAATTACCTTATCATTTTACATAAATGCACACAAATACACATATATAGATTCACACATATGAACTAAAGCTCACCTTACATTCAAATGTATTTGGTTTAATGTGTCCATTTTATGTCTAGGATTTATATTCTATTTAGTCAGTACATGCAGTGAAATGACACTTGAGTCTTCTGATGGGAACACAAGTCATACCTTTCTGTTCAGGGGTCTTGGAACATATTCTCTGGGAACTCTGAGGTGCCAAGTAAGGCTCAGTGAACTGTAACCACATGAGATTTTGCACCCCCGTTTCCAGCTGCATCCATTCATCTTTGATTTTTCATCAAGGCTCTAGAAATATGAGCAAAGCTAGCGTGGACTATCTGGAGAAGTCCAGAAGTCAGTTCCCGCTGAAGATCCCCAGTTGATGGTAAACTTGCTCATTCCGGCCTTCCCTGAATTTTTCCTGAAGTTTTGCTGCATACATTGTAATGAACGGTCAAGTGGTTATTATTGTAAGCCACAGAATTTGGAGATACTTTGTTATGTGCCAAGGGATGTCTGGAATATTCCTCAAAAGCTTTCAGAGCCTAAATGCTGTACAATACATGTTAAGTCTCACTTCATGAGATCTTAAAGCTGTCACAATGCAGGAATAGTATAGAAAATACAGGGCTTCGATTTTAGACACTATCGTAGCTTTTGATCTTCATATATTCTTCTGCTTAAATATTATATATTCTTATATATATTCTTCATATATTCTTCTGGGAGTGGGAAGAGAAAAGAGAGAAATGACATGTGGGCAGAGAGAAGGGGGAAGGACAGCCCAGCCCCTCGTCTGGAAAGTTCAAGTTTGTGGGTAGGGTCTATCAAGTAGGGACTGAGGGATGCTGGGAGAACCTGGAGGTCAGGTTTGCTTTGGTTTGTACAATATGCACCTCACTTCCTTGTCCTAAGGTCTGAGAACAAACAATTTCTATGTATTAAACTAGATATAGTAGAAGATGTTTTAGAAAACTCAGTACTGAGCTGATTGTTGGTGGAGAAACGTGACATAAGCACATGCATCCAGCATAAGAATGTCTCTGAGTCCTTGCTCTGGAGCAATGCTTGGCATATGAGAATTTTGTACTGTGCATAATTCAATGAGTTTCCATGTGAGAGCATCAGATGTCAGGACCACTACAAACAGAGAACAATTGGATGATTAAGTCTGAGCTAACTAGCTGTAAGTTAACATTTTCTTGCAAACTGACTAGGTTTTTTGAGTACTAAATATAATATTCTGGTCTTGGTCACACTGAAAGGGAAAAATTGTGTTTTTTTTTTCCCCCTCCAATATATTTTCCAAATGGCACTCTTCTATTTCCCTGCTGAGTTTGGACATCTATTTCCAATAAGATCCCCAGGTAACTCCTTGTCTAAATTTTATAATTCTTAGCATTCTGATTTTGCCAGTAGGAGAAAATAAAATTGTGTCCCAATCCAACTGTGCATAATGCTTTCCATTATACCATGAGGATATTTTAATACCTGAATCTTTGGGATGCAGACACCAGAAATAGACCTCCAGTTACAGATGCTTAACCAGTCCTCTGAGACTGGGCCTGAGATTCTGCTTGTCTCTCAAGCTCCAAGGTGCTGCATAGCCAGTAGTCCACAAAACATGTTACGTGAAAGAAAAACGTAGACCATATGTACTGTTTTTTGTTTCCTCATGTGTTGACTATGCATATATTGCCTACCTCATACTGATGTTTATGAATGACACTGTCTACCTCACACTGGTGTTTCGGAATAATGTCCTAGGTGAATTGCCTGCCTCAAATTGATCTTGTGGATGTTGTTACAAGTGGGCCATGAATTGCTACAAAGAAATATTTTCTGCAACATCCAAGCAGTGTTTGGAGAAAGTGCTGATGCTGGCAATAACTTGATGGTAAAAAAGAAATTTTCTGATATTGTAGAGAATGCAAGGCCAAATGCCTTAGAAATAAATTTAGACAATATAACTTTCTGGTACCTTCAATGCCCGCTTCAGCCACCTGACCCTTTGGCTTTCTCTGATTGGATAATCATGCACTAGTATAGTCCACAAGGTGTTCTTTAATAACTCAGGTACACAGGGCTTTGAGAAGCCAAGATAAAGTTGTAGGTTCTTTGGTGGAAGTTCTTACAAACACTTGTGCTAAGGTAACATTTTTTTCTTACGGTCTGATTTAGATGTTTCAAGAGGTGTGTTCAAGAGGAAGATAGGCTATGGAATCTTGATTGTCTACTGACCTACAGAACCCTTCATTTTGTGTTTCAATAGAGAAAGAATTCAAAGACAACTTATACCATTCTTTAAAAATAATGAAATAGTTTGTGAAAGGCAGAAGTCAGATCACGGGTCACTTAGGGAAACATGGTGGCACATCACACCTACCTCACTTTAGTTCTGGGATTCTTGAAGAACTTAAATGGAATAGTTTCTTTCCCCTTTGTCATGGATAGGAGCCAAGGGAGGCTAGCAGATATTTCTTTAGTGTTTTTAGTTGCTTGCATTACACTGTAATTCCAGGAGACTGTATATAAATGCAGAAAGCCTGGAATTTCAGACCCTCAGTGCTGACCAAGCAAAGGAGAGAAACAAAAGAAGCAAGCTGATATTGCCAGCACTTGGCTATCAATGGACTTTTGCAGCACCTATTTTCTTTGGAAAATGCTTTTTCTCTTTTCCCTAAAGATTAATTTTCTAAAAGGTCAGTTGTCATCCTGCTATAACTGCACATTAAAATGTGGAATTCATAAAATTAGGCTAAGTTAAATACTGAAGCAGTTCATATAGTACATTATCTTGTGATGGAATTTTTAAAATTAGTGTGTTTAAGGCATAAGTAGTATTTACAACCGGACACCTATCGAAATGCTCGCTCTTGCAACAGTGGTTATCTTTCATAATCCATTTGAAACATCCTTCACGGTTCCGTTAACTTTAAGAGGATATGGATTCCTTCTCAGGATTTTTAAGGGAAGCGCTACAAGCCTTTGATTTTCTTCAGCCCTGTTTGAAAGATGAAGATGTCAGGATGGATGACAGCTAATGAACTGAATGTTCAATAGTTCATCACCTTGGTTTTTCCTGAAACCATTCCTTGTCCTTGCCTGGTAAATTGAAATCACTTGACTTTGTTGCAATACCTGACAGGAGTCAAATCTCTAAAATATCCAGGCAGAGTAACTTCTTTTAGCATCATGAATCTTTGGCTGTCTGTACCTGTTAGGCCAACAGGTTAAGGTGAGAAAAGATGAGGCCACAGTTGCGTTCCGTCTGGCCCTTGTTGGGTCTGATCACACAGATGACACGTCCTCTGGACATAGCTCCTTTCATTGTGACACTATAAAAAGGAATACAAAGAAGTTTGTGCACAGAGCAGGATGAATGATTTATATTCTCAGCGAAATACTCATACACTAAGGCCACACATGACCGATCATTTGTGTTTTATTCTGTAAATTGCTCTTATGATATTTTTGGTTTATTGAAGCAATGTTAATGCCAAGATATAGCTGAATTATAAAGTGGCTATGCCGTGTATTTTTGTAGAAAATGGTGAAATAGTCTCCATGAATAAAATGTTAAATAATAACAATTGATTTATTTTATGTGAGATTCTAGTATAGCTTATATTAAGGAAAATAGACTAAATAAAGAGTTAAAATACTTGATGCAGCACATACTTGAATTGCAATTTACTAATAATTGTTATATATGTCATTCAAAGTCTATATTATTTCACAAATATTCAATGAAAGCAATTTTATTAGTAATAACTGTGATACCTTTTTAGCTATATCTACACATGGTTAAAAACAAATAAATTAGTACCATAATAGTGAAGTATACATGTATTTTGTTTTTCTTATGTTCATTTATTTTATGAGAAAAATCTTAGTATATAGCTCAGGCTATCCTAAACATGGATATCTTTCTACCATAATCTCTTGTGTGCTGGGTTTATAAAAATGTGCTTTCATGCATAACTTGGTTTCTACTCATTAAGTCTTGGATTTTATCATCCCAAAAACATTTGATTAATTTTTGCTAATTGCTAATTTTCATATATGATCCCACAAAAACCCTGTGATCAAAAAAAAATGAAATAATCACACAAATTTATAACAACTAATATTGGTAGATGTTTCAAAGCAAAAACAGAGCATCCTTAAAAAGAGAATAGAGTACTTGACTGAGATTATGAGTTAGATGGGGATTAGATTTAGAAGAGCTGGAGTCTGAGGCCTGAAGCTTGTGCAGTTCTCAGAATGACTGTGGAGGAGACCATGCATGTTGAGGCTGTGGAGTGGCCACTCATGACAGTGTAGGCTTTGATCTACCCTTGAATAGTAGAATTACATTCCATTATTATATATTACAGATTTATTATAGCACAAAGGGGACAAGAATGACACAGTCCAGCTTAGGTCAGGTATTGGTTGTATCACTCTTTGGAACTGTGATTAATTGAATTCCTTGTAATTCTTATATTTGTCAGTTCAATGTTTAATACATTGTTTGTTCATATACAGTGAGTATATGAGTGTTTGATCCATTAGATGCTATCCTTGGTAGTTCTCTTTTTCAGAAGACAGAATTTTGACCAGACAATTTGAAAGGGGCTTCCAGGCAATCTGTATTTCATTGTCTATGAATTTAGGTGATTGACAATTAGGCTTCAATTTCTTTCAATGTAAGTTTTAATTATGCTAGCAAGTGGTTGCATAAAACTTCTGATGAAAATGAAATGAGCTGATCTGCAACAGAACTTGTTAAAATTGTCAGGTGTGTCCTTGTCAATTCCTTCCCTTGGCTATGCTCTCGTTCATCCATCTTAGTAACTTATTTGAGATGTTGAACCAGAATTCTGGGATTCCCTCTGTAGCTATACCTATCTTTTTCAGAGGTGAGAAGGTGTATGTGCTTCAAAGCTAAAAAAAAATAACCAACCAAACAAAAAACATTTACTTTGCTGTTTGCTTTAAAACAATGTATACCTCTGTCATTTGAATTAATGCCCAGAAGTTATACAGAGGCAGTTCTGACACTTAGATGCCGTTTTCTTCTCCATGTTTGTCTTCCTGAAAGTATTTTTGTGCCAAATGGCATTCTGAGATCAGAACTTACAAAGCACCAGAGACCAAAATCGGTCAATAGATTTTCATCTCTGGAAAACATCGTATTTTCAAAGAAAGTAAGTGACTCTTAAAGATACAAATATTTAATGTCGTTGGATAGTAACTCATTATGAACTGGGTTTGGTGATTATCTATCTTATCAGTGTAACAGTGGTAAGTTTCTATGTACTTGGCGCTTGGCGAATGCATTGTTTGTCCAGATGCAATTATGTTCAGTTGGTGTTTATGTTGTCCTTTACGTCTAAAGAAGATTGTCCTGTAGTGATTAACTTCATTTTTTATTTGCTGTATCATTCTAGTATACACATGATTTGATGTTAAATCTTTGATGGTGTCAATTTCCTTTCTCTTGAAGCATCAGTGACGTGTCGTATTTGTATTTAGAGGACATCTTAAATTGTTACACATAAAAGTTACATACAATGTACTAAATGTAATTATAATCTCCTCAGTGTTCTAAGTTTCCATTTTTGGTGCTGCTTATATTCATGGATAATAAAGATTTAAAAGTCATCATTACATGTGTTGAAATCTACATTGGAACTATTAAAGCTTGTGATTTTATTTCTTAAAAAACTTAAGCTTCAGCAGTTAATTTTTTAAAAGTCTGCCCATTCTCTGTTTTCGATCTGGCTACACTGCACTATCTTCAGGATAGTTGAATCTTTGGTTGTTGTGACTTTTTAGTTCTGGATCCCACTGTTGTTTGAATCACTTATGATTATAGCGACCTTTCATGTTTAGCACACTAAAGACATACTAACAGATACAGCAAAAGCATTTTACACAACTAAGCCATCCTCATAGGTTCTGTGTTTTCTGCTTCCTGAGATTTTTCCTTGGTGTCATGTTGTAAGGGAGGCACCTTATGAAGCATGTGCTCTCCTTGACCAGACCTTGTCACTGTGCTACAGCTGCATGTATCCTCAAGGACCAGTCAGTTTTCATCTACTGCCCTCATAAGTCAATCTTAAGAATTTTTATTTAGTACCTTTGTGTACTGGTACATATGACATTGATGCCAGTCCATGGAGGCAGAGACAGGTAGCTCTCTATGAATTTGTTTTATATAGTGAATTCTGTGTTAGGCAAAGCTACATAATGATACCGCATCTCAAACAAATCCTGTCTATGTTAGAGAGGTGCGTATCAGTAGTTTTTCTTTTCTTACTATCATTATTTTTCTGAAGACATTGGAGTGTGAGGAAGGAGTAAGGATTAGATAGTGTGTATAAATACATCATAATAAGCAAGACTATTTGGCTAAAATTTATGTATTTTGGTATATTCTGATCTTTAATAGTATTGTCATCTATAGATTGATACATCCCCCTCAGTCCAAAACAACAAGCCAGGAACTTATGAACCATGCCTTCCCAAAGTTAACCCTGGGTTAAGACAGGATCTCCCACAATCTGGACACTTATGTCAGGGTTTCCTGGACTGCTCGTAAAAGCATTTTCTGCCTACAGATGGAATGACCTGAATCAAGTGTAGCAACACTGGTTATCTGCATTGCCATAATCTCTAGTATCGTTGTGTTAAGAGGTGTGTTCTTTAAGAAACAATTTGACTTGGGGAGGTCTATGATCTGATTAGTTCTTGTATATGAAGGGAGGGATGCTCTTTAACTTTGCTTCCAGTTCTCTGATATAGCAAGAAGGCAGCTATCTGTGAAGCAGAAAGATGGTCCTTACCAGAGCGTGACTATTCTATACACTAATTCTGGACTTTCAGCTTCCTGAACACTACGAAACCAATGACCACGATTTAAACTCTCTTATAATAGCTTCTTACAACAGTATAAAGAAACTGAAACGTCTAGTGTTCTAAGAGAAATTTACTGTATCTGAGCCTTCAGGTAATGTTATCCTTCCGTTTAGTGAAGAAGACCAAATAGAAAGAATGATTACTAATAGTTTACTAGTTCTAATATCTAGTCTGTTTTTCTACTGTAGTAGCTGTTGTCTACTATTATGTTTCTATATCTTTCTTTCTGATTCCTTGATACATCCATTCTATCAGCTTTATTTAGTGAGAGAAGCACAATTTGGGTATTTAAATGCCTAAGTGTCCTGATCCCTAATCTGCCCTTGGTTGTGTAAGACTCCTTAAATTTCAGCAGAGTTAACTGAATTTGCCTCAGCATTAAATTTAAGAATATCATGTGACCTCCCAGTACACATTAAAATTGACAATATCCCTTTAGTCTTCCACATAAAATCATGCTATTTTTGAGATCCTGCAATATTCATAAACTGTCATTGAATTTTCTGAAATTCAAACAGCACATTAAGAAATGGCAGTAAATATGATTTATGGGGTGATGCATCTTTTTGGCATGTGCTGTAGATTTTAATTCTTGGTTATTATTATCTAGAATATCATTGCAAAGTGCTTTAGAATAAGCTAATAGAAAAGCATTTATATAAAATAAAAGTAAAAATATAATGCCTCTTCTAAATTTTGATGTGGTGACTCATCCATGATTCAGAAAATAAAAAGTCATCATTCATTGAATTCGTATAATAGAAGCTTCATGTGAATATCTTCTTAGTTGTAAAGTTATGTTTGGTTACATAAGTCTAGGTTAAAAATAGAAACATTAGGTAAATAGATTATTTAAATATGAGTAAAGAAAAGCGTAAGGTGCTAGTTCAACTCAACTGTATACTGATGGATAGTAAAAAGATTTAATTGACCAGAGATTGACTATAAATCGATTTGTCTAATTTTAAGGAATTAAACTACCTTCACTCTGAGTTGATAACTGGGAGATACTTTTTGTACATCCTTAGCTTTATAAAGTTGATATAATGAAGCATTCATTGCTTTCAGTATGTCATTATCACAACAGCATATGTAATTTTCAGCAGTTGAATGACAGGGGCAGGTTGATCTCTATCCTGGTCTATTATGCAAGCCTGGGATGCATGCTTTGACCCTGGTCTCCAAAAAAAAAAAATCAACATTTACGTTTATTTATACATTTTCAATTATAACTAAACATTTAATGTGATGTCTTCACATATCAGATATAATAACAGTAATAAACCAAAATGTATCTCACTTATTTTTTGTACCTCTAAAAAGATCTCATCTGGAGAATCACATCATAAAGAGTGAAAGGCTGATGAATGTGCAGAGTTGCCTTAAATGTCATCTCCAGTATCTGTGCTTTACATGGTATTTTCCTGAGGAAGACAGCCTTGGCCAGAGGTTTGGGGTTAAAAACTTTTCATGGCTATCATATATCTGTCTAATTTGGCTATATTTTAATTTTACTAATGTTCAGGTTAAGAAGAAAGAAACTTCTTTGGTTTCATTAAGAATCTATGAGAGCTGAAAGATTTCAAAAATATTTCTTAGTTGCTAACAAAAGAGCTTATATTCTTGGAATGTTTGTATAATAAAATATTTCCAGTGATGTCTCAAATGTTATTTTATAATGATTTATCTGTGTTTGGGACATATGAGACAGTAATGACTTAATAAGTACAGAGTGGAGACTATGAGGGGTTAAGTCACAACTGAAGTCCCAGATGCCACTTTTAAATAGGGCATGACATATGTCATTGTTTTTATATGACATAGTCTCTTTTCTATTCCCAAGCCTCCTTCATAACACTTGGCAAAAAGAAGGGATAGACAGTGAGGGAAAGGACATTATTAGACAATGATGACTTCCTCGAATATAGATCAACAAGCTTGTGCAACAGAGTACGTTTGATTTTATTTTATTCATCATGGATTACGAATCCTTTTGTCTTCATGTACATTTGTGACATTCACGTGAAACTAATTATTGTTAACCTGTGACACATAGTTAAGGCAAACATGAGACATACATAGCATTGGCCCCTCGCTAATAAGACCATTAAGTTGTCTGCTTTGGGGAAACCAGAGCTGAGTAAATAAGGGAAGAGCAATGGCTATTCAACTTAAGAAACTGTAGTGATAGAAACAATGAAAATATTCTAATTTGAATAATGTTTCTTTTGTTTTGTTTAACATTTTGCATTTTAGAGGCCCTATTTTAAGTGAATAGAGATATGCACTCCAAATAAAGAAGTGTTCTTTTGTTTCTCTCTCTCTTTCTCTTTCTCTCTTTCTCTCTCTTATACACATACACACATAAAAATAGATGATAGACAGATGATAGATAGATAGATAGATAGATAGATAGATAGATAGATAGACAGATGATAGATAGATAGATGTTAGAAATATGCATAAATGTATCATGGGTAGAAATCCATCATCCATTGGTGCTGGTTATCCTGGAAAGTCTTGACTTATTTTCAATAAACTGTGTGCTGTTATGACAACTCATGTTTATCTCATGTCCTTAGAGGATTGAATGGTAAAACATGACATAGTGGACACATTTGAGGACTTTCTGTGAAGTGGTTCCTTAATAAGTGGCACAGTTAGCCTGCAACTGTCAGGAGATTTTCAGGAAGGTCTTTAGGGGTAAAGAACTAAAGCTTTTGATTCCTTAACCACATAACAGGACAGTGTGTAGAACTCTGAGCTGAGCATAAAGACAGAAGAAGATTTCCTTGTAACTAGTTGATTGACTGTACCAGAAGGCTACAGTTAATGGAATGGCACACAGATATGGATATTTCCCGTGGTGTGTAGTAGGCCTCCGGCTTATGTATTTAGGTTTTTGTTTTTCTCTACTCTTTTAGATGAAGAGAAACAAGAGCTGCTTGCCAAAAATGTAGATAGGTGGGGATACAAACTCAGCATGATAGCTCATTCCTCTCTTGTGTTGATTAGGTTAACAGTTTAGCCCTTATCCTAGAGACTGAAAATATAAGAATCTTTCTTCTATACAAATGGGATGAGGGTGGAGGTGTAAGTTCCACTCATGATGCCATTGTCAGGATAATGATGTCATTATCTGGAAAGCATCATATTTAATATGTATTATACAGGAGCCACCAGCTATAGAAGATTTCAGAGCCTTGGCATGTGACTTCTATTTGACATGCCATCATTGTTCAACATGCATTGGTGTCAAAGACTTACAATGGAAAGCAATGTCTATAATCTTGTTAAGTTATATGGATTACATGGTGAAATGATAATGTTTTGTATTTATGAAGCTAATATGTTTCTAAAATTAATGTTACTTGTTTGTTTTAGTTCAAGTAATATGGTTGTTAAAAATTGAATCGTGGACTCCATTATATTTGTTGTTGGATAGCATTTCAGTAAGTGATGCCTGGGAACTAAGATAAAATGACAATACCAAGTGACAAGGAGAGAAAATAAGAGAGCCAACTATCAGTTACCCCACTATTATATCTCTAGGGCTTTTCAAGTATTACATAGCAAATACTTGCTCAGAGTATGTCAATTTAACTACCAGTTGTATCACTGCATTTAGGTACAAAGTATATTAGATTGGGTGATGGGTCAAATTTAAGAATAATTTTTTAAAAATTTTTATTGGTTATTTTTATAATACATTGTATCCTAAATTTTCCTTGTAGGTAAACTACAGAACTATAAAATTGATTATACCAGTATAGTTATACTAAAAAAAAAATTAGAGGGTTGGTGATATGGCTCAGCTAGCAAAGATCTTGCCATGTATCCCTGATGACCTGAATTTAATATTCAATCTCTGGAACCCACATATAGGTAGAAAGAGAGAACTGATCCATAAATGTTGTATTAACACCTCCAGATGCATGCCTACACTTATATCTTACACACACACACACACACACACACACACACATGTGCACACACATGCACATGCACACATACATGCATACATTTACACATTCATACACTCACACAAATACACAAAAACTAAATTAATGTAAATTTTCTAAGTCCTTAAAGAGAGTATGTCTACATAGCTAGTTACAGGCCAGCCAGTACTACAAAGTAAACATTTTTCTACATTTTAAAGCACTTAATTAAAAATAAAAATAGAGATTTTTTCTTTTGTCATTTGTTCAATTTATGCCAATTATATGATGTATCTACTACAAAAATCTAACAGAATATTATTTGATTGATAAAGTTATACTCCAAAGAGCAGAGGTAGTAAGTACTTAGTATATGTCTAAATCAAGCCATTTTGGGGGTATTTGCAGTCTTATTTGGGGAGCACACTCAGTTTATGATTCCTGTAAGATGGCCCCGTTACATTGTTTAAACACAGTTGTGTGCATGAATTGAAGAGTGAGAAAAAAATGTGTTAACAATATTGATGTGCAAAATACATGCGTGTGCAAATGGCAAGTAAGCGATGCAGATGACTCTGTTCCCCACGGAGAGTATACTGATAGAAGGAATCAGTATCATATGTAGAGAAAGTGATGAAAAATGAGGCCAGGTCAAGAGCACTAAGAGAATCAGTCAGAAAAGTTAGCAGCCAGGAAAGTGTGGCATTGCATCAGTAGTCGAGAGGAGGCGTGAAAAGTATGAGAGTTCTTAGCAGTCCTCTGGCTACATATGGTCCAAGAATAAAAGGGTAAGGTGTTCCTTTTACACTGAATAACTAGAGGGTTAATGGTGTCCTTAACAAGAGCAGTTTTAATGGACTGATGGACAATGAAGCCAGAGAACAGTGGATTAAAAAGCAAAGGCGAGGAGATGAAGTGCAGCCGGCGAGAGGAGATAATTCTTATTGAAAGTCTTGTCTGACATATTGATATCATGAATCCCTTGACATGATGCCCTTGGAAGGACACAATATCATTTCTGTGTGTTTCCTGATAAAACTCAAGAAGTTTTCAAATTTCAGTCATGAAAAAAAAAAAAAAAACAAAAAAAAACAAACCCAGCTGAAGGTCATTCAACAAAGTAACTAATGAAGACTCTTGAAGAGTGCCAAGGTTATACACAGCAAATGGAACTGATACCAAGCCCAGAGAACTACAGAGAGATGGTGACTCATTGCAATGCAGGAACCTGGAATGGACCCTGGAAGAGAAAACAAGATGAATACAAGCTGGTGAAATTTGAAATGCCTTTCATTCCATAGTTTTGCACCAATTATTTTCTGGTTCTACAGTGCGTTAACTTTAGGGGACATTGCAAAGGGTTATATGGAGAGTTCACTAACTTCTGAATTTTCCTGTAGTTCTAAAATTAGTTCAGAAACACATTTTGCTCTGAAAGGAACAGGAGAAATAGGAAAGGTTGCAAGCAGCATGAGGCCGAGGAGAATTTCAAATTAGCTGTAGAGATAAAAATGATTGGTAATATTTCTAGGAGATTATCATATGGTGTGTACTCTGCAAAATGCCTTGTGGAAAAGTTTTAATTGTTTGAACCTGACTATATGATGGAGGAGGTCTGTCTTTGCTGTTTGCTATTCTACTTTTAAACATACAGAAAGGGAGACATGAATGAGTCATGATACACAACAGCAAGGAGCAGAGCTGGCATTATGAAACTGACTTGCAAATTTACTTTATTTTCTGTATAAGATAGTTTATAATTCAGCATGTTTAAAGGCTTTTTTATTGTGTGTTTGTACATGTGTGTGTGTGCGTGTGTGTGTGTGTGTGTGCGTGTGTGTGTGTGTGTGTGTATGTGTGTGTGCATGACACATGCATGTGCGTGTGCCTGCATCTATGTTTGTGTACCACTCTATCCCTTGAATTTGGAGTTACAGGATATTGTAAGCTGCTGTAGCTGTAGCGTAGGGATGCCTGGAACCAAAAGTAGGTCCTCTTCATGAACAGCAAGCACTTTTAACCACTTAGCCATCTTCCTAGTCTCCAAGTAGATATCTTTAACTGATTAAGCACAGATGAGGGAAAGCAAACACAAGACAAAGACAAGATAGAGAAGAGAGCCAAATCCAGCATGTGAATAGAGTCAGTGTAGTTGGCTCATAGTGGGAACAGTGCATTCATAGTTAAAGTGGGAGAGACCTAAGGAATGAGTAGACAGGCAGTTAATCTGTAAGCTGTACTAAGTGGAGATTTTGAGAGTTCTCAGTTGGTCTTTAGTTTCTTGGTGACGTAGGAGCTCATCAGCTCCATCTCACATCCAGTTAGATGACAGTAACGTTGGATATTGGAGGGAGTGGAGAGATTGTGATTAGCTAATGTGGAGGAAAGGGAAGAGAGCTGGTAAAGAACACAGAGAGGGTAGCCAGACTGCACTGAAGGCAAGGTGGCAAGAACTCACTGACCAGCATGTCTGCCGTCTTTGTAGAGGTATGGCTTCTACCGCGTGTTCTCTGACTCATGCTATATACTGCTAATTTTACTCAGATTTGCAGTTTTGCTGGATGCTTGCTGGTCAAGCAATTTATTAAGAAATAGAAAGATGTCGATAAGAAATGAGTAAGATAAGTATACTCAAATCTAGTAAAAATAGTTGGTGAAAGGAGAGGACAGCTGAGGAGAATTTAGAGCAGTCAGTGTATTGCTTCAACTTTCTTTAATTACTGTTTTTCGTGTAATTACTAAATGCTTCTTGTAGTAGTTATCTTTGACAATATTTTCTAAGAGATCTTTGTTTTTATTATTTGAGAATAATTCATGTTTAAAGATATGTTTCAATTAATAAGCATATCTCAATCATGTTCTTAGCTTCATGATTTAAATTTTTACTTTCTGTATATTATTTTATTGTCTATATATGTCTATCCAAATAAACAGCTATTATCTATAAAGGGATATGAAATTTGAGTATTATTTGGATCTTATTTAAATTACATAAAGTTTAAAATCCATTCTACAATCTTAATAACTAAATTTTAAGTGCCCAATAGCTACATGATGCTAGTAGTTACCATATTACAGTGTACAGATATTGAAATTTTAATTACGTTTGAAAATTGGAAGGCACTGCTATAGAATTTTTTTCTAATTTGGAAGGCCTATGTTACTTTTCTAATTAATTTTTGCTGAGTTCTTAGGGAAGATTTTTTTTTAATCCCAAACTGCTAAAAATGTTATGTTAAAAAGTTTCTTTTGATATTTCTATAGTTTTTTCTAAAATGTTATTTAAGTTATAAATATATCTGAAATATTTGTTATATGAGATGATCTAAAACGTGTATACTTTTTTACTTTCTGCTCAATAAAATATAATGAACTTAGAACCATTATCTCCAACATTTAATATTCAACATTAAATATTTATGTTTTATTTATTGGATATTTATTGTATCACATTGAATTTTTAGTTAGAATTAACTTCACTTTTATGAAATGGCTTTCAACAGTTGTGAAATGGATTTTGTCCTGTGTGTGTGTGTGTGTGTGTGTGTGTGTGTGTGTGTGTGTGTTTGTGTAAAAAAGAGAGAGCAAGATAGGAAAAGGGACTGTAATAAATTAAATTGAAACTGTTGTGAATATGCTTGGATGACGCTCTAGTTTGTTCTCCTGAAAACTCAGCCTCCTTTTGACTCAGTTCAAATCAGTTACTGAGCAGGTGCACACAAAACCAGGAAGACATCCCAGAAGTCCACTCTAGTTACAGTTCATGTAAGATGACCCATTCTAAGACATGAGGGATGTCTTAGAATGCAGGGATGATGAGAGCTCAGGAGACAGAATGGACCAACTTAAAGGATGATTGAATTGAGAGTCAAGTAGTGACCTTTGGAGGGATAACTGTAGATGAGTTAATTTTTCTTCCAGATCTGCCAATAATGACACAGATTAAAAACAAGAGAAGTCAAGTGTTGGGCAATTTGCCATTACCTGATAGCCACTATAGTCAAGTTCTGAGTAACTGGATGAGATTTGTTTGGGTTTGAATAGAGTTGAAATTTAGATTATAAAATATCTTAACACTAGAGAAAGATTTAGTTACTTAAGTCATTATAATGCCAAGATTAATTCTGATAAAAGTGCTGTGGTAAAAATATGCCAAACACATATTAAGATTATAGCCAGCCCAAATATATGACCATATTATTGGTAGTATATGAGTTAATTCTTGATTCCCATGCAGATATGTGAGTTTTAACAATTATTTTTTAATTTTGAAACAATTTAAATTACATATAAATTACATAAATGGACAGCAGGGGAGGACAGCTGAGGAGAATTTAGAGCAGTCAGTGTACTGTTTCAACTTTCTTTTATTACTAATGCTTTACATGTGATTACTAAATACTTCTTCCACTAATTACCTATAGCTTTATTTTCTAAAAGAGATGTTTATTTTTATTGTTTGAGAATAATTAATGTTTAAGGATATAAGTATATATAATGTATATGCACATATATTTATAAGAACATCTAATCATTGAAAACAGAAACATTTTGTAAAAAGCTGTGGGTACCACTTTAATATATTTTAATGTATGACAGACCCTATTCCTTTTGCAGAACTTACTAGAGACTGTCTGAATTGGCCAAGAAAAATGGAATTTCTAAATTGAAAGATTTGACATTTGATATTTTTCATTGCTACTAAGGATATATAAACTAGTTTAGTGGCAGAAAGCAAGACTAAATTATTTTTTTTGTTTGGCAATTACATCTTCAGTCATATCTTCCTGGAAAAGTACTTAACAGAACAGTTGATGTTTTTCACTTAAAGAACATAATCAAGCCCTAAGCCAACATACAGAAAATTTAATTTAGATTTCATTGGTTTTTGGAAATACTTCCATGAATGACTTCAAGTTATATTTCCTACAATTCACTGAGAGCAAATGCATCATCTGAAAGCAAATTTTATTGTTTGGCAGATGAAAATGAGACATATCTGGTTATATTATAGTTGACTAAAATATTTCTACTAAAAATGCTAAACTAATACTATGTTATACACTTCTTGCACATTCTTTTCTGTTTATTATTCCTCTATGTTCTAGGTGAAAAGTACCTGTATCACAAATTTTTAAATTTTATTTAGCTGTTGTTATTTTCTATGAAGAGTTATACTAAAGATGATGGAGTTTAAGTCTTTTGAGTAGTGACAATTTGTTAAGTGACAATTTCTACTTTGTTTATAAGGCTTCGAAAAATTTGATTTGCTGTGTACATATTATAATTTGGAAAATAAAGTGTGTCAAGTGTCAAGATGAAATAAAAGAAAAGAGCATCTAATTATTTAACTATATATAATGAATATAAAATGCTTTCTCTTTATTATTTTAGAAGGATAGTTTACTTACCTCCGTGAAATTAAGACTTTTCATTGAGGTGAGTTATTGACCCATAAAATCAGGAATGTTCAAACAACCTTCCTTCACCCACTCTCTGCAAATATCTGCTCCTAAAAATCAATTGCTCAAAACTGATGATGGTGACAGTGGTCAGAGGATGATGGATGAGAGAGAAGGAGTTTTCGTAAATATGCAGCCTCTAAAAAAACTTTTGAGTTTACTGGTAACTACCCAGCAATAATTCTCAGTATATAAACTGAGCTTTACAATCAAAGTGGATAGAGAAGGCCTCATCACAATTTCTGAGGAAACTGGAAAACATTTTAAAAATATTTAAAAGATATTTGTAACATTGAGTAGGGAAACCACATGGGTGTTTCACACGATAGCACTTTACTGTAATTCTCCTTACTGTGTGAAAACTAAATTATAAATACTAAATGGATCATATGTTTGAAATTAAATTAATAAAAATATAGTAAAAACTTACAAAAGATAAGGATGGTGCATATTATTAATTTTTTGACAATGTTATACATTCATATAATTAATTCTAATTACTCCCAATCCCTACTCTCTTATCTATCTTATCTTCCACAGCGGGAACATCTTCCCCAAACCCTTTTACACTCAAGATTTTTTTCTTTCATTTTGTGAGCCACTGCGCTTACTTGGGGACATCTGTGTGACTATGAGTTCAGAACTATCCAGTGGAGCCCGGCAGGCTTATCAATGGGTACATAACTGAAGACAATGACTTTTCTTCTCCTAGAATCTATTAGAGGCCAATTAGTCATCAGAGAATGATAGGGTTCTATGAGTCCCTCCCTTATCCATAACTGATTGTCAATAGGACTAAATTTGTACAGAGATGGTATAGGCAACCAGCAGTTGTGTGTTTATAATTGGAATAGTTGTTTTCATGCCCCAAAGACAGAATTGTATAGGCTTTCTCCCTGTCTTTTGTCTCTTATATCCTTTATACAACCCCTTCTCCAATGTACCTAGAACATAAGGCATGAGTTTGGGTTGTTTTCTTACCAGTTGCGCCACTATTACATCTTTGGGTAGCACTATGCCCAACAGATTGGTACTACAGTTCATAAGGTTCACAGATGACTAAGACTGTTCATACCTTTATAGCATCTTTCGGTGATGTCAAAGCTATCTATGAGGTAGAAGGTTTCAAGCTCAATTCCAGCTTGATTTCTCTGTATCTGGTAAGCAAGATGAGTGGTGTCTTCATCAATAGTCTTTCTGTATTAACAACAGAGGAAAATTGTTTCATTGTGGAAGCTATAGTTTGTCACAGTGTGACTCTTGACATTTCTTTGCTTTCAAATGATCACTGTAATAACCCATTGATCTGTTCTGAGAACTCTGGTTTCTGCTACTTCACCAATACTGGAACCTCTCTGGAGCTCCTCTTGAACATCCTGTTGTATCCTTGTGTCATGGAGATCTAATAGTTTTGCATCAGTAGAACTGGCTCCTTCACTTGCTCCAGCAGTTTATCCATGGAGTACATATTGGGATGGGCCAATTCATAGCCCTGGGTATGGGCTCATGAGGTAGCTAAGCTGGCCAGCCAGGTCACTACATAGGAGATGAGTGGCAGGTTCAGCTCTCCCATGCTCATATTTTGTGGGATGGCTCAACCACAACTCCTGCAATCTGCTGTGCCTCTCTTCTGAATACTGCAGTTGGCTAGAGGTTAGGTCAGCTCTTCTGCTGTCATGCTCCACAGGGTCAGCTCTCCCATGATGCCCATGTGAGGGGTGGGGCCAGCTCTGCATAGTTCTTAGACATTAATATTTGCCCTAGGGGTAACTCAGAAGGGAACATCTGCCTGACCTTTGGTGGTAACAGATTCCCACTGCTGCAGGGCCAAGAATCCAAACATGGCCCCTAGTGACAGCACAGGCCAGGACTCCATATTGGTCCCAGGTGGCATTAACCAGGTACTCACTATCCTTACATCTCCAGTTCTGCCTCCCCTCACTGTGCCTACATCTTTTAGTTCATCTTTTTTTCCCTTACATCTTTACCACGTACTTGCTCCCTATAGTGACTCCAGCACTCAGAGTGATCTCAGGAATGCTTGGTCCTACCTGTGCATTATAGAGCTGGACTGGTGGTCATTTCAAACTAGCCAGGCTGGTGGTTGTCTCAGGCTTACTATTTTCTGGGAATGTTGGGCTACTAATTATTCACGGGTCAGAGTCTCTATCATCTCTGCTGCCTACTGATGCACAAGTAACCCAGCAGCCACACCTACAATGCCCCTAGAGTCAGAGTATTGAGGAATTTTTAAGAAAAAAATATATCATGACTAGATTTTGCAACATTTATTTTAAAAGTACATGATGGAATGTTGCCTCAGGGTATATGATGTAGAAAATAGCAAGGTATACTTATCATCCAAAATTTAAAACATAGAAAACACAAGAACATCACTATCATCACTGCCACCGCCACCGCCACCGCTACCGCCACCACCACCGCCACTGCCAGCAGCAGCAGCAGCAGCAGCAGCAGCAGCAGCAGCAGCAGCAGCAGCAGCAGCAGCAGCAGCAGCAGCTTCGAGCCTTATTGGTCACATATGCACCAAACAATAGAACAAATATGTCCATATATTATCACACTTAGTCATTAAACTGCATTGATATGGGTAATTGCATTACCATCATTTCTCAGAAGAATACAAAGAATTAGAGGTATTAATTAACTTTCCAAGATTCAATCTGTAATGAATGGCAGAACTAGTAATTACCAAGTTGTGTATTTTCTACATTACCAAAAGACTTGCTAGTATTTAACATGTTTAGTTGCTTGTAGACAGGAAGTAAATGTGTGAAAAGGAATTAATATTACCCAAATTAACACATTTACTCAGTGCTTGTTACAACTATCACTAGGAACATTTTTCCCCAGAGATTTGAAGACAGGCAAAAACTGAGAAAACTGAAGGAAAAAAAAACAGCAAAGACTCTAGATTTGATCTACTGTGATTAGATATTGTTGGCATGATGAAGCATTAATAGTAGGTTAACTTAAAGTGAAGAATCTTATGTGAATGGGATCCTGTATGGCTTTGTCTATCTAGATTTGGAAGTAAGGAAAGTTGAATAAAGTTTGATGAAGAGTTTATAGTCTGGGATTCTATTGTACCCATTGCTATTTTCCACTTATGGGTTCTTTTATTCCCGCTTTTTGGTCATTCTGTCACTTGTTTGTGGTTTGCCAACCCCTAGGAGACTAGAAATCAAGACCTTACTCATCAGAGATTGCCCAGTTGTTCTTGTGTCCTGATATCTTCAACTATTGTATTATTATGGCTGTCAAATGATGAGAGAAGAGATACACTGAAGCATCTGAGTTCCTAGGTAGGTTGATCCTTATAGAGCGGGACGTATTAACAATGACATGGATGTCACCAGAGATAATCAGTGAGAATCTGGAAAATTAGCTTGTTCACTGATTCCTCCAGTGACTTGAGACTGATAGACCTCCTTTATGTCAACTTCTATTTAAACTAGTGGTACCATTTTTTACAGCTCTCTCTCTCTCTCTCTCTCTCTCTCTCTCTCTCTCTCTCTCTCTCTGTGTGTGTGTGTGTGTGTGTGTGTGTGTGTGTGTGTGTGTGTGTGCACGTGTTGTCTGCTGTCCACCTGGAGGGTGAAGTAGAGTCAGGAGGAATAGGTTCAATGGGACTCTGCTCTAGCTGGGAATGTTGAGTGTGTTATAGCTCTTACAAGAGAAGAGAGGGTATTTGGGTGATCTGAGCAGGGCAGGTCTTGGGTTTCTTATCAGCTACCAAGGCAGTGCCATGAGGTGCTGGATAGCTAGGCAGGTCCAACATCCAGTAATGAGTGCTTTGGGAGAAAGAACTCTTCCCCAAGTATTACATCTCAATAAAAAGTGGCCACTCTCAGATGATCCTTGGTGAGATAACTTATGTGCTTTATTTCATGTAGACAGGGTCTACATACATTGAAGAGTGAGGTGGGGTTTAAGGGTGAATGTTTCTCATATGCTCAGTTTGAGATATTAGTAATGCTCTATTTATTTGGGGGAAGTACACTAGGTATTTTGTTAAGTGACTGATTGCGCATGATCCTCTTTGTGGGGTGTCATTGTTATGTGTTCCAGAGCAGGTGCAGAAATGGGACAGGGGAGCAGGTTGACTCTTGACAATATCAAGTCTCTGAGATTCCAGGAAGTCTGAGCTTACTCAACCATACCATGCCAATTCTTCTGTCTAATGGAATGGTCCACTTGCAGTGTGTGTGTGTGTGTGTGTGTGTGTGTGTGTGTGTGTGTGTGTAGTGTGTGTGTGTGTGTGTGTATGTGTGTTTGTGTGTACAATTCTTACTGCTTGCACCACTGTTCTGATAGTTAACACAAAAGTGGAATTAGTAGTGCTCTGAGGTAGTAGGTCTGAGATGAAAGGCTGGCCATGTTAGAACTCATATCTGAGTCGGAATTTCTTGACTTAATGATTTGCAGATTTGGAATTTGTGTGAAGAATGTCCTAGACTATTACTCTGAAAGTGCTCTAGGAATTATTCTTAGATGAACAGAACCTGACACTGCCGTCATAACAAAAGTAGTAGCTCAAAGGAGGCAATTTGAGAGTCACGGGGGAATCATTCTTGGTACCATTGGCAACACTGTATTATAGTAACTAGGGTCATATTTTGATTTCAATTACTCTCCCCACATATCAAGTAATTGACCCATTATACAGTAAATATTATGGATAGCATTTAGAATTATATTGGTTATGATAAATAGGAGGTAATAATTTTAAGACAGGCTTTATTGTTGAGGTAAATATGGAATCAATTATTAATCTCTGTGATGTCTTCTGATGAGATGAGACTAATATTTCTCGTACTTTTATCAAAGGATTTGATTATGTGTTACTTATAGAGGAATCTCCAAAGTGGAAGGTAGTAGCTACTTTATGGGAGAATCTAGGAATTATTAAAGAATGAATAATTTATGCCATAACAAATTATGTATATATATATATATATATATATATATATATATATATATATAGTTCATAACAACATTCTATAGTAAGCATAAAGCAAAATTAAAAAGAAAACAAGAAGAACCAAATAAATGAATAGACTCAATCAACCAGAAATTAGGGCTTTTGGTCAAAGTTACTGGATAAAAACTATTTTCTGAGGCATCTGTATATTTTGCTTGAAATATGGCTTTTTCTGTATTGGATACTTTTCTATTGCTGTGATAAGTTCATGAGCAAAAGAAACTTGGGGAAGGAAGGGGTTGTTTCATATGAAAAGCCTCAGATCACAATTTATCATTGAGGGAAATGAGGGCAGGAACTGGAGCAGAAGCCACAAGGAACACTGCTAAATGGCTTGCTCCCCATGACATGCTCACAATGCGTTCTTATACCACCCAGGACCACCTACTCAGCAGTGGCACTGCCCACAATGGGCTGATCCTCATTGCAAAAATTGAAGAAGAAGCATTCTTACAGACTTGTCTACAGACAGTGTGAAGGGAGGCATTTTCTAAATTGATGTTTCTCTTCCCAGATAACTCTAGTTTGAGTCACGTCTGACAGACAAACAAACAAAATAAACAATAAAAAACCAAACAGTAGCTATTATTAAGTAATGCTAGATAAGGACTTGCAATGGGTATCACCATCCAGTGTGAATATAGTAAGTTCCTCAGTCTAGGAAAGATCACTGAAGAGTGTCCTTTTTTTCTAGGAAAAGCAGGAGGGCAGCCAGATCTAGGCCTCTCTTAGAGCAAATAGTAATGTTAATGTGAGAAAGAGAAAAAAACAGTGTCTTATGAATGGTTGGCTAAAAGTATTATTATTATTATTATTATTATTATTATTATTATTATTATTATTTTATAAGTATCTGCATTGTACGTATAGACAGGAGCTATGACGTCAAAGCAGGGTGCTGGGGAATAATTCAGAAACATTGTGAAGTTTAGCACCTGTAGATGCTATTGCCCCAAGATGAGGGTTAAATCTTTATAACTGGGGCAAAGGTAAGATTGCAGAAAGCATTTTTTTTTTATGTTTTTCCTGAAACTGAACTTAAAACTCACATTGTCTAGATCACTTGTGCACAGATACTTAAAGGAATCTTTTGTAGTCAAGCATACCCAAGCAATACAGCTTTAAGAAGCCAACATGGTCTGAAGATATAATTATATGTTAGACACTAGTGTTCATAAGACCCTAGGTTTGAGTGCTAGACCAAAGGCAAAAGCAGAAGCAATACAAATGGAACTAAACAAAGAACCTTCTTTTGGTCTCAGGAAATGTGTTTGTGGTTGACACTCAGAGAAATTCTTGCTGAAGCTATGGTCAATTCATAACAATGCACGTACAGAAAAACTCTGCACCCAATAAAACCTAATGATGCTTAAAATTGTAATTTTGTAAGGCAGATAAGTTTGCATAATCTTTAACAGGGATTATCTTCCCCTCTATCAACAAGGTGCGTTCTATGTGATGGGCTGACTTGTAACAGTTACAATTTGCCTTTTGAGATGTTATGTCTTTTTCTGCTAAAATGAAACTTTTAACTGTTTTCACTGCCCTATGGACAAAGAAGAATATCATTTCCACACTGTAAAGGAATGAGATAAGAGGGAGGTTTATACATCTGAATGTTCATTTGAGAATCTCAGAAAAATGAGAGGAGGGTTTTAGCAAACATCTAAGATCTTACTGTTCAGGTAGGTGTATTGCTATCTCCAACAGAGAAAGGTGCAACTTTACCTATTTCAGAACCCTGAAAAAGAGCAGAGCGAAGTATTATATAAATTAAATATATATATATTATATATATATTTATATAAACTATATACTATAATACTATAGTATGGCAAGTAGTTTATATATAATATATATAATATATTATATATATTATATATATACATAACATATATATATATAATATATATAATATATTATATATTATATATACATAATATATATAATATATATAATATATATGATATATTATATATATTATATATACATAATATATATAATATATATTATATATATATACATAATATATAATACTATAGTATTATAGTATGGCAAGTAGTTTCATTTGGAAACTGAGGATGTTATTTGAGCTAGGTATTACAGGAAAGTGATGGTATGATGTTAATGGCTCCAACATATTGACGAAGAATATCAGTAGCTTACTTGTTAGCTTTCTTTTTGGCCACATGAGAACATTTATAACAACTAGCACAGATAAGTAAATTCCTTTTCACATAAATCTTTTATAATATAATGAACTTTATGCTATGATACTGGCTTCAAAGTATGTTAGGAGAATTTTTGAAAAGTATTCGGTAGAATTTACTTGAATCTTAATAGATTCTATTCCAGGTATTTTGTGTATCAGAAATTTTAGTCTGTGGGATATAGAAATAAGTTTGGAATAACAGATTAGTAGTAACCATTCAAAATGATCACATTCTACTCTCTAGGGTTGTGAATATGTTACAATCTTCAGCAGGGTGACCCCAAGTTGGCAGGTAGTCTTAAGGTTGATGATCAGCTGACTAAGAGAAGAAGATAATTATTCAAGATTATCAGTGGTAAAAGTGCTGGAGAGTCAATGTAATCACACAGTTCTTAAGAGAAGAAGAAAGTCACAGGTAGGCATTTCAAGAAACTTCACTGGTCATTCTGAAGGTTGAGTAAGGGACTCTGATACAACAAATGCAAACATTAAGGCAAAACTTGAAAATGCAGGCTCTGTACCCCCTCCAGCCCTGTTGAGTCTGTAGAGTTACTGCTCCAGTGACACCTCAATTTCAGCCCAACGAGATGCATTTTGTACTCTAGGACTGAAACTGTAGAACACCTGATGTGTGTCCTGTTAAGCCATTACATCTGTGTCAATTTGTTCTAGAGCCCACTGGAAAACAGCCCAGTCATCTAAGTGTTTATCCGAGGTACATGAAATGTAAGGGGAATAAAGTACCCTAAGAGACACTCATCGTGACTAGGCATAGAAGAGTTCTCTTCTCTGTTCCTTAAGGAACAGCTGCTTTGAATGTATTGTTACAACTTCACTTGAAATGTCTTCTTATTTTAAATAAACAGGCGATGATCTCAGAGCAGAAAGGCTTTGCGAGGATTACAGTTCGGGATCATAGCTGATACCGTTTGTTTTACTTTCAGGAAGAGACAGGGCAAAGGTGGAAGAGGTTAATAAAGAGAGTAGCTGTTGTCCTGCCAAGAAGCTGGTCCTCTAGATTACTGTGTATTCATCTTGGGTGTTTAAAGCAGGATGTTGAACGACTTTCTCCCTCCTTCAAGTGCTCTCAAAGGTCAAACTGAGAGATTTTTCTTGGATTTGGCATTTCTTTTGTAAGATGGAATCATCTTTTTTGTTTCCAGTGTCTCTTCTGTTACTGAGAACAAGTGTCCTTGTCAGGAAATGGTCATCAGAAAGGTGTCTGTTTGAGATGCTGTACTTTGAGTTTATTTGGATCCTTGACTTATTTTTCTTCAGAAGTCTTTTCTAAATGCCGCACAGGAATCATTCATCACCGTTTACTCCTTCTAATTTTTGTCTCAAAATGTCTGTTCAGTTTCATGTGTTACTTCAGTGACAAAATGAGGAGAGTTGCTATTACCTTCTTTAACTCCCAAATGTTGCAAAAAGGAATTTTTAAAAATCCTGAAAATGCCCTATAGTTTATTTTCCTAAACGCATGATTGATAACCCTTCCTACTTTATCGACAGGTAGGGATTTTTGCCCCCCAGTTTTTGACTCTTTTCATGCCACATCTTTACTGTAAAAAGACAAATTTGAAAGGTCCTTATAGGAACAGTCTAATCAAAATTTCTACTTAGGACTTAGGGTTTGGAACTTAGGTCTAACTAACAGTTTTCCAAGTACTCATCACAAGTAATTTCAAATGTTTATATGTATGCCTAATGGTCTTTTTCTGTCTTCTAAAAAGTCTCTAACTATAGTTTTTAATTTTGCTTATATCTGGGGTGTAATTCTAGAGCTGGCTGTATCACTTAGTATATGGAAATGGGTCTTGAAGGCAATTGCTATTTTACAAATTATTCCTAAAATCATTTTGGGGGAAGTCTATATAAAGAGAAAGAAAGTGAGGAGATGACAGGACTGGAGGGGTAAAAATGGAGAAGGAAGAACCAAGTCTTAGGAAGCCTGTGAAAAATAAGGAAGTCAAGGGACAGCTAGGGAACTGCATTTTATTTGCTAAACAATGTGTCAGATTATGCCTTAGTGTTGGTTAAAGGATTGTTTTAAAGGAGAGTTACAATTGAAGTCCTTCCTCTGTATAACAATAGGACATTGTCCGTATTGGGTTTGGAAAATGTTACTCTGTCTTCAGTTTCCTCAGAGGAGCAGCATTACTTGAACCACGTGTTCCCCTGAGTGACCTTTGAGACTCTCATTTTTTTGGAACCTCTTGCTATTTAGATGCTATACTGGAGAATTAGGGTTGACATGGAAATGCATGGACACTTCAGTTAAGAAACTAGGTCATGATTGGTCAAGTGAGATGCTGCTGTAGAAACTCCAAGTACAAGGCCTCCAACTAGTCAGCTGCCAAAAGATGTAGATCATTTGCTCTGCCTGCTGTGCCGAAAACAAAGAAAACATTTGTCTGGATCAAAGGTAAGCTGAGGACAAATTTGGAAATGGACATAAGCAATATCCTTCTCTTTTATTGGTGAGCTACAATAATGCTTGTACGGATGTATACAGTCTGTAAAGAACTAAGCAATCATCAGTCTTGAGACCAGATAAATCAGCAAGCTTACAGGACCTGGATTTTAACCTATAGTTGTGCTCCTTACTACTAAGAACACTTTTAGACAAAACACAAATATAAGCACAAAAGAAAACAGAAGGATGTATACCAATAATGAGCTAGGAACGTCAAGCCAATGGACCCTAAAACAAGACACCAAACTGACAATAAGTATCCAAGGGACTTCAGGAAAAAAGCCGAAGCCATCATTTGTATTGATATTGGTATAAACTCAAGAAGTCATAAGCAGCATAGCATGGGATGTTTCCTTGAATGCTACCCGTGGTGAAAATTCATAGGCAACAACAAAGAGAAATGCAGAAAGTATCCCAAAGAAACCCCCAGATAATAAAACCTTCTCAAGTGAGAATCAACAGAAGTATTTATTAGGAGTCTGTAACTGGAATAAAAAGCTACTATCACTTTTCCGTATGAAAGACTAAAATCTTCAGGTAAATAGTACTTAATGCAATTGATTGATGGGTGGGTGGATGATTAGAGACATGATAAATCCAGATATGCTCTGACTAGATATTTTGGCTCAGAGATTCTGGAGATAAAGGTGAGGTATCTCCTGTGACTGGCTAAGGATCATATTAAGTTTTATCTGATTGGCCCAGGGATAAAGGCAGAGCACAGACAACAAACAAGGAAGCTGAAACTTAATCATCTGCGTTAAGTTTTTATCTTCCTTAGATGATTCTTACAGAAACTATGGTTTGACTTCCTAGGCTTATTACTGTGAGGGTTATGGGCAATAATTTTATTGTCTTTTACATGAAACCTTTTGGGGTCTGACTATACATTGTTATTTAGAAATGCAGGCTCTCTGGTGGAAGACGAGTATTGGAATTGATTCTGATAGAATATAAAGTTGTAAGAGACTACAGTTTGGGCAAGGAATTACTTTGTCACTTAATGTTTATTTATGGTGGAGACAGCACTCCTTCTATAATAGCGTGTAGCAGAGCAGGCGAGAGAGAAGCAAGATTCAAGAACAGATTATTACCAAACTTTAGTACAGGCAGAATAGACTTTAATGCAAACACTTCTTACTTAATACTATGTCTTTTCTCTGTTAAACATACAGAGGCAATTTAGTCGACACCGCAGAGATGTGTACTGCAGTCCCAAGGAAGGATCATGATGATTTCTAGTTGGGTTGCAAAGGTTAGGCTTATAAAACACAACAGAGGATCCAGTGCCAGGATACAATATAAGCATCTTTGTTCAATGGGCTTTGGAGAGGAATTATAACTTGCTCCTCTTTAAGTTGTAACTGCAAGGTAACAGAAGGGGCACAGAGAGAAGAGAGTGAGGGAGGGAGTGTACACACTAGGCCGTTCACCTAGAACATTCTGGGGTCAATAGGTTAACTACATAATGTTTACTTCAAATGGCTGACTAATCTGAGGACTGTAACAAGATAATAAACTAAGACAAAAGGTGGTGAAGTGGAAAAATGTTGGAAGGGAGAAAATGATGATGAGCTGTTGTTTTTAATAAGTCTTTGTTATGCTCAGAAGGATAACTAAAAGAAGTGACCTTGTGAAATAAGTATCTCCTTACGACAGTACTATATCTATACGAGAGTAAGAACATCCCTCCCCATGCCCCTAAGCACTAATGTTCTGAAGAACAAGCCAATGGGATTCAACAGTTATCAGAGATATATCTGCAAAGACATGGGACTGAGAGACAGTTCTAAAGGTAAACCCAGTCTCTTTCCTGAATGCTCTATCGTTAGGACACGAAATTGTAGTGAGTCAACAAGTCTCAGTTTTTAAAATTTTCACCATTCAAACTGAGGAGACGATGTTCAGTCAAGTAGGTATTATAGAGTTAGTGATGGTTACAAGCATCATTGAGGACTTGTTCTCTGCCAGGCATTATAATTTTTACACTTAGCACTTTTAACATTTCATCTGTTTTTAGTTCTGTAAAACAGGTGTTAACATTCTCTTGTTGAGGGCACTTGGATGCAACAAGATTAAATAATTTGCCTAAGTAAATGGTGAACAGTTTAAGACCCATCAATCTTTGACACTGAGGCTAGAGCTCTTGACCACTGTGGTCAACACCTCTACTCAGAAATAATTAAGGACATCAGTTCACTTGCTTGTAAGTATCATAGAACGATACTCAAAAATTCACAATCATTTGCGTAGGCAGACCTGGAAGAAATGAGACCAGTGCAATCTCTGGGGATGTAGAGAAAATATAAACTGTAGAAATAATTGTAGAATGATACAAAAATAATTGTATCAATCAACTATGCATAATAGTTGATTGATAGCAGGTAAGTATGAGACTGCCAAAACAGCTATAGTTGTTTTACCAACTTATTTGTATTTGGAAATGAATATTTAGTACCTACAACTTTTCTATATGCTTTTGTGCACTTCTCACTTCTTTAATATTAACTTCTGGAGACTTTATCATGTTTCAATAAATTAAAAGCCACATGCAGGGAGCACATTCATGGAGCATCTAGTATTTTAAGCCCTGTCATAGGGTCCAGTGACACTGTTCAACAAGGCAACGTTGCCATCTGCTGGTAGCTTCTTTGAATTGCAGACACAAGGTTCCACAGTCCTTACTATTTAAGCAAGTGATGGTGGCTTAGGAATGGATTCTTAAATGGAAAATGGCATGTCAAATATTTACATTTTGAGTCTTACAGGGACAAACCCCGCCAATTTATGCAAAGAGGGATTTCAGTCAGTCTCCATTGTGAAATCTGTCTGCTTGACCTGCCTCTGTGAAATCTTTCTGGATTGCTCTTTCAAGGTCAATAACATTCGCTAAGAATGATCTGGCTGTTTAAAGATGCCCACCAGATTCATGCCTCACTGCCTGTTAGTTGAATTCACATGATACTATGATTCTAGGAGTAAATATCTAGTTTGAAGTAGGCAGCCACAAGCTTCACTATAGTCTCTGCACATGACTTTTAATCTTTCAGGTCTTTATAAATTTATGATTTCATTTTGGTTTCCACCACAATCTTGTGAGACTGTTACCTATGCTGCAGCCACCAATGTATATAGACATGGTTAGGATGGTCACATTAGTGTTTAAATAAATATTCTGCTCATGTCTATGAAAAGACTGGCCAGAAAAAAATCACAGACATGGGACTTACTCAAAAGTCCTCATAATATATTCTTCAGACTCATACACACTGTTGCAAATGATGAGGGCTCCTTCTTTTTTATATCATGTCTTCTGGGTATAATTCTTTGTAGATGCATACTTATTTTACTAAAGCAAGCCAGGCATAAAATGTCCATGGCTTACTCGCGTGTGAATCCCAATATGCTGTACCGACAGATGCCGAACTCAGAGGGGTGGTCCTTAGAGCATGAGTAACAGGACAGTGTCACTCAAGTGATGGAAAACTTCAGTTAGATGGGAAGAATACGTTCAAAAGATCAATTTCCTCTTGTGACATTGATAATTTGATTAGGACATTGATAACATCTGACAAATGAATATTCTTAAGTGTTTTAACTGTAAACACTATGTGAAGTAAATTTGATGTTAGCTTGGTTTGTCCACACTAGGATACCTATCTAAAACATGCTGTATATCTTGTAGATTTAGTATTTGCCTGTTAAAAGTTTCCTGACATAAGGAAAACAGTCATTACTATATTTTTGCAATCAAATAATACTATTGTGACAGATTTGCTGATATCAGCTACATGAAACCATAGGTAGCCTTCCCTAGCCAGATGTTGAACATAGCTTCTGTGGATATTTAACACACTGTGTTTCCCTGGATAGTTGAGGAAGTTGACCCAGCAATGGAATACAACTCAACCAATGGTGTAATAATGTATCTTATCCCTTTTGTCCCCTTGTAAGCGGTCCTGTAAAAGGACCACACAAGACCAGTTTTGTGTCTGCTAGGGAGGAACCCTTTGGAAAATGTTGTATGTCTGTCCTCAGTTTTCTTTTTCTCTTTCAAGTTATAATTATTTATTTTTAATTTTATCAACAAGTGTTTTAGTAATGGATACATACATGTTACAAGAAACTATATATTACTTGTGAAATTTAAGTGAAAAATCTCTTAAAATTCATCCACCTAAGTGATGCTGAGAATTTTATAAATGTATAACATTTATATGAATAAATGTATAACATTGTTCCCATTTTACACATGAAAAATAATAAAGTTCCCACATATTCATCTGCTTTCTTCTAAGCATGACATAAAATGCCACGAGCAACCATTAAATTAATAATTACGTATTATATTGACATCATAGACTTTAATGGTTAAAGAGTATTCCACATGTTTTCTACTTTTGGTTGTTTTAATAAACAGTAACTTTACATTTAATTAACATATTTTTTTAAGTGGCATTGCTGGGTGAAGCTTGTATGCATTTTAAGCTTGTTTAGTAAACACTGACTAGTGGTTATGCAGAAAATACAGGCTTGTATTTACTACCTCTGTCAGGAAGTGGAATACCAATAGAGGAAAAATTAAAGCCTGGCTTTGGTTTGTCTTTGCTGGATATGAATGAAGTTCCAGTCTTCCTCATTGGTTAACAGCAGTTCTTATCTTCTCAGTATCCCTCTTATAAACTTTGATCATTAATTTTTAATATTTCTTCCAAATATACCTTGTTTCTTTATTTTGGGCAGTTTTGTTCTTTTTTTTTAAAGATTTATTTATTTAATTTAATTATTTATTTATTTAATGTATGTGAATACACTGTCATTGTCTTAGACACACCAGAAGAGTGTAATGGATTCCATTACAGATGGTTGTGAACCACCATATGGTTTCTAGGAATTGAACTCAGGACCTTTGGAAGAGCAGTCAGTGCTGTTAACCAGTTTCCCATCTCAAAAACTTCCAGTTTTATTCTTATACGACATGATTTTTGTTCATCTTATAAATATTTTTGCATCTTTAGGAGCTTTTTTGGCTTTTGATATTATTCACCGTATGATTCCTTTGCACTTTGTGTTTTGTAATTTTTTTCAGTTAACTATTTAAATCATCCTTCTTAATGTTTCCAACTTTGGCATCATGCTTTAAAATATTTTTCCATCGATGTAATATCAGCATTCTACTTCGTTTTAAGTACTTTACTTAAAAAAAAAATGCTATTCTTTTAGAATTTGCTTTAGTCAATGTATGATAAAATAAATTTAACTCCTTTCTCTGTAAATGATTGACTGGGTCATGACAAGAAAGCTCACAGAGAGCTGATACTTTCCCATCTTCTACACCTTTACTCTGCTCATAACCATGCTGGAAGGACATCAGGTCCAATGGCAGATCAAATGAAGACAGCAGAACATCACCTCGTTGTTTAGTGTTTCACAGCTCTCTTCCTTGAACATAGCAAAAATCAGAACATGGCTGCACCACAATTATACATTTTCAAGTGAGAAACCTTAGGCCAAGATTCTCTGAAGATGAGACTTTTGTGTCAGGACGTGAGTAGGAAGCCTGGCTAGTGTGCTGATGAGGGACTTGATAGAGAATTCAGACTGCTTTTGAATAGACACTGGTAGATGATGGAGGCTGGTCGCCTTCCCGAGTTGATAGAAAACAAATGCATTAGGTTGCGATGAGATCCATAGAGCTTATGTGTTTATTTTAAGCATCACAAAATAACTTACCAAGGTGGAATGCTTTAAGAAACAAATTCATTCCTTTTAAATGGGATTTAAGCTGGACCTGTTGGCACAGGTTTGTCATCTGAGCACTTGGGAAATAGAGGCAGCCTGAAACTTAGGCCATCCTCAGCAACACAGGAAGTCTGTGGACAGCCTGGACTCTTTGCCCAGTCTCAGAAAGAAGGCAGGATATCTCACCGTTCTTTTGACTGGTCAAGTTTCTTTGGATTGGAGGGCAATTTGTGGGCATAAATTTTCAAATAAAGGGTTCAATCCCTCCTCTAGCCCACCACCCAGCAGAGGTAGTGGAGGAGAAAAGTTATTAGAATATGGGGGAATTAGGCCTGCTCAGTAATAGTTCTTTGGGTGTGAGCTCAGTCTTCTTTGGCAGCAGTTCAGTCCCATAAAAAACACCAAATATGACTCAGTAGCTGTAGATCAGTTCTCCAGACAGGCAGACATCATACATGAACTGGAATCTCCAGACCAGTCCTTTCAGTAGGTAGACACCAGGAACTAACCAGCAGATTTAGTTCAATTCTGAAGGAACCTTCAGGCACACCAACTGACCTGAGGTGAAGCAAAAGAGGCGTCAAGCTATCTCAGGAATATTACAAGCAGTTCTTAGAGCGAGTTTCTCTCAATGGCAGCATTACCACAAGTTGAACTCAACAACACCGTGTAAGGTGAACCAATACATGCATGTAGTTAGTAACGAATAGCAAGGTGAAGAAAACCAAACCAATGCTCAGTGTTCACCTCCCACTGTCTGTGGGGTCATTTTTATCCTCCTTTCATCCAGTGTCCTTTCATGTGTTTGCTATATCCACACATCCTTTCACCTGTGTCTGCTTCAGGAAAACATTTCTTTTTTTCATATACCTGCATTAGAATGATATCCTTTTACCTGTGTGCCCCAGCAAAACATCATTTGACAGGACTAACTTTCAGAAGAAACTACAAGTTTTCACTTCAGAGATGTCCAGGTTCTAGAACTTGAGGCTGTTTAACAACAGATCTTTTCATTTCTTAAAAGTTCTAAAGAGGCTATGAGAATCCAGTCTAGATAGACCAGATTGGAATACACAGATGCCAGTGCATTATTGTCGGTAACGTTGTTTATGTTAATAACCACAGTTATGGAATAATTCCTCTATTCCATGTAGTATTAATCTACAGAGGCAAAGCTCTGGGTATGAATAGCTGAGTGCCTCTCCAGGGAATTTGTTTCTTGCATTTCAGAGATGGAAAAAGAAGTGGCAGAGATACTTTTAGAAGTATTTCTTAAGAACCATCATGTATGGCTTAATAATGAGAAGATTCTCTGAGAAGTATGCCACTCGGTGACTTTTGTCACTGTGGAAACGTGAAAGGGTATACATACTTACACACAGATAGGTAGGTCAGATAGTGAAGAATCAGGCAACATAGTTCTTGATGTAGTGGAGAGACACAAGTATAAAATATATGAGTCTGTTGATGGTATAAGCTGGTAGCATGCACACTGTTAGGATCCAGTATTAATCTCAGTAGGTGATTGAATGGACTCTATTTCTGTATAACCAGTGGCTTGGGAGGTTTGCTTGCACTAGAAGCACCAGATGAACATGAACAGTGAATTCTACAGTGCAGTTTCATTGTGCCACCTGTCATAGTGCCTTGGAGCCTGCACAATGTTCAGCCCCAGGATCATTCTGAGGAACTGGTGTGACATACGTGGCCAGTTGTCGGTTGCAATATCATTGCGTTATATGAATGTATAAGAGGGGTACTTGATATTTTGTTCTCCTCCGTTTCTATGATACACTATGAATTACAGACGTTGTTTCAAGTTGGTCTTGTCTAGCCTTGGTTCATGATTTTTTTTTTTTTTTAACTGAATACGGATTGTGTCTTCAAAAGCCACTGCTTGCTGCTTGCTGCTTTCAGTTCTTTACTTGGCTCATCTGGGATGCATGTTGTAAACAGAGATTCCCGAGTTCCACTTCAGCTTTAATGACAAGTGGATCCAAATAGATACAGAAGTAATATTTCTCCAGCACTGGCATTTGTAAGGACCTGATGAAAGCGTGTGTGAACACAGACTGTAATTCAGGAGGTCTGTGTGTGTGTGTGTTGGGGGGGGGCGGGGGCCTTGTGGCCACCTGCAATTCAGCAAGTTCCTAGATGATGTTGGTGTGGCTAGTTGGTGGGTCACCTTTGGTCAGTGAGCTCAAGTGCCTCACCTAGCTAATAAGGCATTCTAGTTTTTCTGTACTTTAGATCGCTTTTCATCTCCCCAAATGGTTCCTCCAGGCTCCTTATATAACATTTTTGAAACAAGCAGATGGTCTCTGAAGTGTTCCTTGGTATTGTTCTGTAGGCCCTGCTTCTGCAACTCGGCTTGTCCTCATCATTACAGCATTACAGCCATCTTTCTGGTTCCTAGGAGAACTTCCCAGGTCATGTCACAGGCATAGCTTTTCCAGCATTCCAACCCCCCGAAGCTCTTGCGTCTGACCTTCTGTGTGACTCCAGTCACCCAGCTTTAGTGATGCTGTGCGGCAGGAAGCTCTGTATGTTTACAGTTGCACTAGAAGCAGACCAAGGGAATAGCCATGCTACAGTAAACTGCCTCAGTTTCTCCTTGTATCTTCTACACGTGCTTTATTAGTCAAGGGCTAAGGTTGATCTGTAGCCAACAGGGTCCCATCGCAAAGCCAGAGCTTTTCTCTCCATATCTTTTGATATATTTGTTGGTTGTTGTCTCTTCACAACCTTATAGTCATTGGTAAATTGCCGTCAGCATTCAAAATAATCCTAAGTGTAGCCAAGGGGAACTTACTGAGGCCAATATAATTATAACGACTACTTGTTTCCCTAGGCAAAAGTTTTCATGTTTATCTGTCTTTCTTTTGCTTTGAACCTTCCAGACCAACCTTCCAGATCTGTACACCACCCTCACTCCCAATTAGGACCCTGCTTGGTGTTTTGTTCTCTGTGTTAAAGTGCAAATACAGAAGCCTGTTCCTTCATCCTTAGTTGTCCATTCTGATCTACCATTGCTCACTCCCTCTGTGTTAGGAAGGTGATTTGTACTACACAGTAGAAGAAAATGCCTTAAATATTAATCTCAGCACAATGCATGGCACCTAGAATAGAATGGACTCAGCACCATGTAGAACTGGAAAGCAATTCTGAGGCTTTAGTAGAAAAAATAGGGTGTTGTGATAGCACCCAGTTTCTTGTAAAATGAGTATTTTCTTCTACTGATGTTTCTGAGCATATAAACTTATTCCCAAGGAGACAGTTCCACTCTTTCTCAAATGTCAGCTAGATACATCTCTGCTAATAGATTTGCCAAACATTTTTGCTTTCTTTAATCTTAATTTTGATGGTATAAAAATATGTCTTAAGGCAGTATAAGGTTTGAGCCAGAAAATAAGCTCATGTTACTATTTAAGGGGGAAGAGAAGAGACAGGAAAATCTGAGTGCTTTTGTTGTTTGACACCATCATCATGCTATTTATAGATTTTCCAATAATATTTTGTGTTCTAGGAATAGATTTTACTCAATTATTAACCTTTCAATGTTTCAACCTTTCCCCCTAAATCTTTTAAGGTCAAAAACTATGAATAAATATGTGCTGAGTAGACCGAAAGGTGTCATCTTCAGAGAGTTGTCAGTGGACTTCAAATCGAAGCCGTCTCTCAGTTCCTTTTCTTGTTAGTTATTGATAAATCCGTAGACTTCTGGCTATCGTCCTGAATATATTCATGGGCTGTGGGACATAGCTTGATATTTAGAGAAATCCAAAGTGTGTTTTTCATGAACTTAATATGTACTGTGGTGTAGTTTTAATTCCAGATTAAATGTAAAAAAGTGTAAATAATAGATGATAAACTGCAAATCATGTTCTTAGCCCAGGAAATTTAAGCCACCTTCACTAATGCTAATCACAACACAAATGAAGTATTTATAAAAATTAAGAGCTTTAGCTGATTAAATTCTAACCTTTATCTTGACAGAGAAGCTAGGAGAATTATAAACTGTGGATGTCCCAAGAATTAATGAACTGCAGATCTGATAATAGCTTAGGTTGTGGGCAGGAAATTTTCACATTTAATGGTCATTTAATAGTCTGGAGCTCACTAAGAACTTTTTCCTTTCTGTAAACACACTGTAATTTTAAAATGTCCAATTAAGCTCTCCTGTGAAGGGAAGAACACAGAACACCTATGTTTCTGGAATTTAAACCTAACCAAGCAACCTATATTTTACTTATTAAATCTGGCAACTGAGATGTAGTTGTCCCAAAGAAAGACGTGATGTACATGATAATAAGCCCATAAAATTGAGACAAACACCAATGTGTCCTCCAACACATTTGTGGGAATGCTGTTCATTTGTTAATAATAAATATAGTACCCATGTCTCAACTATTTTCACTGAGTGTTAGAACAGGAGAATCTTAGGTGCTTCTTCAAAGCAAAAGACAATATGTATCAGAAGGATATATAGGTTTGTTTTGAGACTCAGATGAGGTGGTAACATTTACATGTTTTTAAACTTGCTATTATTTGCACATATTAATTGTACAAAGTAATGGTTTTCACTTGACAGCTTCATATTACTTGAATTCAAGAATTTATTGAATTAATTCATTTACTCCATTACCGTCTCTTTCTTGCCTTCTTCGTCTTTGAAAATAATTCAGTTGTTTTTTTAAATTATAAAATCTAAATTTCACAAATAGTATTTGTTTTGAAAGTCTGGTTAGATATATACATACATGATATATATGATATATGTATATATGTGTATATATATATATGTATATATATATATAAATTAAAATATACTACTTTACAATATATATATGTGTATATATGTATATATATGTATTACATAAATATATATCACGTTTTTTATTTATCCATTTGTGATGAAGATTGAAGTTGACCCTGTAACTTAACTCTTTTGATTGCTGCTTTTGTTTTTTTGCACATGTATACCTGGAAGGATACAGCTAGCTCGTTATGCTATTTCTATTGGTAGGATTTTGTGAAATCACCCTATTTATTTCCATAGGTGTTGAACAAACTCTTCTATCAATAGTGCATAGGCATCCTTTTTTACCACATTCCTGCCAACATCTGAAGCCTCCATTTATATCTAGTAGCATTAAAATTTATTTTTAATAAAATGATTTTTCTTTTATGTTAGTTTTAATGGAGTATATTGTGATTTGTAAGTTATGTTTATGTTTCAAAGGTAGGATGGCTATACTGGATGAGTTCAAACTCTCAGAAATTTGGTGGTCATCATCAGTTTTACTGTTCTGACCTCACTGGCTACAGCATCTACATCCAGAACCCTTCATTTTCTTTACTGTGCAAACACATGTGTGTGTGTGTGTGTGTGTGTGTGTGTGTGTGTGTGTGTGTGTGTTTATTCTATTTGGGTCCTAGTCACTGGACCACTAGAAAATGTCTCAATTCTCTCAGTCTTTTGTTAAAGAGGAAATACCACTATTTTATGCTACCTTGTACACATACTAAGGTGAAGAGTGCATTGCATTGAAAGAAGGAGCCACTGTGACTTCTCTCCTACTGGGGACACTTGTGAGAGTAAAAAATTTATAAATGCAGAGTACAATTCACTCATGATAAAAAAAAACATAGTTAATTATGGAACCAACTTTAAGAACTCACATTTTATTTCATATTGTTGAAGATGTTTATTTTTTAACTATATTGTTTTAATTGCCCTACTGGGTAGGGTAATGATAGCCTACAACAGTTTGATACACAGTTCAAAATAATTAGAAGAACATAAATGTTCCCAACACATGAACATGATAAACATATGAGGGGATGGAAAAATCTGGTTATGTGATCGGATCATTATATGTGTAAGTATATTAGTATTGTGTTGAACCTAAAAATGTATGTGTTACCTGTAAATTAAAATATACTACTTTACAAGCAAGACATACGCCTTATATTGAGACCTTTAATTTATTATATACTTAATTTTGAACCCATCAAATCCTATTAATATTTTTGGGGAAACAAAATCTATGAAGTCATCAACGTGCACTGGGTGTTTTCCTGAGCTGCCTGTTTTGCGCTGTGGCATCTCACCTCTGCCTCCACTAACTCAGTGTTTCCCTAAAGTGAAAAATTACAAGCCCACAACGTTGGCTGGCAGATCTAACGAATAAAATCACACTCTGTCAAGTCAAATTTTACTTTTAGATAAGTGAGAAATATTGTCATTGGTATGTCAATATATTTCTTCATCAGAACTCTTCGGTCTTGACCCCACATCGGATTTAATTGATTCAGTGTGCAGTCTGGCCATTAGTGTTTGAAGATGTGTTGAGATGCCATGTGCATTGGCTGTGGGAACCCCCAGCTAGAACAGTGTTTACAAATCATGCTACACATAGAAATCCACACAGGTTCCCAAGCACCTTACCTGTCTCATTCACTGGGGCAGATCTGAAGATCATTCACAAGCATCTTGTTAATTCTGGCTACAGGTAGTTTGTGGGCTACACTCTGACAATCACAGTGTTTGATATCAGCAAGCACTGCTACTTACTCTCCTTTCAAATTAGCATTATAATGCTTCTGTTATTGTCAGAAAACAAAAGAAAGCTCAGGATCCCAGGTAGCAGCACAATGTGCTGTTTGAGAGTGAGCATTGTCTATTTTTACACAGTACAATGACCGATATGAATTAAGGGAACATTTTTTTCCGGAGGATATTAAGAATCTATATGGACTGCATTCTTTTGTTTGTTATTATTTCTTGTGCACTAAATGAAAAGCATATTTCTTCTGAGTTGGAAGATGGGGTCTTTCAGATGACAATATGCTAACTTTAAGGCATCTGCTTCTCTAAGGACTCTGACCCTCAGTAACCGGAGGAAGTAACCTTTGAAGACACCAGACCTGAAGAACTGACATCATTTGGGATTGAGTGTAAACTCTTGCTGTGCAATGCCTGTGAGAATACGCTCCACAAGGTTAATGGGCTGATTCTTTTCGATAGCATATACCAGGAAAAATAATGTAGATAATTAACACTGTTACTGCCGAGGGCTGTGTTTTCATTTCTTCCATGGTTTCAGTAGTAAAGAGTGAAGGCAGTTTTGCTTATTTTAACCTCTTGGCTTTGATTTCAGAGTTCCAGATCAATATTTTTCCTAAGACTTGAAGAAAAGCCAAGGGAATAAATATTGTGCTTTATTTTCAAGGGTTATTTAAATTGATGGAAATCTATACTGTTGTTAATGATCCAAAGTGATTTCTTATGAGTATGATTATTTCTCATGATCTATTACAGCACCGTGGATTTGCCTCAAAGCCTATTTTATTTTAGCAAACGTGTGTGTGTGTGTGTGTGTGTGTGTGTGTGTGTGTGTGTGTGTGCGCACGCACTATCATTGACTCAAAATACATTGTAGGTGGTGCGGTCTTTGTTATATTTATTTATTATTTGCTCCTACTTGGAAATAACTTAGGCTCTATTTTTTAAGAGTCTCTGTTTCCAGTGAAACAGTGATTGCTAGTTTCTTTTTACTAGCTAGTCAACTGGATCAACCCATCTAAACGGTGGCATTCTGACCATATAGCCGAAAGGGGCACTACCACTGTGAGACCAGTGGGTTCTCTCTAGCCTTGAATGAGGTTGTTTTGCAGCTGGGTCTAGAAAAGCCTTTCAATGATACTAACTCAGGCTCACACAGCTCTTTACCGTGAATCCACATGCAGTTCTAACTTTGACCTTTCCAGTGTCATGGAATATGCCAAGCAGAGAAAATAGTACATTTCTGGTTTTGTTGTTGTTGTTGCCGTTGTTGTTGTTTATTTGTTTGTTTGCTTTAAATCTGGAGGTCAGGCTCAGAGTTTCTAAGTGACATGTGCTGATAAATTTGTAAGCTATGGAATTGTCCCCTGAATGTGGGTCCTTTTCAGCCATAGCACCTTTTCTGCTCAGTCCTGTTTCTTATTAGAACAGGCCAAGAAGGGGAAGAGGAAATGCAAGTGTAGTGTGGTATAGTGTAGTGTGGTGTAGTGTAATGAGTGTAGTGTAGTGTGTGTGTGTGTGTGTGTGTGTGTGTGTGTGCATGTGTTTGGACTATTTACAGGAAAACCATTTTTTAAATATATTCAGTATAAAAGAATTAGTAAAGGGAACTTTTTCTTTTAAATCAGTAAAGAAAACAAGACAATTAGTCCAAACAACAACAACAAAAAAGCTGATGGGAAGCTGATAGCAAAACTGTCTTGAAATTTAAAGCATCACGTGCTCACTGAGTGTCAGACTTCCAGCTTCCTTTTGCCATAGGGATGGAGAAGACACAACGGGGCTCAGCACAAACAGGGCAGAAGTCTCTTGTATTCGAGGGACAATTATAATGCAAATTCTTAACTATGTGCTTCAGCAGGGTTAAGAAGTGATTGGTGCCTTCAGTAGTTCTGGGTGGCACGGGACGGTTAGAACAGAGGTGGGTGGACCCTGCACTCAGTCATCTTTGATGGGCATCACGGGGTGTCAGAGAATCCAGCTCATTTTATTCCCTACGGTTGCTGAAACAGCAAATATTCAGTTATTGGATAGGATGGAAAAGCACCTTAGAACCTCCTTGAAGAATTGTTTTGTTGGGTTAGGAAGCCAACCTTCTTTCCTGGAAATCTAGATGTACCAGAGGATGAAAACTGTGGTTAAAAAAAAAAAGTTAGAAAAACCACCAGGTCAGAGTAGGCCTTTTAGACACATTATGAACCACAGGTCTTTTTAACCACACCATTGACCATGCCTGATGACAGAATCCTCAAAGATACTGAGAGGGTTGAAGCATATGGGGTGGGGTGGGGGAAGAGGGGGGTGAAGATTATCTACGTTCAAGGCCAGCCTTGGCAATGCTATAAGCTCTGTTTACAAAACAGTAAAAAGGGGGCAGGGATTTGGGTCAGTTTTGGAATGATTACCTCTCCGCACATGGGGATCTAGTTTAAACCCTAGTACTACAAAAAAAAAAAATTAGATCTCTGGAAATTTTCATGTACAGTCACTGATTTTTTTCATGAAATAATATTTACAAATACTAGCATTGCTGATTGCCACAAATTAATATTATAGGTTAGCATGCTGCTGACTTCTCAGGCAAGATTGCTTCCTCCATGAAATGAGGCGGTACAGACAGCGTGCACGCGTGCTTATTCAGAATCTCTTTCAATTGCTCCATCTTTCAGAAAAACCCTGATCCCTAGCAATTATGTGTTAATTTCAGTGTAGTGATTAATAGTGTGATTAAAATTGATATTTGTGTGTTTTAGAATCGTACTCTGTTTTTATAGAATTAACCACTTCTCTGGTTTCTTTTTAACCCAGAAGCTGTGCCCAGGTGGCTATGCTTTACTCGATGGGAACCAATAATAATTATGATCCCAATACATAGGACTCAGTATTTAAGGCTATGCTTTTCAGCTCAGTCCTATGCAGTGGCACAATGTATGGAAGTCAGATTCTCCTTCAGAGGACCTGATCAAGGGAAAGAGAGCATGCTTCTTCATTCTGTACTTAAATGTATGCGGCACTCAGAGGCGAGTCACCACCTCAAGTTGGCAGCCGCCCTGGTTCCAGCAGGACTTAAAAAAAGAAACTGGGAGAGGGGCCTCATGTGAAACAATACAGACAATGCTCTGCATTTAAAGTAGGAACCTTGCACAGAAGGAGAAGGATAAGAATGACTCTGAGAGAGGGTTTGTGTTGGAAAATGTAAGTCATAAAGAAAAGTAGACAGAGACAGAAAGCTAGCAGTGTGTGGAAGGACCCAATTATTTAAGCATGGCATTTCAACTTTTGCCCATTCTTAGAAGAATGTAGTTATAAAATATTCTTAAGTAATGTATATTGTACCCCTTCCAAAGACACTTACTTGTTTTCTCTTTGCCCGATGCAATGGCTGTCATACGAGATGCATACATCACTATTCAACCTTCTTTGGGTCAGAGTAAGACTGCATTGAGCATCTGGACGCTTAAGGTGGACGTTTATTTCCATGAATGCTGAATCCTTAGCACTCTGGGATTTCACCTTTTCTCATGCTTCAAGAAAAGGCATCTGAGATATAGCTCTGCAAGCCAGAGAAGCAGTGTACCCCCGATAGTCGTGAGATGTCATCTAGCCTGACACTCAAGTTCTCACCTACAGAACCACCAGGCTTCCCTGTCTGTGTCCACACTTTTTGAAACATTGCAAGGGTTCCTCTTAATTCACCTTCACCTGTTGAGACCCCAGGCCATTCTTACCATATGCTCCTTCCTCCATTAGTACTGCTCTGGCACCAGGGGTGGTCTGTGATTTGGCAAATGTCTCTTAACCTTCTGACTGCCTTGGCACAGCTCTATGAAAACAGCTGGTTTACCTCTAGAAGTTAGTCCTAAATAAGGAAACTGAAAAAAAATGCTAATATGATAGTGTAATAACGATGGCTAATTCAACAATATGAATAATTACTGAGGCAAAATTCAATGTCTAGCAGTTAATTAAAAATATTGATGTGAATTGTTATATTCCCCATAGTATCTCTATGAAGCAGCATAAGGCTCCATGTGCCAGGAGAACACCTTCACCTCTATTAAGCAAAACTCATTTTAAAGCACAGTCATCTCAATGATTTCCTTCTTTTTTTGTTAATTTTTCTGAAATGGAACAGAGGGCATCAGTACAGTGTTTTTAGATATATTCTCTTATAGATATGTAACACAAATTAGTTTGGGAGTTGAATAAAGAAAATGGTTTTGTCTAAATTCTAAAATGTTAATTGGTTAGCAAAAAGCTAGGCATAGTTGCTTGGTATGTGACTGCAGCACTTGGGGCGGGGACACTGGGGATCACTGGGGATCACTGGGACTTGCTGTCTACCAAGCTAGCTCTAGGTTTAGTGTGAGAGCCTGTCTCAAGAGGGATAAGGTAGAACGACGGGAGCAGAACACAGACATAATAGATAATTAAACACACAAACATTCTTAAAAAGAAAAATCAATGGCCACGGTAGACACAGCAACCCACTTGCTTTTCACGCGAACGACATGATTTTAGCAAGTCATATCAGACAAGATCCATCTGTTTTAGAGGGAGAACGTTTTTCATATTTTCTCAAGCTTGCTATCTGTCACTGACAAACAAGAAGCCACTTTCTCCTGAGGCTCAGTAGTTATTTATATATTTAAACCGGTGTTGTTTGTCATGCTCTGTGGGGCTTTGTCCTGATGAGAGACACAGCTACCTGAGAACTGCATTGCCCCCTTGACTGTCATGGAATCCAAGATAAAAAGCTCGAAGTCATCATACATATATACAACATGGGAGCTGACTAGGAGTGTCTTGCTGTTCCTTTATGTGTTGCCTTGTTTGCAGGGCCATAATTATAAACCGATTACAGCTAGAGAGAAAAAAAAATCTCCATTGTTCTCCCCACTGAATAGTAATTACTCTGTTGTTATGTCTCATTTTGTGTGTGTGTGTGTGTGTGTGTGTGTGTGTGTGTGTGTGTGTGTGTGT
>JANHMN010000016.1:34674218-34704623 GCA_030674055.1 Rhabdomys pumilio | reverse complement strand
TGTGTGTGTGTGTGTGTGTGTGTGTGTGTGTGTGTGTGTGTGTGTGTTATTAAGCCATCCTAGATTTCAGTGGTTTCTAGCAAGCGAGAAATGCAGAATACATGTAATATTTATAAAATGTTTATAGTAGTTATCTCTTTATCTGTTATAAATCAGGTTATCGACTAAGTATAGTCTGGCAACTGAACATTGTGTTTTCCTGTGTGCAGCCACTGTGGTGTTTGCTTGATAGCATTATTCTCCTTGATAGTCATGGTTATCTCAGAAAGAATGACTAGAAGTTAGAAAGCCACATGGCCAAGCAAACTCTGTGCACTATGGAAAAGTCTATTTCAATGCGAAGAACAGCTGGTCTTTCAGAATCATTGTGTTTATACCATCTGAAAACATCAAAAGGTATATGAGTTGATTCTTTTCCTTCTCTGAGTTGATGTAATATTAATTTTTCAGTTTGACTTGACCCAACTGCCTGGTTGCTGTCTCATAGGTGATGCTTTGAATTTTCCTAGAGTCTATGTCCAGTTAGTCAGAGTTCATTTTTGGTTTGTATCTAGTGATGTGCTTAATTATACAGCTGTGATGTGTCGATACCCACATCCGACCAGCGGAATAAGGCAACGGCAACCATGTTCTTCTTCAAGTGGTTTATTCAGCAACCCTTGTACAGCAAGCTTCTTCTCTTCTCCCTCTCTTCTTCTCCGTGCATCCCCTTAAAGCCTTTTCCTTGTTCCAATCAGCGGTTGCCACGATGTCACTACTAATTGGCCACTCTCAATGACACGAGGTAAGGAGATCGGGTAACCACACCTCTCAGCACGGGCTCGCCATATATGGAGTTGTTTTTCTCCCAAGCAATGAATGGCGAGCGGAGCCGCTTCCCACAGTAATGAAGCTCTTTGAAGGGAAAAACTAGATTCATTCTTTATGTTCTTTCATGTGATTTTATTTATTTTATTATAATAGGCTAGTGAAGGATGCAAATTTTTTCACACTCTAAAAATAAGATACAAAGAGCTATATCAAAAATATGCAATATAACTAAGATGAAGAATGTCTAAAAACTCACAAATTCATGTAAACAAACAATAAATAAATGCAAAGGATATCTGGGAGATTTTGTAAACTTTTTATTATTATTATTATTATTTTTTTTTTTGCGAGTTTCACATTGTACACTCCAGTCCTACTCATCTCCCCATCGCTTCATATCCCTTCAGGGAACCTTTGCCCTTGCAATGTCCGCCCAAAATGAAATATACGCAAACACACAACAACAACAGCAACAAAAATAAAACTTAGAAAACGTGTCATTGTGGAAGTTGTAATATATCACAGTGTGTGTCATGGTACATCCCTCTGACCACATATCTTCACTTCAAATATTTATAGCAATGAGCCATTAGTCTGGTTTCAACAAATCTGGCTTCTGTGACACCATGAATATTGGATCCTCTTTTTTTAATTTTCTGAGGAATGACCAGATTGATTTCCAAAGTGGTTTTATCAGCTTGAAGCCACCAGCAGTGGAGGAGTGCTCCTCTTTCTCCATATCCTTGACAGCATCTGTTGTCACCTGAGTTTTTGATCTTAGCCATTGTGACTGGTGTGAGGTGGTATCCCAGGGTTGTTTTGATTTGTATTTTCCTAATGACTAAGGATGTTGAACATTTCTTTAAGTCCTTCTTAGCCATTTGAGATTCCTCAGTTGAGAATTCTTTGTTTAGCTCTGTACCCCATTTTTAATAGGGTTATTTGGTTGTCTTGAGTTCTTCATATATTTTGTATATTAGCCCTCTATTGGATGTAGGGTTGGTAAAAATCTTTTTCTAATCAGTTGGTTGCCGTTTTGTTCTAGTCACAATGTTCTTTGCCTTATAGAAGCTTTTCAATTTTATGAGGTCCTATTTGTCAAATGTTGATCCTAAAGTGTGAACTGAAGGTCTGAAGGAGCTGAAGGGAATTGCAATCCCATGTGAAGAACTAACTGGACCTCCCAGAGCTCTCAGGGACTAAACTACCAACCAAAGAGTACACATGGAGGGAGCCATGACTCCTGCTACATATGTAGCAGAGGATGGCCTTATTGGACATCAATGCGAAGGGAGGTCCTTGGTCCTATGGAGGCTTGAGGCCCCAGTGTAGGGGGATGCTAGAGCGGTGAGGCCAGAGAGGATGAGTGGGTTGAGGAACATAGTGGCAAAGGGGAGGGGGAAGAAGGGCATGGGATGAGAAGGTTGTGGAGGGGTAACTGAGAAGAGGGATATCATTTTAAATGTAAATGAATAAAATGATTAATAAAAACATGGATCCTCGTCACGACTTCTTCCCGTTATCCTGTTGTTGTCTGTGTCATGGAGATCCTATAGCTTTGGAACAGTGGGGCTGGCCCTTTCAAAAACTCCAGTCATTAACAGATGATACAGAGTTCAAGGTAGGCAAATTCAAAGTCCTGGATCTAGGCCTGGAGGATAGTTACCTGATTGCCTGCCAGCTTATCCACTCTACCTGGGCAAACCTCTCCAGTACTGCTCTGGCTAGGCCACCTATTGCTGCCATCTAGAGAATGCAAGGGTCAGCCCTCCTGCTCTTATACCCTTGAAGTGGGCTCACCCACACACACACACACACACACACACACACACACACCCATACCCACACCCACAGAGCCAGCACCAGTGTGTTGCCCAGTCATGATGTGGGGCCAGCTTCTCTCAAGTGCTGCAGCCTAGGAGGGACTGGGAAGACTCTTGCTTTCATACCCTCACTCATGTCTTTGTCAGCAGGACTAGCTCCACTGTGCTGCCTGGCAACCTGCAGGGCTTGTTCTCCCACAGAGAGAGGTGGGTCCAGCTTCTGAGAGATATTTTAATTGGTTAATTCATTTTAATTTTCTAACTCATTCCTGATAGACAGTTTTAAATGATAGTAACCTGTACTAGCTTTTGATGGCTTGCTATTACTTTGGACCTGACTGAATGTTTAGGGAAGGAAACACAGCACAAATGTGTCCCTAATCAATGCTTTGAGATAGAAAGTTATGTGAAGATGCATCCTTCCTCAGGCATTTGGGGTATATTTAATTCTCAGGTTACACCTTTTGTATAAGACAACTGATCACAAACTGAAGGTTTTAGAGATTTCTGTGAATACTAGTTTAATATACTAAAAGTTGAATTCTAGTAGAATTTTACTGAAAGAAGTTGTATAATTGGAACTTAGACACACACACACATGCTCGCACAAACACACACTTGTGCACACACACGCATGCTTATACACACACACACACACACACACACACACACACACACACAGATTGAAAAAGAAAACAAAGGTTGATACCAACTTAGTGAACAGCACCAATAGAAATCATAGCACATGAAAACAAAAACAGGATTATAAAGCAGGTGGGAGGTCCAGGATATAGGAACAGTACTCAGGAGGATTAAGCAGGGGTTCATAAGTTGGAACCCAGCCTGAGATACTTTACAACCCCCGTGTTTTCTCTCTTTGTCTCCCTCCATCACCCATTTCCTTCTTTTCATTTGTTCATTTGTATCAATAGTTCTTGGCATTGGTCCTAAGGCCTTGTACATGCCAGCCGGGAGCTCTACCACTGAACTATGTTCCCAGGCTATGGAAACGTGTTTTAACAGTGACAAAAAATTGTTAGATTTATGAAGACGTTAAGAAGAAGCAAAAGTATATAAACAGCAATTTAGTAAAAGAGTGGAAGGCCACTTGAAAAATACTTAAAGGAATAGAAACCACTGTTTCCTCAATAGAGTGCCCGAAGAGGCCATAGAAGAACATTTTCTCATAATTTGAAATGTTTACTGATTCAATGATAAAAATACACTCATGGAAATAACAGAAATTACCTGCGAATTATGTTCTGGCATTTCTACTTCCCTCAGCATGGTAGCTGACTCAGAGGAGATCTCTGTAGATGCTGGGATCCCTCTCAGTGTCTGAGAAAAAGAACTCTTTGTAAACCTTTGTACACTCAGTTCATACAGTTGTAAATGCTTCCTATATCACATCCGCTCTATTTTCTCTCCCAGTCCTTAGTGCCAGTAACATAACTTGAGTAGCAAAAAGAAATCATTGGGAAAAACAGATTTGTTAGAAATAAATATAAAGTGAAACGAGGCTATGATTCTCACATCAGTCCTAAATTTATCAAGGTTCTATTTATAGCTCTTCTCACAAAATGTGTTTTGATACTCAAAGCTTGTGATGAACGTTCCAAGATGACAATATTTTCATTTTTTTATTGCATTTGCATGCAATGAAAGTTTAGAAATGAAAATATTTTCCATTTTCATTTGCATACATGGTAATTATGAGAGAGTCTAAGGCACCTTGCTCCTTCACCTGAGCTGAACCTAGTATTTTTGTGAGAGCAGATTCTGAGTGGTTAATACAGTCCTTCCTGAACTAGCATTCACTTTTGTTTTGAAAACTTTCTATATTAATGAGATTATTCTACAAAAAGCCTTGTCAAAGTAATGCCCTTTCCATCTTATAAGTTAATTTCTACTAGAAAGCCGCAATTTTGAACCCAGGTAACACTAGGTAAGAGTATGCTTAATGAATACTGATGTTTTATTGCTTGTTTAGAAAGTGTTGAAATACAGCCACAGGCTCCTGATTTATGAGAGACTTGAAATGAGCTGTCATGTGAGATTTTACCTCATCTTGGATCTATTGTTTCAACACTGTCCAGTGTGGTTAGTCTCGGGTGATCTGTACCCACCACTATAGAATTTATATCCTCCTAGTCTTTCTGGATGCAAAGAAAAAGTAACATAACTTCAACATTTTCAAATTTTTATTTAACATGTATCAAAAAGGATATATATTTATTTATTAAATGTTTTTCCAGTTTTCCTTTATTATATGATTGCTTTCCTAGAGTAGAGCATGCCATAGAGTATTAACACAAAAGAACAGGGCACTAACTGAGAGTGCTTTATTTATATACTGTTCTTCAGCAAGGATCCAGAGTAGTTGGTTTCCAAATAAAGCCTCTAACTTAAGATGTCTCAGGTCTCTAGACGGTGTACAATAAAAACTTAGACGTTTCAGGACACACTTCTGTTCTGAAATCTATTATTATTATTATTATTATTATTATTATTATTGTGCAAAATGTCCAGAAAATGGTGACTGAAAGATGAATCTCATGTATTCAGCAATCACAGGTGGAAGGCGCTGTGTTTGCTGAGTCCAGGTGAGGACTTGGAGTGAGTACAGTTTGCCTCCCTGACAGAAGCAGCGGCTGACTGGATTAATTGAACGGCAACAAGGGAGGTCATCTTGTCTAGTCCCTGTCCTCATGAAGGATGGCCCTGAAGTTCTCCCAGACAGATTGTGACCTGCTTTAATCAGCCATTGGCATTATACCCACACCTGCTCTGTGACCCCTAAAATTAGGAAAGAAAACTGAAAGACCAAGTCAGTCACGGGGGTGGGAGGGGACCGCACACAGTCCACACGGTTGCTGGTTTTCACCTGGCAATGAGTGCCACAAGATGCTGTGACCTCATCCTTCAAGTGCTTTCATCTTACACTTGAACTGCTTTCTCTCTTTTAATATGTTTAGTTTTCTGCTACAAAAAAGTCATGTCTTCCATTTCCACAAAACCATGAGTCTTTGTTGTTTCCATGGATTTAGTTCCCCCCACCTCCGGATTGAAACAACTTTCCCATCTTCTTGTTCTCATTTCTTCCCATAATTTCTTTGACATTTTCTTGTGGGCAAGCCTATTTAGCAAAGACTTTAAGCTTTACTCATCCTTAGTTGAACGTATGAGAGCGACGTAGGCATAGTCATGCAATTCGGTATTGGGTCAATGCCTGACTCTATCTTTTCATAACCTACTGGACCTGGGGGAAAACCACCGAGTTTCTAGTTTTAACTTGCAAAATAAGATTTGAAACAGGTTTGTCAGTTTTGAGCTTCTCTTACTATACTCCAAATTACTAAGTTACTGTACATGCAAGCATGTACCTCAGTACAGACTTCTCAACTGTAAGTTTCAGGAACATTCCTTTATGATACCATTTGTGACCTGTTTCACTTCTGCTTATTTCAAACTATACTGTTTTGATCCAGTAGGTTGATGTCAAGAATCATCCATAGGTCATGCCATATAGTTTAAAAGGAAAGATAGGATATGTGTGTGTGTGTGTGTGTGTGTGTGTGTGTGTGTACACTACACAGGTATGTGTGCCTGTCACACATGCATATATAAGCTAAAGAAGGTGCCAAAGGTCCTCCTTTATGTTTCTCTACTTTAATTCCTTGGGTCACATTTTTTCTCTAAACCTGGGCCTTGTTCTTTGTTTGCTTGTTTGCTTGCTTGCTTGTTTCACTAGGACAACAGTCAGCAAGCTCCATAACTCCCCAGCAGTGGGATACAGTCGATGTGGCCACATATAGCTTTATGTAGGTTCTCCTGATCTGAACTTACAACTTCATGCTTACCCAACAAGAGCTCTTGCCCACTGAGCTATCTCCCCTCCTTATTCTATGATGATTTTCAATGTCATACAGCAAGGATAGTTTTTAATCTTATTAATTGCAGGTATTAGGGTCTCATAGCATATTCTATAGTATATTCACCTATATTGGAACAATTTAAATATTACAAGATTGAGAGTGTAGAGAATTAGGGCAGTTGGACTACACTAAAGGTAGACAGGTATATTTGCAGAGGTGTGACTTCTGTAAACTCGCTAACAGAATGGCTGAAGTCAGTTACAAATGATAATTCAGTGTTAGATGCTCCCATGCCGTCTTCTCTAGTTTCGAGGTTGTAGTTTATATCCTGGGAAATTTTTCAGTAACAAAATAAATCATAATACACTTTTGAAACTTGACCCAGGACACAATATTAGAGAGGGTACATTTCCATTATGCCAATTGAGCAGAATTTGCAGGAGATGAGAACTAGTAATATTCTCATGATATATCTTAATGGAACAGAGATACATGTTGATTGCCCAATAGGCAATTACATAGTAATCTGTGAGAAATTACATATCTAGCCTGGAGAATGTTGCCTGCTTCACTGAAGAGCATCTGGGTCTGTGCAGACAAAAATATCAGGGAGTTTGACACCACTTTTGGGGTCAGCCTCTGCTGCAGTTTCAGTACAAATCTGGTGGACCTTGTCTGCAGGCATGTCTCAAAAATCGCCACATCTTTTTCATTTTTTTTATCTTCACCATCACCTTACTCTATGGTATGCTATGCTCCTGATTGACATGTACAATCACTTCTTAATAGACCACTCTAACCATATATTGTTCTAAACATCTTACATTCACAGGTAAAGTTTTTCTATATTGCTATATTTCTATATTTCTAATATTGCTATATTTCTATATTTTTATTTTGTAAGAAAAGTTATTTTTTTAATGAAATAAAATATAATAAGATAAAGGAAAACCCCATCACATTGACGTTGGACGTGGCAAACCAACATAAGGAAAAGAGCCTCAAGAGAAGTCACAAGAATAAAAGACCTACTTGTTCATACATTCAGAAATCCCGTAAAAACACTGAACTGAAAGCTAAAATACATACACAGAGGACCTGGTACAGACTGGTGTTAGCCCTGTGCTTGCTGCTTCGGTTTCTGTGAGTTCATATGATTCATTTGGTCAGAACAAGAAAGGCTTCTTATTCTGGTGTCCTCTAACTCTTCGGATCTTAAACTTGTTCTGCACATTTCTCTGAGCTCTAAGAAGAGAGGTTTAATGGAGAAATCTCATTTAGAACCCTGTGTTCAATGGCCTCACTTTCTACCCAATGTTTAACTATATTTAAACATTGTATTTTATTTATGTCTCTGTATTTATGCCCATCTACTGCAGGACAAAAATTAATTGGCTAAGGAGGGCACTGATCCATAAATATAGCAGAATATCATTTTACCTTAGGTAAAAATAAATGTGCTATGGGCTACCTAGTCTCTGATTCTTGGTCACTCAGGCAGTGTTGGATATGGGTTGTAGTTGGAAGACTGGACTTAAAGTCAAATCAGATGTTAGTTGGTTATCCCCATAAGCTCTGTGTCCCCATTGCTCTAGCATATCTTGTAGGCAGGGCATCTTGTAGGTCAAAGGTTTTGTGGCTGAGTGGTGTCTATGTTTCTCTTTCGGTAGTCTGCAGAATTCCTTCTGGTACCAAAGACACTAGAATTTAGGGATGGAGGTTCTATGTAGGAACCAGCTTGCCATCCCCATGTTCAATTATTTGTATACGAATAATGAGAGAGATTTAGTTGTTACTGGCCATCTCTTTTCATCAAACATAGTGTCCAGTATTGTAACTAGATTATATCCAACTGAGTTTCTGACTAAATAGGCCTCATGAAAATTCCTAATTTTATCTAGATTGTTGCCAAGACAACAGGAAGTGTGGTTTATAATATTGTCTTTAATCTTGAAATTTTGATGTGATCCTCAATCATTGAATAAATTTATATTTTGCAGTGATTTTTTTTTTCTTGGCTGTCAATGTGACACTCATGATAAGGTCAGAATTTCAACTCTGTTTTCAGTGCAGAACTTCTTCCATGTTCTCCAGACCCAGGGGTTCTTTCTGAACTTGAACTCTGGCTATTCTGTCATTCTCTTCTTTTCCAATGCTGTAAGAGAGAAGATTATTTTAATCTAGGTAGTCAGCTAGTATTCCTATCTGGTCCAACTTCCTCTTAGGCTTCACCAAACACTGTCTTGCTTTCTCCATCCAGCCTCATAGTTTCTATTCAATCTCTCAAATTCTTCTGCACTCCCGTCACTGGGGCTTTGTTACTGTGTATACCTCCCCTCCCCCACCGTGTTCTCCTTATCTGCCCCCATCCAACTAAGTAACTTCAATGTGTTGCTCAGATCTAGGTCTTTGTGTCTCTCTATGTCTCTATGTCATCAGGGACTAGTCAATTTTTTTTTTGTTACCACATCCCACAACTTAACTAATCTCAATTCAAAATAAAGATATTAAAATGATAATAATATCTTACAAGTTATGATAACTTATGCATATCTTCCCAGGACTTGGGAGAAAGAGGAAGATCTCAAGTTTTAGACTTGTCTGGATTACAAATAGGATATAGTGGAGGGAGGGAGTGACAGAGCAAGAGAGCAAGAGAGCAAGGGAATGAGAAAGCAAGAAAGAGAGAAAGAGAGAGACACAGAGCTAAACAGAGATAAAGAGATTCAGAGAGACAGAGAGAGCGGAGACATACATACACATACAGATCACAAAAATGAGTAATGACATTCTTTTATATAGTGGCTAATATATTTTCACCTTAGTCCTCAAACTGCCATAAATATATAATACATCAGCACAATACCCCCATTTTACAGATAGAAAAACTGAAATAAAGGAGAATAATTAAGGAACATAAAACCATGTAATGAGAAAGTGGCAATCCCAAGATTCAAATCATGAATGATGGGATGCAGGGTGGATGTCAGGTCTTGCTTATTGAGCAAATGCGTGAGTGTCTATCCTGGTTTGACCTCTTTTGTGATTTTTTTACATTTCTGTGATTTAGACAGTGTTGGGCATTATAGATGGTTAGACATTTGATGACTTATATATCACGTCATGATGTGCCACTTCCTAAGATATCAGATAGCCTACATTATTGTATTGAATTGTCAACACAGCATGTAATATAGGTAGTAAATTCCAATTTTACAAATAAAGATAAGATTCTCTGAGGAAGTATCCATATCTTGACCTATCTGCTCCAAGAACCCCATCTGTTTTGCATTTTTTTTTTATGTTTGGAAAAGATGGGACTTAAATCTAGGACCTTCTAGGATGTACTTGACTTAAATGGGAGGGAAAGTGGTGTTGATCTGTAAAAATGAACTGAAATGAATGAATTACTCCAAGAACATCAAAGTAAAATCACATGTAAAACTCTCATTTCATAAGACTAAGCAACATATCACAAGAAATGAACTTAAAATTACTTATATGCATGGCACACATTTACTAAATATTCTGAACAAATATTCTAGTAAAGAGGAAATCCCATGTTTGCAGATGAGAAATTAATATGATTGCTTTGTCAAATCTTCTGTAATTAACAGGTACAAATTGATGCGATCCTAATAAAATCTTACTGTTTTAAAGCAGAAAGTCTAGTCAAAATATTTAAAGATAAAAATGTGAGACAACCAGTGAACCAATAGTCAATCTCCATGAAATCACAGTAACTGTTAAAGACCGAGGATTGGCATGTGAAGAGACAAATGGCTTCAGACAGAAACTTTGGATATATATATATATATATATATATATATATATATATATATATGATTTTGATACATATTAAATGTGGCTTCATATAAATTGATGGAAAAAAGAATACACATTCAACCAATACCCTTGTCTCCCTATTTGAAAATACAAAGTGAGATATATGCCTCACCCCAGTGACGTTGTCCTAGATATCACATTGAAAGCCAAGAAAAGAATTGCATGCAAATAAAAAATTTCAGATCTGTTCAATGATGGAAGATGATACAAGAATCTTAATTAAAGATTAAAAACAGTATTAAAGCCATACTTTCCTGCAATAAAGGGAAATTCCCCCTGTAAGTGAAGCAAATACAGCATATTAAAATGAATAGATCACTTTAATGTTTTTAAAGAAAGAGGCAAAGAAATGCTGTAAGGCCAGTATACAAATGGTGACTGGAGAGCAGACTGAGGGATGCTCTTTATTCTCTTCATCTACCATGTTCTGAATTTCTACCCATACAGCGTGATACTTTTGCAAGTGAGAGAGAGAGAGAACCAGAGATGGACAAAGCCAAGTCATAGGGTCTGAAGACTGTAAGATGCTGGGTCAAAGTGGCATTATGTTTTTCTTTTTTAAAAAATTTATTTTTTCTTATTCTTTAATCCTTTTTTACAGTCTAGTCTTCACCCCCTCCTGGTCTGCCCCCCCAACACTCCCCATCCCATACCCCACCACCAAGTCTCTAAGAGCCTTCCCTACCCCTTACTCCCATCCCACCTATCTGCTGAAATGGGAATTATGAAGGAAAATTTGAATTGTGTCTATAGAGGAAGTATCTTTGATATGCTTTCAAGAGAGAGAGAACTTCCCTATTCATCAACACTCTCATACAAACTTTCAAACCAAAATTTGTCCCCTACATGCATGATCTAAGGCAGATAATTATGTAGAAAAATGCAAATGATTGGAATTAATCAAGCAGCCTTTTCTTTGTTTGGGGACTTGGGGATCTGGGTATAAAATAAGTTAGTCTTCTCAAAGTCTTTCTTTTAAGCTGGGTGTTTTGCCTGAAGACACACTCTTAATTTTATTTGCCACTTACCTGAGGGTTTGCAGTGCTGCAGGCACCCTGGAGCATTGCGGGGGAAATTTCCACACCTGAAGGGGACACCTGGCACCTGCCTGAAGCACTTTCCATTTCCTGCCAGACACAAAGGAAAGAGTTATTGTAGACTGGAGAGCTCTTGAGTGGCTGATTTACAAGTGTCTCCTGGTATGTCTGTCTGCAGGAGCTAGGGAGCCATCAGTTCCAGCTACTTATGGTTAGATTACAGAAGTTAGAGGACAGATGACTCTCAGCAAAGGACCCTCATCTTCTCATTTCTTCAACCCCTTGTAAATGGCTAAGGCAGAGATTCAAATTACTTCATTAGTCCAATACATCTGTTTTGCAGGTTCTCAACAAGCCTGCTGCGGAACCCATGAAACAGAATCTTCGGCAGAAATTCTTTTATGAGTTTGATAAACTTTGACATACTTACTAGGCTACAGTGCTCCAGCTTCATGAATAATCTATTTATAGTCTGGTTAGTTTTGAGTCTTCTCACAAATGTTTACTTTTTTTTTTTCTGCCATTTTCTCTGTTTTATCTCAAGTGCATAGTTGAAATTCACAAGCAATATTCTGTCATGCTTCAGGAGAATGCTTAAAATATTATAGAGGTGTATACCACCTATGTAGTTTATTTTGAAATAAGTTTTTGTCTTTTTCGTATTTATTAGTATTCTTTTAAAACTCATATTCTTGAACTCTTGTTCTAGTGCTTTCTTTAAAGGAAGAAGTGCATCCTATCTCTAATTACAACTTAGGAATCTCAGTCACAGGTATAATGGCGATGTGTTAAACACTAATTCAGAAAATGAAAAGTCAAATCTTGGACCTGCATTGAACAATATTTAGTATTTAAATCAAGCATTTAAATGTTCCATGATCTACTCTAAGCTGTTAAATCCAGAATAACGGTCACTAAATACCAACTAACAAGGTGATGTGAGATTTGTAAGCATCTGAGCCAGAGTGAAAGCTTACTAAGTGAAAAGCTGAGCGAGCAGATGTAGTTAGCAGATCATAGTATATATCATATATATATATATATATATATATGATATATATATCTGCAAAGACCTTCTGGTGGACAAGATGGAGTGGCCAGTAGCAACAGACAAGGCTGAGAGAAGGGGCAACCGAAGCACAGAGGTCATTGCCAGCCTAAGGCCCAGGCTTACTGAATTTCCAGAATGTGTTCAAGGCCATACTTCATGGTGACTGACTGTTGGTGTGTCTCCCATTTTGTCAGCTTGTTTTTCTGTGGAAGCTTAACGGTCAAATTTTCATCCCTCTGTGGCGTATGGTCTTGTACCCCTTATGTGTATTTTAGTGCTCAGCAGGCATTCCTGTCTCCTGTTTCTCTTCAATGTTCCCTCTGTTGTATCTCTGAACTCAGTGCACACCCAGTACAAGATGACCTCCGTGGGTCAACTCCACTGCAGTCGCTCTTCGGAGAACGGTGTGGTTCTTGCTGAGGTTTCATACTGGTCTGAACATTATCGTACTCTGCAAGCACAGCCTCTGTGTGTAGTGTTAGGAAAAGCACACATGAAGCGTTGCTCTCACTGATTGTGGTAGCCACAGTGAGGGCTGTGGAACTCTTGCGGAATTCAGAATGGTGTTTCAATTCTCTCCCTGATGCATTTATTCATGGCAGGCTCTGGCTTCCCCCTTGCCATTCTCTCAGCAGCAACTTTGAGGAAATGGTTTAATTATTTAAAACACTTGCTGCATACTTAAGAAGACACCAGGGAGGAATGTTAGAGAAGAAATTTTTTTTTAACATATAAATTTAGAGTCTGAGATGATCAGCAGCCCAGTGAAACAGTAATAACAACAAAAATAAAATGCAAACCTCTGGGTGTTTGATTTTCTTTGAGTCAAACAACTGATAGGCTTTCTTTCTTCTATCCGATTGCATTTACCTTTTTGTTTTGGTGTGACCACTGTTTACTCTGTAATATATTGAAGCATTGCTTGTCTAATTTCAGGAAAATGAACACAACCCTCTGAAATTCCAATTTTACTAAGCCGAACTCTATCCTGAAAAGTGTGAAATGCATAGAAAGCAAAACTGTGTAACAATAAAATGTCTATCCCAAAACTAAGTTCCTGCCCAGCTTGTCACAGGAACTCAATTTTAACAAACACAGCGTTTTGTAAATTTGAACTGATTTTTTTTTCTTTTACAAAGGAGCAACAAGCAGTGAGACTGTGTTGGAGAAGAACTAACTTTTCCATTACAAGAGGGTGTCAATTATGTTTTACTGCATTTTTTGTTTTTAAAAAAAATCTTTTGTTTGTTTGTTTGCCTGATTGATTTCTAAAGAGAGAGAGAAAAAAGAAAAGGCATTAGGTTAGGTAGGTAGGAGGTAGGTAGTATCTGGGAGGAGATGGAGGGAACCAGGATGAGAATATATACATGTTTAATAAAATAATTTTCAATAAAAATGATTTTTTTTAATAAAAAAAGAAGCACTAAACAGCTAGATGATATAGCAAAGACTGTGAGATACCTGATCTTAGGTTCATGTGTTTTCATTTGGACCCACACACATTCAGTATTTTCCAGAAACACAAATGTGGACTCAGAAGTCTGAGATGTCATTACTGAATGCATCAATCTTGCTGTATAATTTGTGAGGATGACGTCATCTCCTGTTGTGTGAGAGAGCTTTGTTGCTCTATGTGGTTCATTTTAAGCCATGCACTAAAACATGGTACAACTTTACAGTGACATTTTAAATGGATGGATGACAGCCTTTGACAATATTTAGTGCTTTACAGTAATACATTAGCGCTAACTTTAGAAACTATAGCATAATGAAATTTTATAGCCAATTAAGCTTGTGAGTCACTGTCAGTTTCTAAACTCTAGATGAACGAGAAAATCAGATACAGGAAGGGAAGAACCAACTCTAGCGGCTGTAAAATCTTAAACGTTACCATGAGAGTCACACGTTAATAGAGGTAAAATGCAGCATCCAAACAGTCAGAAAAGGAATAAGCTATTTATTTTTCCAGATTTTGAGATGTGTTGCAGTCTGTTTGGTACCATGTTCTGCTGACTACAGGAGAATGCTTTACTGTGTCTGCCTACTCACCTGTTAGTGGGCAGCCTTCTCAACTTTTACTTTAAGAGGTAGGAAGGGCAGAAGTAGCATCCAACTATAATCTTGGGACTCTAGAGGCCAAGGCAGGAGAATCATGAGTTCAAAATCAGCCTGGACTACATAGGAGACCCTACTTTGAACTCATCACTTCTCAAAAAAGTTAGAAAAAAGATGCAAGAGTGCATATTATCACTCTGCACTCACACTGAGTCTTACTTCTGGCTAAGGACAGTGGAACAGTGAACATCCAAGCAAGTCTAGTTAATAAGATTCTCTGACACATATGAATGCATAGGAATTCATTATGCATGGAATATATGAAGCTGGATTACATTGAAAGAATGAACAAGGGTGTCTACTTTGTTTCACTGTGCCTCTATATCTGTTTGTCTAGACTGTGCATATAAATCTGTCCCAGTTATTAAACAGAGAATGGGGGACTACTCTATAGACTAGCAGAGCTTCCAGCGGCTTTAAAACAAAATTATAATACATTATATACAGAAAGTATGGGGATGTTTTCAAACTGTATCTATTTATGTTTTGTGTATGTACATATGTGTGTGTGTGTGTGTGTGTGTGTGTGCACGCATGTGTTTTCATGCACAGCAATGTGTCAGGTCCAAAGGAAACTCCACTACTCCAAATTCTGGCATTTTGACAAAGCCAGCATTCCATGAGAATGTGTGAAGCCATTTTCCTCTTCCAAAGGAGCTATTTCCTTTACCACTGGCATAAGAGACACATGGCTATCTGTCATGTCTAGTAACACCTCCTCCTAGCTTCTCATTCTTCTAACCTTGTTATTTTAGCTATATGCTATGCTAGTTCTCTTTCTTGCCCTCTCTTAGTCCTTTCTCATTCTACCTTTCTTTCCCTCTTTCTCTAAACTCTGCTCCTGCTTCTCTCATGGCCAGCCCCAATCTGTCAACCATGGTCAGTCTACTACTTTCTCTCTCTGTGCCTTGGACTCTTCCAATTGCCTCTGACTATTTTTTCCTCATATCTATAAGAAATCCCTAACAAATAATCATACTTTGGTGTTGTCATGCTTTTAGTTTATATATATGAATTTACAGATATAAGTACATGGGTTCTTCTGTGTACATGGATGCCAAGAGTGACTTCAGATCTTACACTTTCCACCATAGTTATTGAGACAAATTCTGTCATTGAGTGTCGAGTGTGGAGTCCATTGGTTCATGTAGGCTGGCGGACTAGTGAACTCTAGAATTTTTCTTTTCTGACTCTGCCTCCACAGCACTGATATTACTATTGTGTATCACAGGTGGCTGCTGGGGAATCCAGTTTTAGTTCCTCGGCTTGAACAGAAAGCCCTTTACTAACCATTTCATCTCCTCACACCCCGCTTATCTCATGAGACACTGTGAATCTCATACTTTCCTTGAACTTGTAACCCTCCTGCATAGTGGGATTATAGGTGTGTACTATCACAAATGCCAATCAATTAAAAAAATAAACATATTCGTGTAAGTATAACTTTTCAAATATAATTCTTTGGTGATGGGGAATTTCAAAAATGCCTGAATTTTTCATGGCCAGTAATTGCTTTAAAGTCATTTGGCTTAAGCATTTTCTGCCTGTTTTAAGGTTTGTAGTCACTATCAGCCTGTAGTAATGGGGCAAAGAAATCCCCCCTTTCACTCTTTTCCCTTAAAGTCAACAAAAGAAAAATAAAACTAATAAATTGAAACATTTACAGAGGGGGAATAAGAGGAAGGAGGAAGAGGAGAAAGATGTGTAGAAGAAAGATGTGCTGAACCCAGTGTGTACAGCTTTACATGGAAGAAGACACATGCCCATTGAAAACATTCCCTCTGCTGTTTGTGTGTCTGGGCCTTCAACCTTTCCCTCCATGCCCACCATCTCTATTCTGCTTTCTCTACTCCCATTGTATCTTCTTTTCCACCCTGTGAAGAGGAATACATTTACTTCCTCACATTTTCTCAAGAACAGATCACTGATGTTTTTCTGTCTTCTGCTTGAAATCAGCTCTAGGCTTCCCTCTATGTCTAAAACCATGATAGGTATAAACTTTATAGATCAAGGAGTTATACCGTTATCTAACTTTATCTACACATTTTGCAAGTGAATATGGAGCCAACCATAAACCAAAGACATTTTAAATTCATCTGTATAAAGCATGCATGACATATTTCTGAAACAATGAAGTGTGACAATTGTCTGTGCAGGTTTTACCTTGTGTTGGGTATTACAAGCAATTTAAATTTTTTTTCAAGAATGTAAGTTCAGGTGAATACTACCATGTTTTCTTGGAGATATTTCTTGACTATCTGTGACTATTAATATCCACTGGAGATCTGGAGATGTGGAGGCATCATACAATACTAAGTGGTGACTGCACTGCCCTCAACTCTTTATCTGATGAGCAAAGAGAAGGAGGCATTCATTAAATATTCTTCTAGTTGCACTCTCATGAAATAATTCTCTTAATGTTGAAGCACCCAAAATTCTCTGGGTCAATTTCTATTTCTGATTTTAAGATTAATTAGGGAGGAGTCACAAGTCCCCAGACCAGCCTGGTGATGTCACAGTTTCCTGGTCAGCTTTTGAAATAACAGATTCATCTTATTCATCTGAGGAGATCAGAGTTTGAGCAAAACTAGGGTGGCACTGAGAGTCTGTGCCTGGAGAGCTAAGTGAGCTTGGGAGCAGCAACTTATGCCATTGAACTTCATGTTGATCTATCAAGCCCAGCGAATCAAAATCTAGGAAACATTCAGTCACCATCCATGAGTCAGTCAATCTCAGACACAGTTTTTGTTTTGTTTTATTTTTTATTTTTTCTGTCACTGGCTTTCCTGCCTTTTGTTTCCTCAGCAAATACAATGACTTTTCCTAGACTACTTAGGTCCTGGTCTTCAATTCAGAGCTTACCAGAGTAGCTGGCAATCAGATAAAAGACTAAGAGGAAAGTGCCAATCTTTTAGCTGCCTTTCTTTAATATTTATTTGTGAATTACAGGCTTTGTGGTTAAAACTAAGGTGATAAATTTGAGGCAGACCTGAGAGGCTTGCACTGTAGGAAGCATGATGAAAGTCTGGTCTTGGTAGAATTGTCCTGGCATTCAAAAAATGAAGGGGACACAGAGAGTGGAGGGGAGATTGTTCTTATCTCTGCATGAAATGTGACTTAGATCAAACTGATTGAGGGGCCACTGTAGGCTTGGGGGTACCCTTTGTGAGAGCTGGCAGTGTTTCCATCTTTATGCTCCTAAACCTGCAATATCCTCAGAAGGAGGGGTTAGAAAGGCATCTCTTTTAGATCTAACATGAGAATGTGATTTTAGAACGAGTCTGTCTTTGGATCACGTTATTTGTAGAGACAAAGCAAATGTAAATGTGGCAACCAAATGACAAAAATAAAAGCGGTATGAGTCTTAGTTTCCAAGACATTATTTCTTTTCCCAAATGATTTTAACTGATTACTAATTTGATGTAGTAACTTGGATTATGCAGCCTATGTTTTTGATTCTACTATGTCTAGATGCAAGCATTCGCAGTATAGAGTATGTGTAGATTCCGAGGTTGGGAGAAAGGATAGTTACTTAGTTTTGCAGCATGGGCATTGGACATATTAAAAAAATGAAAAAAAAAGATCATGTATAAAATGGAGGTGCAGAATTTATCATTATGACAAACTTCAATAGCACCAGCCAATAAAATCTAAAGGAGCAGAGTGCTGGAGATGACTGAAGAGAAAGGGAAATGTCTAGTGATCAAATAAAGAAAATTGAATGAAAAATGTTAACTGACTTTATTTACAGGACAAAGACCCCAATAATAACAGTTTCAAATTAACGCACTAAATACACACACACACACACACACACACACACACACACACACACACCAGTGTTAGGAAAGTAAATATTTATTGTATTTAAAGATTACTTATTACCATTACTGGGATCCATTTACAAGTGTGAAGTACATTATTTTTGTTTCTGATGAATTAAGTTTGGAGAGGGTGGGGTGATCGGTGGTGTTTTCAAACTTGCAGGAAGCCTTTCATATTTTTTGTTTGTTTGTTTTTCTTTCCCTCATACCGTAAGTGTTGGACATTTAGAATTTTTTTTACTCACAGAGGAAAGAGAGAACATTGAGTTTGTAGTCCAAGGGAAGTTTCTTAGGGAAACTTAGGGAAGTTTCTCAGGTCTGTTCTATGGGCTCTGTGACTGTCACTTTGAAAATTTCAGCTTTCTTACCTGGTCATCTGCTTGGTAGCTGGTATCTAACTTATTTTTCACTTTCAAACTCCATGTCTCTATTGCACTTTAAATGATAAACATCAACCTACATACTGCCAAGTTATTGGCCCTAACTATGCCTAAACATGGGTACAATTATTCCCACTAACATTCATTTTGAGAAAACTACATCTCTTTAATAGAAAGTTAAAAGAGAAAATTGAGTTCAAAGAGAAAATAAATTGAATGATTTCAAGATATCCAGAGTCACTTAAGTGAATTTTATCATTTAATACTTACAAAATTTCTTCCAAATAATGCATGTTCAAAACAAGAATTAATATGAGACAGAAACAGACCCTGCATTGACCCACTAATACAGTGTTTCTCTGGAAACGAAAGAAAGATGAAAAGAATTACATTTTACACATTTTTAAAAGATCATAGTATTACCAAAACGTTACATAATTATCAAAAAGTAGAATAAAATGTGATTTGAGAAGGAGGGAACAGAGATAATGGTCATATTTATTTCTCTTATTACTTTTTATATTTCATGCTGCTTGTTAAATAATATTTGCTTTTTCCTTATTCCAAGTATGAAAAGCTTACTTTGTAAGGGCAGGACTAAGGTAATGACAAAAGTAAGTTCTTTTTAAGTGTAAAAAATAGAAATCATTATGGTGACCTATTTGAAATTCAATACTATCCATTGAGAGTGTTCCTGCTTCTTTGCAGGGCTGGAGCGAATTGCACGGGATTCATCTTATGAACAAGAAGGAAAGGTTCAATTTGTAATTGATGCAGTGTATTCCATGGCTTACGCACTGCACAACATGCACAAAGAACTCTGCCCTGGATACATAGGCCTTTGCCCAAGAATGATCACCATCGATGGGAAAGAGCTGCTGGGTTACATCAGGGCTGTGAATTTTAATGGTAAGTCACAACTTTATTTTTATCTCAACATTAAGTGACAGGGAGTTTCACACTCCAATCTACAGAAGATGTTTGGGCGCAGTAGAAATCCAGAGATGGGAAGAAGTACGTTCTGCTCAGAAGTGTGAAATTTTCCACCTGCTTTTCAATCTCAAACATATTTTTTTTGTACTGCCCTTAATCTGTTCCTGAAAGAAACAAAAAGTTAAAAATAATTCTCAATCAATCAAAATATCCTACTTAAATATCACTATCTCAGAAATCATTTAGAAGGCTCACTCAGATCCCTTGTCAATAGAGCAAATTCATCTAAAAGTGATTTGCTCACGGCATTGTTAGTGTAGAGCTTATAGTAATTTATTTTTTAAACTGATATTAAGCTTTTAAAATACTTAGCTGATGAGAAAAACGGATGGAGTTACTTTAATAATCCAAGACTATTGTGTTTTTATATCTACTTTCCTCGTACTTCTTCAATGATTCAGTCATGTGGTGCTAAGGAGTTGAACGACACAAAGTAGATGGTATTTCTTACTGTAGAATCAGAAATCCTGCTTTTGTGACTGTCATAAGAACCCCACACAGAATATGTTGGATTCACGGTCTTCGCTTGTGAATAACTGAACTGCTTGTTTGAAATGATGGAGTTACTGAATGGTGTCCTTTTATAAAAGAGATAATGGCTGGTGCCCAGGACTTAGACCATCATTTTCAAATAACATGATAGAATGCTCCGAGCTGTCGAATTCTTTCAGCTTGGCTGTAATCCACACAATGGGCATGCCTTCGGGCCATGCACAGTGCCATACTGTCTATCACAATACACTCTGGTGACCTCAGCTGCCAGCCTTTCTCAAAACAGCACAAGGTCATCTTCCATTGAGAATTCAGGTGGAAATGCTGTCTCTTGCTTTGTACTGGCAAGGTAAGGAATAATTTGGTCTGTATTCAGTACAGGACACGATCTTCTCTACCATAAATTTCTAGACTCATTCTATAGCATTAATTCTTTTGTTAATATAAACACTAAGGGGAGTTTGAAAATAATTTTCATGAAGCTATAAAATTGAACAAAAGAAGATTGTTTCAATGTAAGTTATTTACTCTAATGTGCAGTTAGGGAACACTGCATTTCTCCAACAGTGTTCGGACGTGGGAAGAGGAATGCAAATGAGCAGATTTTTCTCAATAACCGAAGCTCACCTTTGAAAAGGAAATACTTTTAAGAAACACTCAATGAATGCAATTGAAAGGTGAATTACTAATTTTACTTTTTATCTTAACCATGCATCAAGAGCTAACCCTTCCTGATGGCTTCAATTATTATACTAACCTCCAATGTAATGGTGCAATTATGGACTATTAGAGAGTGTCTTAATGTCTAATGGCTGTTAAGACAATTTGCCTCTGGACTCCAATGATCCCTCTGTTCTTCAGTCCCCTTTTTATAGGTTAACTCATTTCTATATATTATATGTGTTCAGCCTTTTAATAGACGCTAACGATATCTTACAAAAAAAATAGACAAACAGTCAGAGGATTTTGAACTTCTGAGAGAAGATATTAACCTAATAGGCACAAGAATCTATAATGATATAAAACACAATGTGTGCTGAAAAAAAAGAAAGTCATATTATAAATAAAGTTTACATAAGAGAGATTTTATCTAGAGAAGAGAGAAGCTTGAAACAAGGATGAAGCAGGGACATCTTCGTATAGACCAGGCGTGGTCTTGTAGGCGGTCCTAAGGCTTGTTCATTTGGATTGAAGGGAAAAATACTGACTGTGTCAGATACAACAGTCCTCAAGCTCCCAAGTTGGGTCTTAGAAAATTCAAGAGTATTAGTGTATAGAGTTGAAAGAAACTTCTCCATGGTCTATGAAGGTATATTTTGTGAGTGTTCTGATTTGTTTGTTAATGATACAAGGTAAGAGACCTGAACATGAGCTTAAGTAATTATTTTAATTTTATGGCCATTTAGAATACATAGAATCTCAGTATTGAGCTACCTAGTAATCTTAATTTATTATTAATACTTTGGCTACTCATGATTTTCACAAAGGCTTATAAGGCTGTTTAAATAGAGGTATAACATCAGAGTATTAATAAGGAAGAAAAATGCTGATTTAGAAACTAAAATAAAAAGCTTATCATGCATTTCAACAAAATCAAAACCTACAAGAGTCTTGCAATAAAATACGTATGATGGAAAATAATTCTAAATAATGTCAAAAGAGAATATTCTGGGAAAATATTTTTAAGAGGAGGCTTTGCATGGCCTTCTGGCAGTTAAATGAGCAGTGTTATTCACCAGAATTAACAGCTACAGTGGAGCCTTTTGTTTGATAATTTTGTATCCATATAATCAAGGATAAGACATTCAGCTGGTTGTTTCATGAGAGGGGATTCCAGGGAGGACAGAGATAACCCTTCTTTTGCCTTCTACTGATATGAGATAAAGAAACTTTGCTTATACTGTCTTTACAATTCTGTTCTCTAAACATCCTATTCACACACACACACACACACACACACACACACACACACACACACAGAGAGAGAGAGAGAGAGAGAGAGAGAGAGAGAGAGAGAGAGAGAGAGAGAGAGAGAGAGAGAGAAATGTGTTGGTCATTTAATATAAGAATTTCTGGGTTGAAGAGATTGGGATAATCAGGGCTTCCTTAGTTCCACAAGCTGTCCTTAGAAGCTCCTTACAGTGTCGGCGGTTATATGATGCTCATTTTCTAGGTACACACTTAGACTCACTACTTTTTAGGGCTCTCACAAGTTTATGTTTTACATAGATGTTTGGAATTTATATTCTTCTTGAGGACTCCAGCAATCTGGTGTTTTGTGTCACTAATGGAATCTCTGCAAATGGGTCATGTTGGCATGGCCGCTGTTCTCACTTAAACGAACAGACAGACAAGGACTGTTTGTGTGATAGGTGCGATTGGCCAATCCAAGTATTCTTCAGGACCAGTTTTTGCTTTCCTGAGAGCCCATTTGTGCTCACTTAAAACAAAGTTGCCTATATTACATGGCAGCAAACTTGTTTCAGGAACATTCTAGCAATACTCTTAAAGATGTTTCTAAAAGGAAGCTTTACAGAGGAACTGCTAATTTTATACAGTTTTACTCCCAGGATCAGTGAAATGCAAAATTTTCTTTCAAGTAATTAAAAAGTGACATCTTCTAATTGACCCATCGAATCAAAGTATTTAGTAATGATCATTTGAACATTGAATAGGGGCTGCATCAAAGAAAAATTGCTTCTTTGTAATAACTTTACCAAGTGGTTCCTTACTTACATCAATATGGGAGAATACTCTTCTGTTCTTTTTATTGGACTTTTAAAGTTTGAATTAGTGAAATTATGCAGTTGGTTTGGAGAAAGAATCTTCTGCTTTATAAGACAAGGTGATAAAGTAGCTCAGGAAACTGGGTGCAGGGATCATGTGTGGGCCTGAGCAAGGTCCTCTGCACATACCTTTTAACTGGTTGTATAGTTGGGTGTTCTCCTGGGACTTCCAATAAGGGGAGTGGATGTGTCTCTGACTCAGCTGCCTGCCTGTAGGACTCCTTTCCTTCCACTGGTTGCCATATCCAGCCATGACATGAGGGTTTGTACCCTCTCCTATTATATTCTGTTAGTCATTGGAAATGTCTGGGGAGTGTGTTTGCCTGTTTTATTTGTTTGTTTGATTTTGTCATTTTAAGACAGACAGAAGGAGGATCTGGGAGAGAGGGAACTTGGAGGAATAGAGGGATAGGAAACTATGGTCAGTATGTAATATATGAGAAAAGAATAAAAGATAAACATACTAGCTGAGACTATAATCAAGTACTGCCACTTAAACAGCAGTTTAGAGATACACACTTAATTTGAAAGTTCATATATTTTATAGTGTGTTTTAAGACTGAGAATGTAAAGAACAAGCTAGAATTTAGGATGACAAACTGTTAGAATTTCAGATGTGAATTATTCTATTACAAAGAGCTATTTAAAGATGAAGTATGTAACCAAAGTACTAAACTAAAAATTCCCACTTGACAACAAAAGCATAAGCTACAATAGTAGTTTTATTGATTTTAGTCAGATTAATTCCCCCCATTGCTGGAACATTCATTCCTGGATCTGTATTGTAAGCACGTTCTGAATCCTGGCATCCTTAGAGCTGTTCCTGTCTCCATACATGTTTGGCCACTTTCCTCTCTACCTGGTAAGACGTGCCTTTTAGGTTACTTTTATTACAGCTATTTGAACAAAACGTTCTTTTTATAAATTTTTAAAACTCTAAGATCTATCAAAAGAAAAACATAAAGGCAGAGAGTTCAGATTTTTTTTTTTTGAAATTTAAGCAACCATGCCTATTTCTTACTCCAAAACGATAAAATATTAATACTCTACATCTTGTATAGAATCAAAGATTTTCCAGAACAAAAGGACTACACTTGGAATAAAAAGTATTGGATAGAATTTCAGAGATACCTCTTCATTCCTTTTACTTTTCCTGGAGCCCAGGTTAGGGGGAAGTCAAGCATAATAGTGTGTATTAACTATGATTGTTTGGTTGTTAGGTAACAAAAATCATGCTAAAATAAGGTAATGCAAGTAACTTAAGAAAACACACACACACACACACACACACACACACACACAAATGTATATAATATTGCTTATTTGGCTATACAGTCCCAATTCCAACCTTGAGACACTTGAATCTTAAGAATCTCATATCAGACAGCAGATGCTTTTCCAAAACAAGTGGAATGTGCTTGCTTGTCATGGATGCTTCTTGGGTCTGGAAAGCAGAGAGAAGCAATATTTTGGTCTCTGAATCTTGTTGCGTCATTGGATGACAAGCATTTGTTAGGAGGAGGGAGATACAGTTAAGAGTAGATCAACATCTGTGTGAACAAACACAGGCATCAACTTCTGTTGAATTCCCTGGCACCAAGTGTGAGGTGCCCATCAGCTGAACAAGGAAGTAGCAGTTCCATCATTACCATACTCAGCTTTCTAGAGGAAAACAGAAATGTTTGCAAGAGACAGGAATGTAGGTGAAGTTTACCAATGTTTTCTTCAGAAAACTTACTGATTTTAAGATTTTAATTGAATAATACTAAGATATAATTATGAATCTCTGAACACCATAGCCCTACTATGAGGCAAATTTGATTTGTGTAAGATATCTTAAATTATCTAAAATAGGTATAACTTAATGTTAAAAATGCTATTCAATTTTTTAATGATGCTAATAGGTCAAATATGATTAACATTTTATGATATTGTACAAAACCATATGGTTAAAGTATAAATTGTATTGTTTTAGTAAATGTAAAGTAAACCATCTTGAACAAAAATACACTTGAAACATGATGAAATACAGTTCTCTCAACATCTTATCAGTATGTTTATAATTATTTGTATTAAGTAGATGCTTTAGATTTTTTTAAGACTGTCATTAGTGTCTTATAAGTTAAAACCATAATAAAGTATAAAAATGCAAAAATTATTAAAGAAGAAAATTATTTTGTGTCATTAGATTTAAATAGTTTGATAAGAAGTCAATATATTTTGAATACTAAATTATTTATTTGAGAAAAATAATAAGGTAAGAAATTAACATGAAACATTAAAATGCTTCATACATAAACATTAATTTATGTAAAGCCAATCTCTGTGGTTTTTTGCACATATATTAGAATGTCTGGCAATAAACTAGGCACAAAATATGACAGAATTTTTTTTAATCTTGGGTTTATTCTTTCAGCTAATTTTAAAATTAGATGATTTTTTAAAATTTTAAGGTCATAATATAATAGCATCATTTCTCCTTACCCCTTTCTCCCTCCAACCTCCTCTTCAAACTTCTCCACCTCTTATTCCTTTTCAAGTTCTTGTTCTCTTTTTTATTATTTGTTGTTACATCATATGTATCTGTATACACATGTATATTCTTAAATAGAGTAAAAAAGATAATTTTCACAGATATGCAATGCATTTGAAAATATAGAAAGACTTTTCTTGTCTATAAACGCAGATGTATATTACAAAATTTTAATAATTTCAGAATAAATATACATTGGTCTTAGTATAACTATAAAAGAGAAAGCAGTATTTTATGAAAGTTTAGATAAATAATATTACAGAATTTAATAGAGAAAGTAAGCACTATTAGCAAAGTTATTTTAAAGATATCCTTTCTGCCAGTATTTAGCATGGAAGCAAATATTAAGCTATAAGATTATAACGATCCATCTAATGTATAACCAGTAATAATATGTAGGTTGTGATAACAGGAACACATAATTATATAAAAATATATAAACATTTATATCTATCTCTATGAAGAAATTTTATTTTTAGTGCGATAAAAATAGATTTAACCTTTAGTTAGGACTGTATTATTATTATTATTATTATTATTATTATTACTACTACTACTACAAGTTACAGCAAAAATCAATAGAAACAATAAGTGAATCAATTTCCTTGTAAAAGGTGAGATTTATTTTACATTCATCTGAAAAACCGAAGAGACATTATGTATATGTGTTATGAGCAAGACAGAGACAAAAAGAGAAACAGAGAGAAATTATCTTATTTAAATAAAAAAGTTTAAAATGTGTAAAGAAATTAGCAAAATAGGACATTTTTAACTTCATAGGAATCTTTAAGTGCTAATGATAACTTATTGAAAATTACAAAGCTATTCCGAACAACTCAAATAAATACACACACCTTAGGGATATAATAAAGTTGTGTGTAAAGAACTAATATTTAATATATTCATAGACACATAGATTGACATAAAACACATTTCTAAAGGATTAACTGATTAAACTGTGTGAATGTTAATACTTATGAAATATGTTAAAGTTTTATAAATATTAAGGAACTCCAATCAAAATAAAAAAGACTGTTTATTTTGTTTTTTTGTTTGCTTTGTTTTTATTGGTTATTTTATTTATTTACATTTCAAATGTTGTGCCTCTTCCATGTCTTCCATCCACAAACTCCCTCATCCCATCTCCCTCCCCTTTGCCTTTAAGAGGGTGCTCCTCCACCCACCCACTCACTCCCACCTCACTCATCTAGCATTCCCCTACACTGGGGCATCAAGCTTTCACAGAACAAAGGGCCTCCCCTCTCATTGATGCCAGACAAGGCCATCCTCTGCTACATATGTATCTGGAGCCATGGGTCCCTCCATGTGTACTCTTTGCTTGGTGGTTTAGTCCCTGGGAGCTCTGAGAGTTCTGGTTGGTTGATATTGTTGCTTTTCCTATGGGGTTGCAAACTCCTTCAGAATCTTCACTCCTTCCCCTAACTCCTCCATTGGGGTCCCCTTACTCAGTCCCATGCTTGGCTTTATTGGCATCTGTATTAGTCGGGCCTCTGGTAGAGCGTCTCAGGAGACAGCTATAGCAGGCTCCTGTCAGCAAGTGCTTCTTAGCATCAGCAATAGTGTCTGGGTTTGGTGTCTGCAGATGGGATGGATCCCTAGAGGGGAAGGTCTCTGGATGGCCTTTCCTTTAGTCTCTGCTCCACTTTTTGTCCCTGCATTTCCTTTAGAAAGGAACAATTCTAGGTTAAAATTGTTGAGATGGTTGGGTGGCCCCATCCTTCAACAGGGGGCTGTGCCTATCTACTGAAGTTGGTCTCTACAAGTTCTATCTCCCTTTTGTTGGGTATTAAGGGTAATGTCATCCCATTGGGTCCTGAGAACCTCTGGCTTCCTTGGCATCTGGGACTCTCTAGAGGCTACCCCCAGGTCCCCACCCCCTACTACTACATATTTCTAATCATTTTCCTGACCCTCTGGACTTTTCTCCTGTCTCTTCATACCTGATCCTGCTCCCCCTCTTTTTCCTCCCCCCTCTCCTTCCCAGGTCTTTCCCTCCCTCTACCTCCTGTGATAAAAACAAACTAGTTTTAATAAGTAAAATATACCAAAATTAAAAGTAGTCACTATTCAAAAATAATTATGCCAAGCATTTCAAATATGTGAGAATAGATGTTGGTTTGAATTTTCCTTCTGAAAAGATAATTGATCAGTACATTTCAGGAATTTTTGTTTAAGATAAAGGATTGGCATCAGCAATAGAGTCCAGATTTGCCTTGAACTTGATGTAGGTATCCTACTTGGGAATATAGTCTAAGGACATTATTAGAAATAATTGTATTTGCAGACATTTAATGAAAAAGGATGCAACAAAAATTTCCTCAGTTTTTGCATAAAAATCACCAGCGTTATGCAGGTTGTAGTATAACACTCTGACTGAGCAGTGGATCTAAGACTTTCTCAGTCTCTGAAACCACTTTGCTATTTTACAAGGTTACTCCAGCCCTCAGCACATCTCTGACATGTATAAGGAAGATCATACAGAAAAGAAGGAAATTCTAAGATTCCACTCAGCTTTCAATTCTGTACAGATAATTTATAAAAAAAGAAATTCTTTAAAAATATAGATCCCTAACAGTGTTCTGCTATTGTCTTTCCTGGTTATATTCAATTCTATCCTTATAAATGGTTTATTTTACATACCTTTCTTACAAGATATGAAGCAGAAGAGCTCTACACTGGGCACTGTGAACACAGATAATAATAAAACATGGCTGTGAATTGTAGAATTTCATAACTTAAGAAAAGAGGCACAGGAAGACATTATTAAGAACAAAGCAGTTCAATACGTGATATGATAGAGGTGTGGGTATGTAAATCCCAATCAGTGGAGATTTAGAAATGTCACAAGTGATGCTTGAAGAGTGTAAAACACTCAGGTTTCATCTGACCTAAGTTGTGAATGGAATGGAACACTTCCCCATGTACACAAGGTGCAGATATAGCATTAAGACAGAGAGAATCACAAGATAAGAAAGTTGAGCATTCGCAGATAAGAATGCTTAGGGGACCTCTGGAGACATCAGGCTGGGTTAGAAGAATCATCAGAATTGACTGCCATGCTCTGGTTTTAAAATGTGGCACACCAGACAAAAAGGAACTGAATGAAGAGTTTTGAATAAGATTTAAAATTCTAGAAAAAGCAAAAATAGCAAAATTACAGTTATGAAGTAGCAACAACAATAATGGTTGATGGCCACCACAAAATGAGGAACCATATTAAAGGGTCTCAACCTTAAGAAGATTGAGAACCGTTGCCTTAGAACTTGTCCTGTCATAGGCTTCCCTAAGAGAGCTTTCTGTAGGGTTTTCTGACAGATCTACTATTGGAGTGAGCTCAGTATTTTTCCATTTGTACTATTGATTAAATTGATACTGGCTGCTATTTCATTAACTTCTATAAGTAGAAAATGAAACACAGAAGTCAATATATTGACAAATTGAAATAAATTGTCATTTTAAAAATGATGATATATGCTCTTTATGATTAAAATTATCTTATTTATTAAACAGAGACAAAGCAAAGTCAAGCATTGTTGACATGCTATTGATCCTGAAAATACTATCCTTTTAGATAACTACCCAATTTGAAATAAAATAAAGAAGTAATTAGTAATGTTATTAAGGTATGTGGTACAATGTGCATGTTTTATTTAGTGTGTACGTGGTACACGTGTGTGTGTGTGTGTGTGTGTGTGTGCATGTCTGTATGTGTTCGTGTTTGTATGTGTTTGTAGACTTTAGTATGTATGGGTGTGTTCATACATAACATGCACTTGTTTATATATCATATTTAGGTGTATGTAGTGTGTGTGTGTGTGTGTGTGTGTGTGTGTGTGTGTGTGTGTGTGTATATTTGTATGTCTTTGTAACATGTAGTGTGCTGTGGTGGCCTTTTGTGTGTGTGTATGTGTGTATGTGTGTATGTGTGTATGTGTGTGTGGTATTTAGTATGTATGTGATGTGTATGTATGCTCGTGTATGTGCAGGTGTACACATGTGCATTTGTGCTTGTGTGTATGCACGTATGTGTGTAAATGTGTACATTTTCATGTTATACATATATAGGCTTCAGATTGATATCAGATGTCTTTCTCCATTCCTCTCTAGCTTAATTTTTCAAACACGATCTGTCACTAATACTAGATTGCACCTATTCATCTAGATTGTCATCCAGAAAGGCCAAGAACCACTCTTTATTTTCTTCATTGGGGTCTCAGACACAGGCTGTTGTGCTCTGGGTTCACATGGGTGCTAGGGTCTGAATGAAAGACCCTATACTTGCAAAGCAAATGCTGAGTTAGCACTGATTGTCTCTCAGCTCATGGTAAAATGAACACTTTGTAGGAAATTGCTAGAAATACTTACCCATTTTAAGAAAAGTGAATATAAAACACAGTAATGCAGAATATATAAAAATAAATGAGCAGGGTGATTTGAAATTAAGTATTTTTTCTTTCTAATTAAGAAAATTTAAATTGGCTATAGAATATTAGTCTTAAAAATTAAAGCATGGAGCAATTTGGCCGTTAAATTGTACCTGCCTCTGTTTTCTGAGTAATGTGATAAGCTGTAGATTTCAAAAGTCTAATTTCTTTTATAAGCATGAAAAATAAAGTTATTGTGTTACATCTTTTCTTAAAATAGGGTAAAGCGTGAGGTACATGGATGGAGTTACTCTGTTTTTAGGTCTTTCTCAGATTTACAAAGTTTATAAGGTTCTTTTACTTGTTTTAATCTTTAATGTTTAAAAATACATTTAATTTTAGTACAGCTCTTTCTTTCTTTCTTTCTTTCTTTCTTTCTTTCTTTCTTTCTTTCT
>JANHMN010000016.1:34663346-34674208 GCA_030674055.1 Rhabdomys pumilio | reverse complement strand
TCTTTCTTTCTTTCTTTCTTTCTTTCTTTCTTTCTTTCTTTCTTTCTCATGTTCTCACATTTTGTGACCCTCATGTGTGGGTCAAAGGTACTAGGAATTGTACTCATGTCATCAGACTTGGTGGCAGGAGTCTATACGTGGAGCCAGAGTGCAGGCCCCTACTCATTCTTTGTCTTGTGATTCCACTTCTCTTCATACACTGTAAGCCGGGCGACGAGTGATAAGCAAGTCCCTCATTGGCTCTCTGGGGGTTGGAGGGTGACTTTACTCTAACTATGTTGCAGTAGTAAGCCATGAATGAAGTATGGCAGAATAGCTGAGGAAAGTCTGAGGTGATGGAGAACATCTCAGAAGGTGTTTACATTTAGTAGCTTTCAGTTTTCACAATGGTCAGAAACTCAGACTTTAGACTCAGAACAGCAATCCAGTCATACCATTATTTCCTTTGTGAAACTGGTCAAATAATGAAATTTCATTAAATGGGTTCTTCCTCTTTAAGATGTAGATGGTGACAGTCTAAGTACATATGTCCCTAGTGTTCCTCTGGATTTTAAACATACAGCAACAATTAGAAAGCATTTATAAAAGGGATAGATGATATGACCCATGAATGGGGACCATTTAATCAATAGTGATATCATGCAATAAGTGCATCTGCAACCTGGTTAGAAAGCATTTGTAAAAGGGATAGATGATATGACCCATGAATGGGGACCATCTAATCAATAGTGATATCATGGAATAAGTGCATCTGCAACCTGGCAAAAATGCTGAGGTGGGTGGCTAGAGACTGGGGACTTAAGGAACCTTCAAGGCAGCAGCTTTGAAATGCTACTAGTATAGTGCAGCCCAAACAGCACCTTCTATTGTTTTGTCTCTTTCAAAATTACATACATTCCCTTTTTAATGAAAGGAGGTATTTAACAGAATAGGTCCCGTGTTTTAAGGGGTAATTATTTTCTGAAATTTTCTTTCAGCAAGAATCTGCCTGAAAATGAAAATGGAGCCTTGATTATTTTTCTCTTTAAGGTTATTAACTCTTATAATTACATTAAGTTTTAATCACAAAGTTAGTTGAAAGTGAATGATGTGAATGAGAAAGGTCTTTTAAATTCTGGTGGATATAATCATTAAGCTTGGGGATTTAGTTTTCTTAGTCCTTTAGATGTGTTTAAAAACCATGACTATAAAATAATTTCTTTGAACCACATAAACACTTTTTGAAACAGTTAATAACTTCCTTTATCTCCTTTCTCTTTCTTCTTTCTCTCTCTCTTTCTTTCTTTTATTCCTTTTTTTTCTTTCTTTCTCCCTTCCTTTCTGCTGTAGACTGGGCAGTCTTCTTACGTTAGCCTCCATAGTCCCCCAATAATATTCATGTGCCATTATATCTGATTTACAAGTTTTAATTGCATTAAAATGCTTATTTATGGAATTTATGCAGGCGTGTAACGCTCACCTAACAAACACTTGGCAAATACCCACTATAACCTTTATGTGTCATTGTATTTTTTCAATTTCCTGCCTCACACTTTTCTCCTTGCCTGTTTGTCGTATCTTAAACTTCTTTTCTTCTCCTCTTCTGTACTGTTGATGGACAGACATGAGCTCAAGTCCTAATGCTCCCATACAGTCTTTGGAATTTTGAGTAAGTCAGTTAAATCTTATAAATCTCTATAGTTTCATCTTTCAATTGGAATAATAAGCGTGCACATTTTATAAACATTTAATGAAATACTTCTTGCTTAAGGGTTTTGTGCAACACCTGCACAATGTGAATAACCAACATATGCTGTTATTTTTCTTTCTGCCTCCTGAAAATAACAAGCCCTCTGAATATCTGTATTGAGTACTAAACAGATACCCAAATCCCCCAGTTACACAGATATTCTTACAATTTTTTTCTGTATACCTTAGATATCAAACATCTGATCTGTCCTATAATTAGAGATAGTGTGTTGTCTGAATGTAATTTATTATTTCCTCAAGGTTTTATTAATCCTCTACCAAGATTGCTTAGGATATTTTTTTCTCCTTTAACTTGCAGCCACCATCTGAACTTTTCATTTATTGTTCAAAGCTTAAGGTGAGATAACGAATAAGAGGGCAGATCACCCATACTAATCCATTTTGCCTGGTATGAAGTGACAGGCCAGGTTTGGGGATAGACACTGTTGCTTCAAGCAACACCCATGTGGTGTGCACTAGAATACGATGTACGTCTCTTATAAGACATGGAGTGGAATCACTCTTATTTATAAGCTAAAAAAGAAACAGCTCTGTGCAAAGAAGTTAACCAAAACTTGTTGGTCATACCCAACTCAAGAAGAAACCAAACACACCCATGACTATGCTCACAAGTCAGAGAATAATGAACTCCATACAGTAGAATTAGTTGAAATTTACCATGTTTTATTCATTTTTCCTGTTTTCTTTTGTGTATGGAGTGTGTTTATCTTCCCCTGTGGGCTTGTGCATGTGTGCATTCAGACCATAGTGAACACTGACTATCCTTGTCCATCATTCCCCACAGTATTTTTTTGATTTACCATCTTTCAGTGATGCGAGACTCCAATTCAGCTGGACTGTCTGGCCAGAGAACTCCAGGAGGCTTCCTAACCTCGCATCCCTGGTGCTAAAACTCCTGCCATATGCAAGCATGCCTGACATTTTACATAATATTTGAATTCACATCTTTGGACTTTCACATTAAGCATTTTTGTAGACCAACCTACCTCTGCAGCCCTCTATTCATTTAAAAAAAGAAATTTAAAACAAAATTAGAATTCAATTTTTGGCAAATTAAACTGACAAGATATAAGTCTTGTAAAAGGTAATAATTTCTAAATTACTCTCAATGCTGCTTAAGAAATCTCCAATGTGTTCCAGATCTTTTACTTTTCTTTGCTGACTTAAGTTTTATACATTTTATATGATTTATATTAACTCATGAGCAGTGCTGAGAAATTCTAATCTATATAAGAATAATTCTACATTCACATTCTTTTCCATTTCTTGAAGTATTCTTACCCTTTCCTTTGTTTCTTGCTATTCTTTTGTAAACATTATACATGTGTTAATTTAATTTAATTTTTTTTTGAGACAGGGTCTCATTACATAGCAACAGTTGACCTGGAACTCACTATATAGATTAGGCTGACCTTGAACTCACAGATCCACCTGCCTTTGCTTCTTGAGTACTGAGATTAAAGATGTGTCACATGCCCTGGTAACTTGTGTTAAATTTCATACTTCGTCTCTCTACTGTTTTTTTTTTTCTTTTTCCTTCATTTAAAGCTAGAGTAAATGGAAAACCATATTTGAAATAATTTTTATTATTATAAAGAAAGTATAAAACCCATATAGTGGGAAGCTATAAGAGTAACTGAAAACATCTGAGCAGAGCTCAGGACATCTACAAAAAGAAATAGAACACTGGCCCAAACCTTAAGTCCACCCTGTCCACCCCAGTCCCCACACTCTGGCCCTGCATCCTTCAGTGCTCATTACTCTCTTCACAGAGCTGACTTGATTGCCTGCTCTTGGATTATGTAAGTGAAATTGCTTTAACATTTGGCTTCATTTCACTTCAGTTTTCAACACAGAGCAAGCAAAGGACATATCCACTAGCAACGTTAGATTCAATTATTTAAATTTACTTTGTTAGATATCCAGTACTTAATTTTAAAGCCCAATGAACTATTTTATAGAATAATATCATTTAATACCTATTAATGAGGTTTAACTATATGAAGAATTAAGTTTTTTATTACAATACCCATAATTTCTTTGAAAGTGTTAAAGAGAATATTAGTTTTAAAAAGCATCATTTTAGACAAGTTACTATCTTCTAAAAAGGAATAATAGATTTTCCTTTTGAGAAAAGTTTTAGTTTCACAGAAAAATAAAGTGGACAGAATGAGAGTATCTACAGTTTACACCAGAATACATTACCATTATTTAAAAGTATTATGGCATATAGCCAGTGTTGTGCTACCATGTGAAGTAGCTCTGTTACCTAAAAGCTCCCCATCTTCCATGTGTTCCACGTGTTCACACAGACTACGTCTCCCCAAGGCGTGGAAATTTCATCCATATAACTAGAGTCATAATATGGCCTTAGTGGATTGGTCTCTACTACTTAGGAAGAAATCTCCCCCCTTTTTTTGTCTTAGAAGTAAAGTTTTTGGAAGTATGCAATAATATTTCCTTGTATAGACACATGCATCATCTTTTATCAATTTTTGCACTGAAAGATACTTTTTTTGTTGCTTACAAGCTTTGGCAATTGTGAATAAAGATCCATGGGCGAGTCTGCATATAGATTTAAATTTTCAGAACTTTGGGTAAATATCAAGGGACTTGTTTTTCAAGAAGTTTATCAAATTCAGTTGTTTAAACCTTGTTAGACGTGAAATGAACCATGTTTTAAAGCCAGAACTTACCACGCATATGTGCTTTTCCATCATCATTGTGTGTGTTTTAGGAATAGTAAGGAGTAAAGGACTATGGATATATTACCTTAAATTTAGATAAATAAAACTAAATTTGAGTTCGAAGATTATCCAATAAAGAAATTGCTACACAGACACATAATTCAGAAATACTGAAGACTTGATTTATACATGTTGACATTTGGTGTGAATCCTGAAATCTATTTCATCTTTCTTCCAGGGAACAGCACTCTCGTGACTTTCAGTTTTAATCAACATCCCCGAAAAGCACTTGCTTTTGCCTAATTTCGTCAGTCTTTGTTATAGACACTGAAGAAAAGGAAATTACACTGGTACATATAGTCCTCTAGGATAAAATTTCCAAACAACTAAAAACATCAGTGTAATGTTTGCCAGCACATTCTTTCCTCCTCAGCACGAGACCCTTTCCCTTTACCAGAGAGCAAAGCACATTACTTTCCTCAGTTCAGCTATTAATGACAATATGTCAGTTGTCACCGACTATGGAGTCAATAATTCTGGAGTGCTAAGGACACATTTGTGGAAACCTGCTGTGTTCTTGAGTATCTAGTTTCCATTTCCACCCACATTCAGAAATAATTTTCTACGCTAAATCTCTAAACCCTGAAATTTCACTGGGTATTTCTCATAAAACCTTGATCCCTGAGCCCTGGAGAGAGAAAGCATGATGTGAACATCCCACATAGACCTGGCTACCCCCAAACTCTCATTCTCTTCTCATTGACCAGTTGTGGATCTCTGGACTAATCACATCTAAGACAGAAAGGAGGCTTTTTGATGAAACTTAAGACATACATTAATCTATGGGTATAAAGACAATAACTTAGTGGAAATTTTATTACTATTTCCAATTGGCAGAATAATAACATAATGTTCTTTCCTAGGTCCTATGTCCTGGCCAGTCACAAGACTTTATTTGCAGTCCAGAGATGAGTTCTCTCCTATGAAGTGGGGTTTAAATCTAATCAGAAAGAGATTCATTACATTCAGAACATACATAAGCTATCTCATCAGTGGGCATATCTTGCATGACCAATTGTTTTTGTAGCTTTCATGATTCACAGCTAAATAAGACAGTTGACTTCTTTCTTTCTTCAGTAATATGTACATTTGCCACTATGGATGCTTGCTCATAGGGAAGACGTTTCTAGGACAATACCTGCTTGATGTCTCCATCTTCTATTACTCAATATGTGGTGTCTCTAAAAGTGGGGGTCTTACCATGAAGATTTAGATAGAAACTAAGACCAAATACGATAGTATCTAATCTCTTTTGGAGGTCTGGGATCCCCGCTGACAAATACTCAAAAAGAAGTAACCATACTTGGCCCCGAACATTTCATTGAATGGCTTATGCTCTCTGTAGGAGGCATTGTCCCCCTATTATAGGGTAACCTCATTTAATTTCCTCTTTTATATGTATATGTGTGTATTTCAGAAAGCTTCTACATCAGAGGTGGTGGAAAGATGACAAGATCCAGAGGCAGTAGACATATACAGCAAAAGAGTATTTATCAGACATGACTGGGCACTTGCACACAGGAAAACATAGCACCTACAATTGTATTCCCAAGATTTTAAGAAGACCAAACCAGCCAGAAACCGAGCTTGTCTGGGCAAAAGGCTCATGAAGTTCCACAGCTAGCTGAGGAACTCTTGGCACTGATGGTTGCTGGAGACGGAGGGTCAGCATTCCACAGTGGTGTGGCTCCTGAGGGGCTATGCATGTTTCAGGAGATAGTTCCGTATGCACACCCACATAGGCAGCATGTAAATGGATTCGAAAAAAAACAACAGAGAAAAGTTGAAGTTGAGAGTAAAATCATGAGGAGGATGAGAGAGAGAGATTAAAGAGGAGAGAATGCAATGTAGGTTTTACAAAAGTTTTAGACTGATAGTTCAGTCAATTTTTCCAGGCAATATTTAAATAATGATTAGTTGTCTATAGCTTTCTGATTTTGCCAAATAAATTTTCATCAAAACTAGAAATATAACTGTTATGTCTGTCTAATATACAGACACTGGCATCTGGTGAGGAAGAGGGATGGTGTGTTCATTGATGACACCTTAATTACCTAGAATCTGTGAATAAGAAACATTTTTAAAACACAAATTTAAAAAATCATCTGAATAGGCATGAATTTACCAGTTAGTATTAAAATGAGATTTTTAGAGCACAATTTTTTATGCCTTCTTTTTATACTTTCATAGGCCAAGTACTTCTTCAGTTTGTATCACCTGAGCCTTTCAATGATGGGGTTTCCCATACAAAAGTTTGAACAACAATGTGCTAATATTAAAAAAACACACACACACACAAATGTCATTTTATGCTTTAGCATTTTCAAACCATTCTTTTTGTTTTCTCTGGTTTTTAAAAACTGGTAGGATTACAATGTGCCTCACTGCTATTGAAGCAGAAGATAATCCGTCTATAAAATTTCCAGCAGCCTCTGTACACAGACTGTTTATGAAAATAAAAGAACACATTTAACAACCTCAAGGATGGTTTCGGATCAGTGGCTTTTCGTTGTGAAAGGGAACAAAGCAGAAAGTGAAATCCTACAAGCAGGAGTTCTTAAGGTCACAGTGGAGTACACGCAGGATTGTGTGCAAACACACACACACACACACACACACACACACACACACACACACATCTCTTTACTTACAAAGAGAAAAAATTAAGAATAAAGAATATAGGTGGAAAGCAAGGTTATTTCTATGTTTCCTGGCCAATACCAAGATTAATCTTTCTAACTTCATGGGGTAACAGAAAGTTTTGAATGCTTTATACATGTGAATGGCAACATGGGAAGCCAAGTGGCACCTGAGCATGTGCTAACTTTTGACTGGCATTTAGAAAGATTGTTTCGAGAACCACTTACATATATTATTATATTTTTAATATTGTGGTTGAACAACGAGAATCAAAACTGTTTCTAACAGTTACTATGACAACATCCTCCACTTTAGTTCACGTTACAGTGTCATAATTTAGGATCTAGGTGCAACATGGGTGCACATTAATACAATTAGCTATTTAAAGTGTTAGGGTTTTAAAAAACTTCAGGGTTTTAGTGTTTTAGATAGCACAATCTAGAGAACCCCATAAAAACTTTGTCTTTTATTGACATATAGCAGATTAGGCCAATCCTAATTGATAGTGTTAAGAGTAGATTTGCCAAAATATAAAACACTTCTAGGAGTCCTTGAAATAATAACACCTGATTAGCCAACCTATCTCTACCATTTGGCTGGAATTAGAAATAAACTCTTAAATGCAATGCAGTGATCTAGCAATAGTTTTCCAAGACTTTAAACACTTCTGATTATGGATAAGTGCGTATGATTACTTAATCATTGTGATTGCAAAGAAACTTTATACTTTCTTGACAAGGATAACAATATCATAAATACATAAAATTGATGGGTTGGAATCATTTGAAAGGTACATTTGAAAGGATCAAACACACTGAATTGTGGAACCTCAGGGAAAACGTTAAATTGCTCCAAACTTCATATTGTTTTCTTGTCTCCATGATATTTAAGTTATAGGATGCTTACTAGTATTTGAGGTAAAAATAATATTTTCATTTTCCATTCTCGTTCAAACAAAGTATTTATATGAAGTTGAGATGATTCTAATAATAATAATACCCCAGAAAGTTTAAATTTTTCAAATATCACTGCTATGAGAGAGTTAGGGGAAGAAATGAAGGAGCTGAAGGGGATGGCAACCCCATAAAAAGACCAACGGTATCAACTAAACTGGACCCCTAGGAGACTCTAGAGACTAAGCCACCAACCAAAGAGCATGTATGTTCTGATCCGTGGACCTGGACACATATGTAGCAAGGGATTGCCTTGTCTGGCCTCAGTGGGAGAGGACTCACACAATCCTATAGAGAATTGATGCCCCAGGGAATGGAGCTGAGGTGGTGAGGGGATGGTTAGGTGGGGGAGTACTCTTTCAGAGGCTAAGAGGAGAGAGGTTGGGTAAGAACTCTGGGAGGGACCGGGAAGTGGGGGCAACATTTGGAATGTAAATACCTAAAGTAATTTAAAAATAATTCACTGTAAATTCTTTTGGTGATAAATTTGAATTTATCCATACTGAATATTTTTGGTTTCTAATTAAGTGAAGGCATTGGTATAAGACTTAGACAAAACTTTCAGTTCTATATTTATTTCATGGTTCAAATATCAAAGGGTCTAAATAGGGCAATATCCTAAAGTTACCCAAATTCCTCAGTTATAAATTTTTAAGGATGTGTTCCTCCAGTAGATTGTTTATGCAACAGATGGTTGATAATTTGATTCTATGTGGCAGTCATCGGTTCTATTGGACAAGTGAAACAATCTACCCCTTTGCAAGTGAGCAGTTAAAAAGCAGCCAACTACATCCTCCCAAACATTATAGTGATAGACAGATAACAGTGGAAAAAGAGTGTGGGTAGAACTTATTCTGCAGGGAATCAGAGAAGGTCTGTCAGGATGGAGGTATTTGAACTAAGGGTCAGATGATGAAGAGCCTAGAAAACACTGGTGCTTTTTGCTTTACAATGGAAAAGAGATTTGGTCAATTATCATGTTAAATTCATCTATCCCAAGAATAGATATTTTACTAATAAGTGTAATATTTTTGGAGTTCTGAAGATGTTTATATTCTTGCTGGGATACGGTGACGCTTTACATAGTTCTTGTGCTTTTCATAGATACCCCAAAAGACCCACAGACTAATCCTTACTGGAGTTGCCACACTACCCCACTGCTCTTGAGAAATACTAATTTGAAACATAAGCATTTTCTTTGAAGTTCACATGATATTACTGAATGCCATGGGGCTGTGCTGTCATACAGCTGTGCCCTCGACTGTGATCACAGCTGTTGGAAAGTAGGTATCATAAACACTACATTAGATTATAGTCACACTTTTGATAATTTCTTTACCTTTTGAGTTTATACTATAATTATATCATTTCCGTCTTCCATTCCCTCCCTTGGATCTCTTCCCAAACAGTCTTCCTTTCTCTTTTTTGAATTCATATCGTCTTTTGTTTATATTCAGGCCAGCCACACTATCAGCCAGGTAGTGTAGTTGCCCCTACCAGCCAGACACTACAGATTATTGTATAGGCTTTTATAAGAGAGTAAACTCTCTCCATCACTTGTTTTCTCCCCCCTCCTACTACAAGGAGAAAGCAGTTGGTTTGGAAGAGTCAGAAACAATTTTGACATTTGTATACCTGGGTAAGTTCATCTTCTGGCTGAGTATATGGGATGAAGATTTTTTTTTTTGTTTGTGGAATCCTCAAAGGAAAACAATAATAAGTGCTGACCCATCACCCAAAGAAGGTTAGGCTTTTCTGCCCCGCCCTCTCCCCGTCCCCCAATGGAATTGCTTTTTCGTATATATAGTTACTGACAAAAGAAAAAATGACTGTCTTGGCCTGAGAAACAGAACCACAATCTGGTCTAGTTCAACTGGAAATTTAGCCCTGATATATAACTTTTCTTAACTAAGCTAGGGGCAAGGAGACATCTGCAATTTATCCTCTGCTTATGAAATTTCACTATGGAGTGAGAATGAAAGCTACCAGTAATTCAAGAACAACTGTGCCTTCCTTTGGCTCTTTGAGGTATACGTTTTCTTGGAGACCTTCATTTTTAAAAAGGAAGCATTGGCTAATCCCAGGGGGAACCAAATATCCTAACTTTCCTGCTTACATACAAGCCCTTCAGAGCAGGAAAGGAAAGAAAGTCCTTTAAAGAACATGAAATGAAGCTTAGGCTACACAATGTGAGCACATACACACATGATACAGAAGATGGAACTGGTTTGGGAGATATCCCCTAACACAGTATGCTTGTTTCTCCTGTTCATTTTGATACAAATGAGATACTTAAGACTACAACAGCAACATAAACAAAGTACACAACACTGGAAAGCAGAGGCTCTGCCTCCGCTGGCTAGGGATGCTGAGGTGATGTGAAGGTTCTGAAGTGAAAATGATCTTTTCTTCAGTGCCTTGTTTAGCCACAGTAGTACTGTTAGTATATCATCTATTTCTCCAGGAAGCTCCCATGGAAAATATGAAGTTGATAAAAATGTCAACATTTATTGAGTCTCTTTGATGTACCAGGTAGGTTTCTGAGAACTATTCATATATTATCTACTTTAATGCTCAAAAAAAAAAAAAACAATCCACAAATAAATACAGGGATAAATGTTACACCCTTTCTTTCTTTCTTTCTTTTTCTTTCTTTCTCTCTCTCTCTCTCTCTTTCTTTCTTCTTTCCTTCCTCTTTCTTTCTCTCTCTCTCTCTTTCTTTCTTTCTTTCTTTCTTTCTTTCTTTCTTTCTTTCTTTCTTTCTTTCTTTCTT
>JANHMN010000016.1:34633352-34663336 GCA_030674055.1 Rhabdomys pumilio | reverse complement strand
CTTTCTTTCTTTCTTTCTTTCTTTCTTTCTTTCTTTCTTTCTTTCTTCTTTCTTCTTCCTCATCCTCTTCTTCTTCTTCCTCTTTTCTCCCAGTCACACTCTTACAAATCCCTTTCCAGTGTCCTCTCCATTATCTTCAGAAAAGGGGGAACCCTCTTGGCTCTCAACCCCCCAGGAACATCTAATCCCATCAATCTAGGCACATCCTTTCCCACTGAAGCCCAACCAGGCAGTTCAAACAGGGGAAGGGGGTCCAAACACAGGGAACAGAAACTGAGACAACCCCTGCTCTGTTTGTTAGGAGTTTCAAGTTGCTACAAATGTACAGAGATACAGAGACATACAGTTAAACATCAGGCAGAGCACAAGAGTCTTGGGGAAGAGTGGGGAGGGGTAGAATTGAACAAACCAGAGGGGTCAAGGTCACCACAAGAAGACATTATTTCTGCAGATGAGGAGTGTGAAGCATCTATCCATGCCCTTACCTGATTAAGTGGTGGAGTCAGAATTTGTGCCTTTGAAGAATTACTTAGTTCATAGTTACAGCTCTAATTACTGTGGTGATTATGGTAATTACCCTGGTAATTAAGGTATATCACCTCTAATGATAACACTATTGGAGAAGTAGGGGAAACTTGTTAGGGAATGAAAACTTGTCTAAAGGAGAAAACAAAACCTTTACAATTTAGACAAGACCTTGGGACTGATGGGGTCAGTTCTGTTCTTGATAACAGTGCAGTCGAGTGAATCAAAACAAGCTGAGCAGCAAAAGCCAGTGCCTTTCAACAGTTGAAAGCAGTGTAGTTAACCTTATAATAATCATATATTAGCCTAGATATAAAATATTTGTGGCTTTCTTGAGGCAGAGGAAGATATATTGAAGTTTCTTTTAAGAGCTAATAATTAAAAAAAAATCAGTCAATGAAAAAAATGTAATCCTATGAGGCAACACTCACACACGAATAGACACACATACACACACACACATATGCACACATATTATAAAAACTTTCATTCTATGTTTACAGTTTGATGTTTTATAAAAGTATAACCATGATCCACGATAATGGACATGGTTTAGACCACTTTCATCACCCAAAATATACCAATCTCCTCACACTCGATCATGCTTGCATGACATTCTGAGAAAAAATGATTTGTTTTCTCTAATTAGATTTGGGTTTCTTTAAAAAGGTAATAAGGACAGAAATAGCATTTTGCAATTTCTGTGTCCAGTTTACTCCATTTAGCTCAAAGTGTTTAGCTCAAAGTTCATTCATGTTATTATGTCTTTATTGGAGCCAGGGGAAAGGGAGGAAGGGATAAGGGGTTTATGGAGGGGAAACGAGGAATCTGGGAAGGGGGATAACATTTGAAATGGAAATAAATAAAATACCAACAAAAATGAAAAAAGATTACTGTTTTATTTTTACATAAGGATATTAAAATTTACTTACTCATTCAGTGCTTGATGGAAATTTTAATTAATTTCACTTTCTTTGTATTGAATACGTGAAATATTCAAGAAAATTCTAGAAACAGTCAAGACAGCTCATTGGAAAGGTTTTTCTTCTTGTTTCCTTTGTGTAAATACTAGGAAGTAGAATTCTGGCTTTTCTGGTAAGAATACATTGAACCTGGTGTCATCTTGTCTATCTTAGTTCTGGAGTGTCTGCATCACATGATATACCAGCGGAGCACATCTGACAATCACATTTGCTGTGCTCTCCTCCAGCACATGATAGCATCAATCATTTAAGTTTCAGGTATCTACATAGGTAGTGATATATCACTATGGCTTTAATTTGCATTTCTTAGATTATATATAATCTTACTTCTTTCCATTTCCATACTTATTGGCCATTTCTTAACCTTTAGTTGTTATTTCAAATGTTTTGCTCATTAAAAAAAAAAAAGGAAATAGAATCTATGGCTGGAGAATTGGATCAGTGGTTCAAAGGACTCTGTGCTCTTACACAGGGTCTGGGTTTGTCCCTAGCACTCACGTGGCAAGTCTCAATCAGCTGTAACTTCAGTTCCAGGGTATCTCATGCCCCCCTTCTGATCCCTTCTCATACAGGGACCAGAAATGTATGTGCTTCACATATATACATGACTCAAAAACTTATACACATGAAATAATAAAATGATACACCAAAAAAAAAAAAAAAAAGAATGGCCGAGCAGTGGTGGCTCACGCCTTTAATCCCAGCACTTGGGAGGCAGAGGCATGTGGATTTCTGAGTTCAAGGCCAGCCTGGTCTCTCTCTCTCTCTCTCTCTCTCTCTCTCTCTCTCTCTATATATATATATATATATATATATATATATATATATATATATCAATCTAGGAATAGTAGCACATACCTTTATCACAGCACTTGAGAGTCAAAAGACCAGTGGATCTCTGTGATCCTGGTTGCCGTAGGGAGACACTGTTTCAAAAAGATATCATTTATTTTTTTTTTACTGAGTTGTAGAAATCTTTATTCATTCTAGACACAAGTTCTTTATAAATTGTGTATGTAATTATATATCACAAGTATTTTACACATACGTATACGACAGCAGTAGCTTTTCACTTTTTATAACTATCCTTGGACAAACAACTTTACTGATGCCAATTTATCAAATTTTTGTTTAGTCTTATTTTTTTCTATCATAAGAAATTAGTGCTTCACTCAAGATGTCAAACCTCGCCAATGTTTTCTTTGAAAAATTAGAAGGTTTAGCTCTAAGGCTTGATCCTTGAAAAAGTCACATTTGAATATGGCATGAGGTGAAGACTGAGGTGCAGGTTTCCAACACGCACGCTCAGCTCAGTTGTTCACCGCTGTATGGTAAATAGATTGTCAGCACCTCACTGAACACTCTGTGTATTTGCTGAGACTTACTAGCATACATATGCGTATCTTTATTTCTGAATTCATTAATTGACTCAATTGATCGAGATGTACTATATGTGTTCAATTTTAATATTTCTCTTGTGCTGGAAACAGCTTTATATTAATAACTTAAAATAAGTATTTAATCATACTTCAAAAAGTGCTATTTGCTGTTTTTCTAGGTGTGTTAATATTGGAACCTCTTAATCGACTTCTAGGAAATAATCTATCAGATAAAATGAGCTTTAGTTTTATTTAGTATTGAAAAGAATCTATGGATAGTTTAATTAATGCAATTTTAGAGATTTAATATCTCAGTGTCACTTGCCTCACTTTTAAAAACCTTTCCTTATAATGATGTAAAGGCACACATGTTTTTGGCTATATTTATTTTTATTTTTCACTTTTTATGGTCTTATGAGTACACATATTTTTAAATTTTCTAGCTCTAGTTACATTAAGTAGTAGAAAAATATTTTGCATGTTTTCTTTCTCTCTAGTAATTTTAGTAACTCAAATATTCCCTTTTCTTATAGATGCTTCAGGCTTTTCTGAAAAAGCAATCATGTCATCAACAAATAATGCCAACATGACTTCATCCTTCCTTGTACACATAGTTTTCATGTCTCCCCTTTGGTTTATAGCACAGGCTAGGTCCTTTAGGTGAATGTTGAATGAAAAATGATAAAGAAGGAAATGACTTGGAGGTAAAAGTATTTGTGTCATGAGACGGAGAATCTGAGTTTCAGTTTTAGAACAAATGATAGAAAGAGAAACCATTCATATGGTCCTATACCTGTTACACACACACACACACACACACACACACACACACACACGCGCGCGCGCGCGCGCGCGCATGCACACACAGACACACAGACACACACACACACATTTGCACGCACACGCCCCCCTCCCCACAAAAGGAAACAATAGCATCTGTACACATCACTGTTATTCTGTAGCAAAGACTTTCAAACAAAATTGAAGGGAGGCTTTATAAGTAATCCATCTAAAAATAAACTACACAGAAAATAGTGAAGTTAGGAGGACAGTGATGACACTGATATACTGCCTAAAGCCAATAAAGTGCATTTCAGTTGTAAGTAACATGTGTATTTAAATCAACTCCTCAAGCAAAGCAGGATGGAAATTCTAACCTCACAGTAACTACATAGGGTTTACTGACTTCTAAGTTCTCTATCTTTTGTCACTGAAAAATACATATAAGTTTGAAAATTAATTCCTTGTATGAAAGGTAATTCTTAAGATCTTTAATACTTATTACCTAAGTTTAGGTACTACAATTTTAAATCCAGCTTTTTATCATCAACTACAAAAATTTAAGTCAGGATACATTTCTTATGGTGATATCACTGATGCAAATAACAATATCTGAATGAGAAATTTTCATTTAGTTATTGCAGATAACAGTATTTCGTTGGCATTTCATTGTGGAAGATTCATAATATTAAAGAATTTTCAGAGATCCATGTGATTTACTAATATAGTTTCAATAATATGCATATTATGATATATCATAGAAATATTTCCATGGGTATGGGTATATATTGAAGTTTTGCTGTAATTTTTCCCAATTCACAAGAAATATTACATCTAATAATATGTTCCAATTCTTTTAATATTATCTCTAGTGAATTTAAAATTATTGTATTTCTAGCTTATGAGATGACTCAGTGAGTTAAGCTATTTTCTTCCAAGGCTGAGTTTAGTCTCTTGGCTGGTGTTGGAAGGAGAGAACTAACTTCCTCACATTGTTCTCTGAATTGCATAAGTGGGTCATGAAAGGTGTATGCATACAAACACAAACATGTAATTTTAAAGAGTTATTTTCAAATTATTACATTGAAACACTGAATATACTGTTTTATAGTAAAAGTGATTTACAGTCTAGTAAGCCACATTTTTTTCACTCATTGTGAATATGTCCAAATCAATAGAGAAATTATAGAAGATTTAAAATTATTATTATTCATCTGTATCAGAGCTGCTTTTGATTTAGGAAGAGAAACACTATGTGGGATACACAATCCCTCCCCCCCCAATTCAGTACGAGTCCTTTTTTTTAAATGTGAAAACGTGAGAAACACAATATATGAGAAAGAATCTTGAAATAAATCTCAAGCACAAGGAAAAACCAATACTCATGATTCAATGAGATTAGGTTTACAAACAGAGGCTGCAGTGTGATTGAATACAGTGAAAGATAATGCAGATTCAGTTATGATTAATCATTTCAAAATAAAAGGCTTTCATATCTTATGTGTACTGTTGATATTCAGAAAATCTACCTAAAACATTAACAAGTGTAATTACTTTTATTTGAACATGTGAAATTGAGTGAATGATTTCAATTTTTTATCCATTAGAGTGATCTCTAGACCATTCAGTTGAAAATATTTAGGAGGTGCCTGGGCTCATATATAGAAAATGGGAATAAATATGTAAATATGCATGACTTATGGATGACATAAGTACTTCTGTGGTAGGACCTGTGTCTTATAAGTTTGGTTCCCTCACTGTATCTGGCCTATAACCAGGAGTGAGAAGTAATTGTTGAATGAATGAAACATAGATTATCGCACTTGTGTACACAAGAAATGCAATGGAAGTAAACATCATCAGAAAATTTGACTACCTCCTATTAATTGTGAAAAATGATTTAAAAAGGGGCCCAGGTGATCACTCGCTGGTAGAGAGTATTAAATGCCCCAACAGACCACACAAGTTCAGTTTTTTGTATTTATATGGCAGCCCAAAATATCTGTAACTTCAGGTCCAAGGGATCTGGCCTCCACATGCATCAGGCACCCACAGGATGCACATAAATACATGTAGGCAAATACTCATAGACATAAATTAAAATAATGAAGTTTTCAACACTCAGAAAACTTTAGTGCCTTTTTAAGGATCACTTTTCTATTTACATTAGAATCTAAAAATGATGAAATGTCAAAGTACTAATTCACTAAAGTCAATTATAAATGATATATGTTTTGATAATAATATAGTGAAAATACTATGAAAGAAGAATGATATTTTGAGAAAAAAAGAAGTGGTTCATGTTTTTATACATGTCTTTAATAACTTGGGTAATAGTACGTATATGGATAATGTCAACAATTGTTTCATTTGTAAGAGTTAAAATGCACTCATTTGGCATGATTTTCTTAAGGAAACAAAGTCAACATAAGTGATGTTCATCTGTGTCTGCATTTCCACCCATATGTACATTAGTTTCCTTTTTATTTTTATAACCATGACACTATTTAACAGTATATTTTTAATAATTTGTCAAAAGGACCAATGTAAAACATAACATAAGTGGGTCATTTTAATAGCACATGTATCAATGCTAATTCCTGATAGTGGGTTATTATGATTTATGTCTTAAAGTAGTTAAAAATAAAAATGGCAGAATTCTATTGGCTGTCTATTGTAGCACAACTACATTCTCAATATTAAAAATGGTATTTTTATTCTATGAATTATATATATATATATATATATATATATATATATCCTTTCATTGGCATCGAGTAATCTCTTCTGACTGCATATTCCAAACTCTGTTTCGTGATATTCTGCTTTTTAAAGATGAAAGACTTTATTATCAAAGTACACGCTCATATCACACACAAAGTTTAAATCCATTTGGCACACGTTAAGTGATTGAGGTGTTCCTTGGTCTCCATCCACAGTAATGATTTCCTCAAGGACAGATATATCTATATTGAGTACTATTATATGCTACATAACAAATCAATTTCTGTGCAAAAAGCCAAGACATGTTAGATTCTATTTCTTAAGAAACTTTAAGTCTAGTGGAAATGCAGCCAAAGAAAAGTTAGTTATAAAAGCATATCAGATTCATTTAGTGACTGAGGTGTAGAAGTACTTGCAATTGTTTATTAGGAATCCAGTCACTGGAGTCATGCATTCTGCCTGAGGAACTTACAGAAATCGCAGAATTTGGCTAAGTTATTTTGGGGTAAGGTAGATACCACTGGCTGTAGATGGACTCTATGAAGCATAGTCTGAAGATGGCCAGAGGCTGAAGGCTGAAGTATTGAGCACAATGAGCTCTGAAGACTGGGCTTGTAAGTAATGGCATGTGTGATTAGGGTAGGCTAGGATAATTAACATTGATTAATCACTGAAATGCTCTCAAGTCCTAGGAAGCAGAGCTCAATTTGGAATTTGGGGGGAGCTTTAAAATTATAAAGTGTAACTTGAACATGCCTTCTCTCCCTAGTATTATTGTCTCTCTGATCCTGGATGCTCACTGGTGGAGTATGACCATTGTGGGACATTTTCCTTCAACCTCATGCGGATGGGAAGTTATAAAGGATGGCGGCAATAAGATTTAAAAATCCTTCTCTGGCCTAGTTCGGTTGCCAAAGCTTGATTTAACTACTGCGCCAGTCCCCTAGTAATAATGCATGTGTTATGTCTCTTAATCCATTACTATCTCAGAGGCTTGTACTCTCTGAAGCCCCATTTTATAGATCACAAACTTAATTGTTGAGAAGTAGGTGGCAGGGTTAGGACTTGGAGCCACTGTTAAACATCACAGTGTTCTCTTCCGGCAACTGGGTGCTTCTGTCTCTTGTTACTGTCATTTATAATTAAGGGAGCCAAAGCTTGGGACAGCAAATAATTTTCCTGTAGTTTTGCAATTTCACATATGCAAAGCTGGAATCTCAGAGCCTATTTATTGTGTCTCTCAAAGCCTTTGTTGTTTTTTTTTTTTTGACATCATGCTATACAAACTTATCTTAAAGAGGTTTTTCCTGAGAACATTGCAGTTCTTCCAAAATTCAAGAATAAAGTTGAAAGAAAAAAATGTTCTATTCAGAGGGTAAACAAGGATAGAAATTGCCACTTACATAACTCAATATCCTTGCAGACATGTGTGTTCATCTTCAAATTAAGTAAAGCTATTGTGTGATGTCTTCCATGCAGAAGATTTAATGCTTGGCCATAAAAGTATGCCTTTCTATGGTCATAATGGCTGTTATTTTTAGTTTTAGCAGGTGGTCCTGTTTTGTGATTTCCATGCATTGGAAACAGCATGTTTAGAAGTAGTGTGGGAGTATTGAGAATGCAAGTACACACAGTGCACATATATGGTACTAATTTGGAAATTTTTATTTAAGACTTCAAATGTTAGCCAAACATTGTGGTGTATACTTGTGATTCTACTGCTTGGAGGTTATAGCAGAAGGATCAGGAGCTGCAAGCCAGCCTGAGATATATTGCAAGAACCTGTCCTAAAACCCAAGTATGGATAGCAAGATAGATCAGTGGCTCCTGGTGTCAAAACTGACATTATCAGATCTCTGAACCTATATAAAAACAAGTGTATGCCCACAAGTTGTGTTCTTATGTTGCCCTGCGTGATGAAGCGTGTGCATTCTCCTTCTCCTCCAATTAGTGCTTTTAAAAAGCACTAAACAAACAAGCAATAACACCACATACAAAATATCAAACTAATGTAAACTAAACTAAAGCTAATCAAACAAGCAAACAACATCAGTACGTCCAGATTCAAAACTATGACAAGGTTGATAGGCTTGCTGTTCATCAAATTCATCTCAATCTACATATGAATTACATAACTTTTGTCATTATTATATACAATATGACTCTAGAAATACTGTTGTTGAAGTTAGGCCTGGTTCTTCTTCCCAACTCTATGCTCCCCAAAAGAAGAGTCAGACTCAACATATATTTACAAATACCTTGCCCATATGGCTAGGCTCTTCTTTTACTAGATCATTACTAAAGAGAACCCATTTATTTTAACCTACATTCTGCCATGTGACTGGTTAGCCGGGCTCAAGTATCATCCATCCATCTGTCTCCTCACATCTTCCTGGGAAGATTTCCTGCCTAGGTCTATCCCAGAATCTTTTCTACTTCCCAGGTGTTCTTTTTGTATTTTCTGCCTAAGCCATAAGCCATAGGCTTTTTAATTGACAGGTGATGTTTTCATACAATATACAAGATATTTTCTCTACATACTGTAGTGGCTAGAGATACCAAGACACGAGAGAAAATATAAAGCCAGAGATTTGCTTTAGTAGTTAAGTGATAATAAAAGTAGCTACAGTAAATGGGACCATGGCAATGAAGGCATGAATTCTACTTACACTCAATGTTCATTCTTCTGACATTATAATAGAACTGCATTAGTTTGGATCTCATGAAACTGAAATCTGTATTATGGGGATGTGAATGGAACATAGTTCCGTCTGAAGTTTCATACAGCGCTAGTACTTCATAAGTGCATTAATTTTGCAGTCTAATCACCCAAGGGCCATTTGACCAAATTAATAACACAGACATAAACAAACCCTCTTAGTTACCCTGTGGTATGTACTTGTACACAATTACATACTTAAAATTTCCTACAAGTGAGTCTGCTTAGGAATGTTTTTCCAGAATCATGGGACTTTGAAGGTTATTAAAAATATATAAGCTATCCATCTTCATAAGCAAAGAACCTAAATGTCAGGAAGTTTAGGAAGACTGTCTCACAACTGGCTAGGATCCAGATATTCTTATTGTCTGTTTCCACAGTTCAAAGCTCTATTTTACGAAAGTAGGACCAAGACTTTATAACACTGCAGAGTTCAAACATGCTGAGAGAAATTGTGTTGCAAAATAAAGTGGACTTTTGAATTGTCCATATTTTAGTAGACTGATTCCTGCAGACACTCTCATTTAGTGGGTACGATCTTTAATAGGATCCCACCTTGCTCAACTTCAGTCCCTGCTCATAAACATAGACTAATAAAAAGTGACCCCTTTCCATATATGGGGTCAACATTCCCATGTTTGTGTATTTGAAGAAAAGAAATCTTTCAAAGTTCGTCCAGTTGAAACAAACCAGTAAAGAACAGCTGAGTCCGTGAGCTAGTGAGGAAGCATAGTCAACCAGACAGACTTGCTCTTTAAGCCATTTAAATATCACAAGTACCCATGTCTTTTTTGTCTGTTTCTCTGTTTCTATTTCTCTGTCTCCTTATATGTCTGTCTGCCTGTCTGTCTGTCTTTCTCACCCTTTCTGTGTTCAAGTGTTTGTGTGTGTGTGTATGTGTGTGTGTGTGTGCGTGTGTGTGTGTGTGTGTGTGTATGTGTTCAAGTGCATGTTTATATTTGATAGGGAAGAAGGGAATTGGGGAGATCTTAACAAAGTAATAGTTTTTTAAACAGAAGTTTCAGTAAATAAAAAAGAAGACCATCATATTGCATGTGGGTTCAGATCTAAGATATGACTAGTTCTGTCCTAAGATCTACATATAGAAGGCAGAGGGAGTGTTTTCCAAAATTGTTCAGGTACATGCTGTTTTTGCAAAATGGCTCAGTGAATTAAACATTTAATGAAAAATTTAAATGTAAATTGTGTTGAAGATATGCAAAGGAAACGCATTAAACTCGAACATGGCTTTGCTTTTGTTGCTTTTATTTATTTTACTTATTTATTTTATTATTTATTTAGATACAACATCTTACTATGTACTCCAGGATGTCTAGAAACTTGTCCCTTTGCCAAAGCCTCTCAGATGCTGGGACTATGGATGTATAAACATTAGGCTTGATAGATGAACTTAACTAGAAACCTCCCCTTAGATTTCCATATTTGTAAATTTAGCAGCTTGCAAGAATGTGAAGATCTAGTCCATAAATAATGACTATAGTTACAACTCACTAATTATTATATTCATTATGAATTAAATATGATTATTGTTTTTTATTAATACTTCCTAAGTTCTTCTATGCTCAATTCATTTTCAGTACAAAGTCAGTTTTGGAGATGAGAATATATTTTTGGTCAATTAGATCATTAACATATAATGCATTTTAATAACAGAAGGCATTGTTGTGTGTGTGTGTGTGTGTGTGTGTGTGTGTGTGTGTGTGTGTGTGTGCGCGCACGTTTTATTTTGCCATTTATTTGTGTATATGCTGGCTACTGAATCTAGGACTGAACACGGGGCAGCCCAGGACCACATACATGCTAAGCCAAACCTATGTATCTGGTATCATTAAGGTCCTTTCTGGCTCCTGAAAGAAGCTAGCAATCTGGGTTTCTCTGCTAGTGACTGCTTACTATTCAGTACTGTTTGCTTGTTTTCAAGTTACTATCATGTTAAAATGGTGAGGCTTCAGGAGCAAACTCTAGTGAGGAAAACAAACATGATGGCTAGAGAAATCTTGTAGCAGCTTTTTATAAGCTTTTGAATCAAGAAATTTTCTGGTCGAATAAGAAATAATAGAATTTCCCTCCACACCTGTGGGACTCCAGGATAGTAAGTGACTTGTTCGGGGCAGAGAAGAATAGACTTGAATATTAGTTTGTGAGTTCAGAAACACTTTTTTGGTCCAGTGGTAAGCATAGCTTCCTGTTTAGCAGTAAGTATTGAGTGCAAGAAGAAAGTTGTTTTTATATTTTATATAAAGTACCTGCGTTTTATTCAGTACTTTTAAAGATGGCATTGGTCTTTTTGAAAAGATAATTCAACTTGTTTTGATAGGAGTCATATTTTGGTGAATCAAAGCTGACCCCATGTTAATAATTGGAGACCGTGTTTGCTTATGGCATGATGATCTATGGAATGACTCATCTCTGGTGATTGATTGATAACAACTCACACTTTGTGAAGTATCTTTACTTTTAAGAGTTAGATAGGCAGTATGTTGATTACTTGTTTTTAGTATCCTTGAGACTGAATGACATTTTTTTTTATGTAAGATACATCTAAACTGAAATGATGCTTTAGAGCCTTGTTAAGGCTAGCAATGCTATATTTGTTATCATCACAATGATTAATAATTTATGAATATGTGAAATTAGTCTTGTAGCTAACAAGGGAAAACTAAAAATATTTTTTACAGGGGGTCATAGTCGGATACCAAATTTCAAGAAAGATAATGAGAGAAGGTTTCATAGGAAAATTTGAGAGCAGTGATTGAAATCTGTAGGGACAAAATAACTTCTGACACCAGTATTATTGAAATATTAGGTGGTTAAACATACACCATGCGTCTAAAAGATATGTAAGATTTAATGAACAAAATATGACATTTGTTTTATTTGATTACACTTAGAATTGTCAGTTATGCTTGGGAAAATGTTTTGCTCTTGCTTTAAAGGCATTCCCAAATGCTAATCATCCATATAAAATGATAGTTAATAAAGTATATGCCTCTTGTATTTTATTTCTGTAATAAATATTTAGGGATACTGGTCTCTGCTTTACCTCCACAGCCTTTTACTCCATACTTCCTGCTAGAATCTGGTTCTTCTCCTCTTCCTTCCCTTACTACCATTTCCTTCAGATCTGACTTGCACATTTGTATTTGATCTGTACATTGGTAAGGACGAAATCTTTCTTGCTTGCCATGTGATCACACTGAAGTATATGAGACATTTCAGTTTTCTGAACTCATTATTGACTGCTTTGTATGTTGGTGGTCATGACCTCTTTCTATCTCCTCCAGCAATTAAGTAGTTCTTAGTATCTCTCAGGGTCTGTGCTTCCTTCCTCATAATCTTCCTTGATGAGCTTGATCACTTTCATGTTTTCAGCTACTCGTCTGTTTTAGTTTGTTTTCTGTTGTTGTGATGAATGCCATGAGCAAATTGACAGTGTATGTGTATGTGTGTGAGAGAGTATTTCATCACTAACCTTCAGATCATAAACCATCATAGAGAGAAATTAGGGCAGGAGCACAAGACAAGACTTTGAAGGCAGGAATCTGGAGCAGAAACCATAGAGGAATGCTGGTTTCCAGTTCATTTAGTGACCCGTACTAGCCTTCTCATATAGCCACTTAGCTGGCGATTGTGCCAATCACAATGAGATGGTACCTCACATATCATTCTCAACAATGAGTCTCTTACAGACATGGTGTATGGACTTTCTGACCTGGGCAATCCCCCAATTTGAGAATACATTTTCTAGGTGATTCTAGGTTGTGTCAAGTTGACAGAAACTGTCAGGACACTCTCCTACAGCAGATGTCAAGCATATGTATGAACTAGATGGTTCATTTATTCAACTGCGTCCTGTCATGTTCCTTTGGATGGTGAACAAAAGTGCAAAATTAATTTTGTAAAATCTCTCCTTACCTATTAAATTTCTTGAATTTCTCATCTCAGTAAGTGAAATCAAGCACCGTGTCTTCTAGTTCAGAACTCAGAGGCTCTTTGATTCCTATCCCTACTGACAGCATTTCACTAATATTGAAATACACTCCAAATCACTGCTCCACTGTGGAATGCCCCTACTTGAACTGAAGCTATTAACATTTTGTAGTTGGATATGGAGGTCAAATTCTATTTTCCGTTCTTGAATTTTCTTCCTTTGTGTCCTCCATCTAGACAACCAGTGTTCATATCATCATATTTTCTTCCTATGTAAAATCACAGAACAGCTTGGTACAGCCTTCTGCCTCTTAGCCAGGTTTCATAGCTTACCATGTCACTTACTCCAAAGATTCCTATTTTCTCTTTTTCACCTGACTGCACTTGCCTCCAGCTCCAGTGGACTTGTCATTCTATAAATTGATTATTCTATATTGTACCTTTGCTCTGGCTCATGTTATCCCTTCTCCTTGAGAATCCCTGCTCCTGTATGTAATGCTGTCTTTTCTGCATCATTTAAGAAACCCAGTTCAAGGGTCACTTCCAGCAAGCTTTCACTGACATGAGACCATCCTCATTAGTGTTAATCTGATTTCTATGCTCCACCTGCATAGCTCCTAATCAGTTGGTAGCACATATTGTACTGCAATTAAATTGCTAATTTTCTTCACTACTCCCTTCCTAGACTGTAATTTTCTTAAGGGCAGGAGTCATGACTTATTTGACTTTATATTCCCAGGGCTTCATGCAGGGCTTAGCTAAATAGTGTTCAATAAATGTTTCTTGATGAGTCAAAAAATTAATTAGTGGGCTTTTGAAATAGGTGACTCTATTTGGAATTTTTTTCAGTTGTCATTGGAATGGAGGGGGACATTATATATTATTTAATATTTTGTCTGTTAAGTTTAGTATATCATGAGAGTTATTAGAGGGAAATGAGAATGACTAAAATATAATACTTTTGGGGGACTTAATTTTGAATGTCTGTGAGATTTGACAACATTGCCGTAATGCCAACCATTTTGACTACAATATTTTCAAATTAGATGAATCTTTTAGTACTTAGAAACCTAGCACATTTGGCTTCATATAGAAGAGCTATTCAGTGTTGTGATTGACTGCACTTTTCTGTTTCTATTAAGATATTCTGGCATCATGTACACACAGAGGATAAATAGTAGCAAAGGTTAGAAATATTTAAAGCAGACCCATATATAATGAGAGGGATGCACAAACATCCAGATTGCAATTATAGACTCATAACATTGACACACATAATTAATGAATGACCTTGCCCAAATTACAGGATAGTCTGAATATATCAAGTGTAAGAAATAAAAATGCTTTTGCTTGGTTCAGCAGGTTATGTTTACAAATTTCAGGGCATTTTTGATCCCTGTGCTTGAGGTTATGTTTACAAATTTAAGTTTAAGAAACTTAAAATAAGCTAGAATTTCAGGAGGTGAACAGTTGCAAAGATTGCTGCACTTTTCCAATTAGTGGCAAGGTATTTGTACATGCATACTTGTTCTAAATGAAGAGATGTGTTTCATTTAATACATACTATATTTCGTTGAAGATTTCTGGGCTCTGACTTAAGAAAAGATCACAACTTTAGTGGTTCTTTGTGTTAGAAATGTTCTGTTTGTGCTGAACCATGAGTCTTTGGTACCCAAAGCTGTGTTAGCTTTCTGGAGAAACTCAATAGGAGCCACTTGTACACTTCAGTTTAAGGGACTGTACGTAAATACTCAGCATTTCTGAGTAAAGTTCGGCATTTGCAAAGCTTCACTCATTTCACTCATGGAAAGGAAGTGGGTTAGTACCCAGGTGTCTCTGTTTTTGCTTACAGATTTCTACTGTTCCAGAGAACCCATTCCTGCAGGTGCACAAATAGGTCTCGCTTTGTCCCCATCTGCCTCTTTTATTATGTTCCTCGCTTTGTTCTTGTGATTAGAGCTTTTGAATCATTAGTACCTTTTGAGGGGAAAAATACTTTAATGGATTTTAGTGTACTGTGAGGACAGGGTCTTTATAATACTAAATAGCTTTTAATTCTGGAAAACCAATAATTCATCAGAATCTTGATGATAACATGCCTTCCTTTGAATAACAAAGATAACACTAACAATTCAATTACTTCCTTAGAAAAAATTCTTAGATGTGTAATTTCTGCCTTTAGGACACTTAATAAATATTATCTAATTACTCTTCAGAGTTACTTAGCTTCTCATACATTCAGCAAAGTGGGTCATATTATTTTCATCCTTATCATTATCAACAATAAAATTTATTTTTATTCATCACGTTTTTTTTTTTCATTTAAGATGAGCCTGCAAGTATGTATGTACTAATGAAGCAATTGGGTTTACTCTTTTTTTAGGCAGCTTGCCCATGCCTGTTTTTTTCTGTTTGTTCTGGCTATGTATGAATCAGTTTTAGACTAAGTATATCAACACATTTTGTCTGGCATGTATTTCAAAAATTGACTTCTCTAACTTATCTTTTCATATTTAATATTATGTGTCTTGCACCAGCTTAAATAAATTAGAAGGAAACATCTTCTTCTCTATATTTTTACCTGGAAGTGTGATCACTAAGAACAGTTGTCCTCAGTTCCATGGGAAAGTCTGGGACAAAAAGACTGAACTTCCAAAACATTACCTTTCAGTAGGGCTTTTATCTTCTTTGGATTCTTCTGTAATCTCCTGGATTCCTGAAATCTCCTCTAAATAATTTGGATTATTATTATTATTATTATTATTATTATTATTATTATTAAGGATCTGAATGCCTCAATTTGAAAGTCAAATAATGCAACTATTATAGTACAATGAATTAAAGTTAGATGAACTCTGTATTTCAAAGACTATATTTTTTCAACTCTTAGAATTACCATAATAAAATCAGATTAACACACACACACACATAAACACACATATGCATACATGAGCACACTCACATATATACACACAAGCACATTCATACACACACACCACACACACACACACACACACACACACACACACACACACACACACATTTTCTATTAAATGTGGCTATTGTAAGTCCACACTAAGATGTGGGTAGGAAGTCTTCTGTTCTTAGTTGTAGACAAAAATTCAAGTAGGTATGAATGCACAAACCTGCATCAGATCCACGTGTCAGAAGCTGTGTCAAGCTGGATGCATGCAGTTTTTGTGATGACCTAGTGAGGTGGCCACAGCTTTTAGCTTACTGCCAACACTGCGTGGCTTCACCCCTCTTCTGTTTTATTCTCTCCCACTGATATACATCAATCCCTCCTCTGAGAACTGGCTACTAAATGTGTTTCAGTTCCTAGTAATAAAAGAGGTGTTCCCTCACCACCATTGTGTCTGGGAGTGCAGGTCAATAAACACTTTTAATGCATACCTGATGGGTTTATCATCGCTATGTAGTGCTTGCACTTTGACTTGTGAACTATGAAATTTGTTTTAAACTCGATAAAAACTATATGCTTTTAGGAGTATTTTAGGGTTTTTCTTACAGCCTTATTATTATTTAAATGTTTTAAAATGTTAATCCACTTTTACTGTATATTGTAAGATATTAGATTGAGCCTTTTAAATTTTAGATAACGGTCATCTGGCATCGAAGGTTATATGTAAAAAAAAAATTATCAATTTTATTTTTGTTTCTTGAAATGCCACTATAATTGTCTCATACTTTAGTGCATTTTATAATGAAGCTTTTGAATTCTTACTTATCTGACATTTTGTACAGCAGTATTCCAATGTCTCTACTGTACAATATATTTTACTTTTTATCAGGGGAATTGCTGACATTAATGAATAGTCCCAATCTTCCTTGGCTTTTTACCTGTAGTTGAGTGCATTTTGCAAAATCTCACCCCAAAATGAATTAATGCTTTTCTTAGTAATAGGTTAACTGTAAAAGTAACTTTTATTTGTCAGGTGAAGGGATGAGATGAGAGCCATATCTAAACTGTGTAAGTACATGGCATGGGCTGAGGCCAGATTTTTTCTCTCTTGGTTCTGTTCCTAGACCTAGGCCTGGAAGCTCCTAGCCTCCCTATAATTTAATCTTCCACAAACCTGAATCTTGAAGGCTTCAGTTTCCAGCTTCCTACTGCTAACCTAGGCCTAGAATGTTTTTGCCTCTAAGACTTACTGTTCAATAAGCACATCCTCTCTTATTCTTTCTGAACTTTGACTGGGTGACTCAACTCAAGCTGTTCTGGTTGAAATTCCTCTCCAAGCTGACTGATTTAATCTCTCAGCTTCTCATTCAGTTGTTCTCCTTGACTTCAAACTAACTGAGGCAATTTATTCTAATCTTCTGTCTCCTTATTCTCTGGCTTCAACTGCCTCTGAACAAACTAATGAAAGGACTCAACTCCACTGTACTCACTCAACTGCACAGAACTCAACTACACTCATCTGAACTGAACCCAACTGACTGAACTCTCAACGCGCTGAGGAACCAAACTTTCTCTCCCTACACAGCTCTTAATTAACTTTTCTCCTGAGAGTATATCCTACCTCTGACTCATTCTGTCAAATCTTTCCCTCATTCTCATAATTTATACATTTTATGTAGACTGTTATTGGTAATGGAATATTTCCCATAATATTTTAAGCTAATTATTGTAGAATAGCACAAAATGATTGTTATTAAAGAAAGAATTTTAAGCTGCACGCTTACTTTTTAAGTGCTTCCAGATGAGTTTAAACGACTCAATTACTTTAGATATAACTAGTTGTGTATAAAAGTGAGCATAATTTTGTCCCTTTATCCCAGCTATTTGCGTCTGTGTTCCTAGCCATCTTAGTGCAATGCTTGGAACACCAGAAGGAAACTGGATGTTGATTCTACCCCTGGACATTCTTGTTTTGACTTACCATCAATGTGATTCTTTTTTGTATGACACTTGTTGTCACTCACTACTATTTTCTATTTATAATGCTAGAAATTACTTCCAATTCACAGTTTCTCTTAAAATATGATTCTACATATTCTTTTTCAATGACTCTTTTGATACCTAATGTTCTCTCTCCTTCTCTCCCTCTCTCCCCATCCACATCCCTCCCTCCCTCCCCTCTCTCTGTATGTGCATGTGTGTGTGTTGATATTTTTGTCTATATTCGGAACTGAACATCCAACTTACACATGCTATGAAAGCATTCTGTCAATGAGTTATATTCCCAGCTTATAACATTGTATATTTTGTAGTTTATTAAATTATATTCTACTGCCTAGCTATGCTTTCATCTATGGAATCAAACCTATTTGATATGGTATATTTTCAGTATAATGCTACTTGAGTTTCAAGTTTATTCTTTACTCTCTCCTTTATCAATTCATAGCATCAGTTCTTATACTAATGTCCTTGATCTGTTTGGAGTTGATTTTGTTCAGGATGTAAAAAAAGGAACAGGATTATATTTAATTCTTCTACATGTAGCCATCCAGTTTGGCCAGCACCATTTGTTGAAGATGATGTCTTTTTCCTTCAATATGAATTGTTTGCCTCTTTGTAAAAGAAATCAGGTTGATGTAGGAGCAAGACCTTCTATGTGAGTCCTCAATTCTATTCATAGTTCAGTGAGTCCATTTTTATGCCAGTACCATGCTGTTTTTATCACTATAGCTTTGTAGTAAATCTTAAAATGGATGGTGATATTTCTAGTAAAGTATTTTTAAATTTATTTTATATTTTTTAATTAATCATGATGGTTTTGGCTACTCTGGTAATTTCATATAAAATTTAGTTTTTTGTTTATTTCTTTGAAGAATTGTATTGGAAGTTTATTGTGGATTTCAATGAATGTGTAGATTTTTGGTAGGATGGCCATTTTAATGATATTAGATTCTGACAATTCATGAATATTGGAATTTCTGATATTCTCTATAATTTCTTCTTTTAGTGTCTTAACATTTTCCTTCTTCATGGTTTGTACTTTCTAGGTTAGGTTTACCTCAAGATATTTCATTTCATTTTTATGATTGTTTAAATCTATTTGTTTTTCTATTTTCTTTTTCTGCATTCTTCTTCTCTGTGTGTAGTACTGGAAGGCAAATGATTTTTGTGGTGTGTTAATTTTGTATTCTACTACTTTGCTGAATTTGTTATCACCTGTAGGAGATCTTTGATGGAGTATATGTCTTTTGTGTATAGATTCATATAACCTGCAAATGAGTTACTTTGTTTTTTCCTATTTCTATCTTCTTTATTATTTTCTCTGCTCTGTCTGGGATTCAACTACTATATTAAAGAGAGGAAAGAATAGATAGCTTTGTTCTATTTTTTATTTTAGTGGATGCTTTTCAGTTGTGTTTTCGTTTAGTAAGGTGTGGGCTGTGAGCTTGCTTTACATTGTCTTTATTGTTTTAAGTTTTCTGTATCTTTAGAAACTCTAAGAATTTTACCATAGAGGGATATTGGATTTTGTGAATGAATTTTGTGCATATAGTGAGATGATCACAGCGTTTCTATCTTTGAGTCTCTTATATGCTGGATTGGATATATTGATTTTTATATATTGAACCATCCTTGTGTCTCTAGAATAAAGCCAATTTGCTGTTTGTGGGTGATGTTTTTGTTCTTTGATTTTCTTTGCAAGCATTTTATTGAGAACTTTTGCATTAATTTCCACCAATATTTTGACCTATAATTTTCTTTTGTTTGTGAATCTTTTACTAGTTTTGTTACCAGGGTAATATTGGCTTTGTAGAAATTATTTGGAAATGTTCATTTATTTTCTGGAATAATTAGACGAGTATTTGTGTTAGTTCTTTGATAATATGGTAGATATCTGTGCTGAATTCATCTGTTCTAGTGTTTTTCCAGTATGGTGAATTTAATTACTCTTTCTATCACTGTTATAGGGCAATGCGAATTATGTATTCCACCTTGATTTAGCTTAGTAAAACCTATATATCTAGACACTTAACCATTTATATTAGACTTTCCAGATTAGGGGAATATAATTTTTTTTTTTTTAAATGTTATTAGTTTTGTGTATGGGTGTTTTGTGTATATACTTGTCTGTTTACCACATGTGACTTTGTATCTTTGGAGGCTAAAATTGGGTATTGGATACCCTGGACATTAAATTATAAACAATTGTAAGCACCACATAGTTGCTGGAAATTGAACCTCAGTCCCCTGGGCAGGCAATAAGTGTTTTAATCCTTGAATCATTTCTCCATACTCAGAATATAGATTTTTAAAGGATAGTTTTATAAGTCTATAAAATTCCTTATAGCCTCTTATTATGTCTTTCTTTCATCTCTAATTTTCTTAAGTTAGATGTTCTCTTTATTTTGGTTAATTTGCCTTAAAATTTGTCAATCATTAATATTTTCAAAGAAAAAACTCATCAATTTTAACTTTAATTTTGATTTTCTTTTCCAATATTCTCTTTTGGGGTATTATTTGTTAATTTTTCCAGATGCACCATTAAGTAATTAATAAAAAGTTTCTCAATTTTTTATGCTGGTACTTAGTGCTTAAAGCCATTCTTTACAGACTGCCTTCATTGTGTCCCGCATTTTGGTATATGTTGTTTTAAGTTTCATTTAAATTCCTGAATATTTTGTTACTTAATATTTGATAATTACTTGAAGAGATTTTTGTCTTTGTAGCTATTTTCCATTTTTCTTTTTTCCAGTAAGTAAATGTTTTAATTAGGAAGAAATACTATTGACAAGCAAGATTGACAGGACTAAGATATTAATGTGAAAAATTAAATTTATTATTATCACCATCTTAATTTAAGTATGCATATATGTCTGTGTGAGTTTATGTCATTTGTGTGTGAATGTCTTCAGAGACCAGGAGAAGGCTCAGAGTCCTTGGACCTGGGATTACCCATATCTGTGAGCTTCTGAAATTGCGTGCTAGGAATGAAACCCGAGTCCTGAAAAAATCAGAAAACACTCTTAACTCTTGATCCATTTTTTCTAGCCCATCAACTAAAAAAAAAAATTAGGAAATCAAGAAAAATATTTTGCTGAATATTCTTTTATTTTATACTTATCAAATTAATCAGTATAAAATTCTCTTTAATGTTCCTTCTCCTCCTCTTCCTACTCCTCCTTCATTTACCAGAAAAGACATTCCTTTTATAGTTGAGTTCATGAAGAAAGAAAAGTACCTTTACAAGGATAATTTAAATACGTTGGAGTTATTTTGGATATACCATAAAAAATGAACATTTCAGCATTCCCTTATCTTGTCCATGTATTTGTTTGTGAGTGTATGGTAAGGTGTATACTCATGAGAGTGTGATTGTGCACCTACATACATACATGGTAAGGCCAGAGCAGGACATCACTGGAAACATCACCTTGAAACAAAGTTTTTACTGATCTAGAAGCTGCCTCGTGGGCTCTGGGAATTCTTCTTTTTCCCACTCTGTACCACTGAGATCATAGGCACAGATGGACATTCTTGACATTTAAAAAATATTAATTATTTTATTTGTTTACATTTCAACAGACCATACGGAATTTAAGAAGAAGGAAGACCAAAGTGTGGATGTTTCAATCCTACATAGAAGGGGGAACAAAATTATCACATTCTTGTTTTTTTTTTTTTTTTATCTGGGTGGTGGAAATTCAAACTCATGTCTTCATGATTATCTCTGCAACCTGTTGAACTATTATTTTAAAATGTATTTTCACAAACTTTATGATTTAAAAAATTATAATTGTGTGGACAGTATTTTAAGGTACCCATTTCTCTTATCTACTATTTTAACAGATTTAATTAGGTTTGCACTTGAGGTACACTGACCCTATAAATGAGGGTGAGTAAATTTTACCAATTACTTTTATATAACTCATATTTTAAATGAAACATATATTTTACCTATGCATTATATTACAGCTTAGATTAGTAATATATTTTACCCACAGTTTTCCAGGGGAAGTTCACAAGATACAAAATTCAAAAAGTAGTTAATTGAAGACTTTAAGTTTTCATAGATGACTTAGCTTTTGCTCTAAGTGGATATGTGAGATTTAGTCCCATAATTTCTTTATTTTCTTAATGGGTTTTATAGTTTTTACAACAGATGTCCTTTTACAACTTGTCTTTAATCATCCTTAATAATCTGCCTGTAGTTTCTCACATTCATAGTCCCAATTAGTTTATTTTAAATTATATTAAACATCTAATATGGTAAAGGAACATATGATCATTTTTTTTCATGTAGCAAACTCATATAGTGACTATCCTTCAGAATAAAAATTCCACACAGACCATAATTGGTTAAATGTGCCAGCTGTGATATTTTTGTCTGCAGTTATTAACCAAACTTAGTTTGCTACATGTCTCTTTTCCTTGTGATTGAATTCTAGCTAACCCATGCTAAGCCACATGATAAAAGTATCAGTAGAATATATGGTTAAACAATGAATACAACAATTTTACTTTGATAAGTTTTGTTTCAGTTGATGAATTTTGTTTCATACGACAAATGAACCAGGGGCTGGAGAGATGGCTCAGTTGGTAAAAATATTTTCTATGCAAATGAGTGTAAGAACTTGATATTCAGATCCCAGAACCCACATAAAAAGTCAGATGTCCTGGTATAAGCCTATAATCGTAGTACTGGGAAGATGGAGAGAGGGTGATCCCTGGAGCTCACTGGTACTAGTCTTGCAGAATCTGTCAGCTCCATGTTTGGTAAAAGAGCATGTATTGGAAACTAAAATGGAGAATGATGGATAAAACAATACCAGTCTGTGACCTACATTCATACATGTGTATATATACCTGCTATACATAGGAACTCATGAACAAAAATATACCCGACAAACAATGGCAACATAACTTAGAACTGCTTTTCTCTAACATTACTGTAAGTGCAAGATCATAAAATAAAAGTAAAATAAATCCTGCAAAAGAAGATGAACAATTTAGAACAGATAAGAGAGTTGTAGTTAAAGTATAATCTCAAAAGGATAAAAAAAAGGTAAAAATAGTTAAATTATAACTTTTGTGTATATATCAATTATATTCTATCAGATATGCTTTGTGTAATTAACAAATAGCAAATTTCATAACCTGGTCATGCCAAATATAATCCTCAAGTACACATAGGTAGTAGGTAGCAGCATTTCTTTTATATTGTGTCTACAGTACATGTCTTCCTAATTCTCTTCAACATCTTTTTGAATACTTCTTAGTGTACTTCCTCACAAGAGCTTTATATATATTTAACTGCCTAATTCTCACTTGATACAATTCTCCTTCTGTTTTCCTTCTCTTTGAACATTTATTGTTATAAAATCCTACCCTGCTTCCTTCTTGCACAAATATACAGGTTAATGGCAGCCAACTTTTTAATTTTTTTTTTATGTTTAGGTTTTAGGCATTTATTATTTACAAAACAGATTTCCAATGTTCTTAAACTGAAATTCAGGGTCCACAGCATTTCTCTCAAAGTCACGATCTGCACTGATGCCCCCTCTCCTGCCAGATTTTTTCCTAATTTTTTTCCAGTGTCAAGAGATCCAACCAAGGATATAGCAAGAAAGCATTCTACCACCAAGCCAGCCACACCCCAGATAACAAAATCTACACTTAATACTTTCAAGCGATGTGGCCCTCATTTCATGGTTATTGCTGTGTCTTACTCAAGTCTGGTATGCGGGTATCTATTTTTGATCATCTCAGCAAGTTCTGTGAAGCTTAGGTCATGAATAGAAGAGACTCCAATGTTACTCTTTCCATGACAATTGTTTTTATTAATCCTGATTTTTGACCAAGTTCTCATTTGATCAATTTATTTTTTAAAATATAGTATTCTTATAGATATATGAGAATTTTTACACCTCCAGTTTTATCACCATCTTCCTGTATCTTCCCTGATATGCACTGTGCAATGACCCATTTTCTTTTTTATAACCTACGAAGTCTCAGTACTGTCTGTGTGTAAATGCCTGTGCATACACAAGTGCGGGGCTATTTACTGAATCATAGTCATCTACCGGGGGGCACACCTCTAAAAGAAACCCTCAATCAGATATCAGCTGTCAGTACATCCTCAGCTAGACCAGGTTCTTGTGTGCCCTCTCCCATCCCATCCATGCTGGAATGTTAACTGACTTTTTTATGCAGTTCTTGCCCAAGCAACCACAGCTGTATGAGTTTGTGAGTTAAATGTTGTGTCATGTTCAGATGACACAGCTTTGCCCCAGTCCTTCCTGATCTACTACAGTTTTTCTGTCCCATTTTGGTATGCTCTTAGAGCCTTGGTGAAGACATATAATATTGATGTCCCAATTGTGACTAAGCACTTCACAGACTCTTAGTCTTTGCCCTTTGACCAATTGTGAGTCTCTGTATTAGCTACCATCAACTGTGAAAAGAAACTTTTCTGATAAGAACTGTGAGTTACATTAATCATAAGAATAGAGGGATATGTATTTAAAAGGGCACTTGATATCTATTCATTTATCAAACTAATCGTTGTAGGCTCTCCCTTAGGGCCTATGTACATCATAGGCCAAGGTTTTTGGCTGGACTCTGTTCCTGTGGTATAAAGTTTAAGTTCAGTCAGAAAGTAGTTAGTTATTCCCATGACATTCATGCTGCTATCGCACCCATGGGCAAATCTTGCCAGGCTGGTGGTTTCTATAGCTCATAGGATTCATAGCTAGGTAATTCTATAAATGATTTCTATTCTCCAGAGGCCTGCATAGTGCCTTTTAGTACTCTGAAAGTTACCCAGCAAGGAAGAAGCATCCAGATCTATGCCAGCATGAATTCTCTACATTCTGTGACCAAGGCATATAGAGTTTATGCAATAGACCCCTAACTAATATTGTTCTAGTGGGTATCCAATAACATTGCAGTGGTAAATAGCATCCATTTTAGCAGTGTCTTTGATACACATAACAAGAACTTGAGGGAAGGTATACCACTTGTGACACTGGAATTTTATTTGGGGTGGGGGGTGGCTTCTGTGAGGAGCATTATCCCTGATGCAAAGCAATTAGCTACCACAAAGCTTATAAAATAGTAGAAATTCTATTATGAAATTTGCTAACATCCTTTCTATTAGCTATCCTCTTCCATTTCCTCTTCTGCCCTATTTAATATAGCAGCCCTATTTAAATCTCCTTCTTGTCATTCACCGTTCCCTCTTCATATGACCTAGTTTGTTACTTCATTTGTTTTTGCTGCTGCTGCTGCTGTTGTTAGAAATTCTCAGTAGAAGGTGGTTTTTCGGAACTTTTGCACGTATGAGACAATATTTCTGTTCCTTTTAGTTTGTCTGGGAGCACATTCTTGTGGAATGTGTTTTCAGTCTAGAACTCTTCAGATTGTTTTATTGTCTTTCCACATTTTATACGAGAGAGATTTTAGGGCAGACTTATTTTTCATCCCTCTTCTTTGAGGCTTCTTCTTTGGTTCAAAAGCTTGAAATTTATTTGCTTTTTAAGTCTTGTTATTAAAAAAAAATAATTTCTAGTGTGAATAGGTAATTGTGATTCATTATAAGTTACTGGGTTTTCAGAGATTGAGTTTTTCTTTCTCAGATCTTAAAAGAGGAAAAAAAAAAGCCAAAACTCATAGGTAAGAGTAAGATAAAGAAATTGCTATTATAAATATAAAATATCTCTTCTAAGATTCCCATGTAAAAGGCTTGATTTCCAGCCCCTGACACTATCCAAAGGTGATTTGATAATGTCGATGCTGGGTTATTAAAGGATGAACCTACTGGTGCGTTCAGACCTGAACAGGCTGTAAGGAGCTAGGCCTACATTGAGAAAGTATGTCACCAGGCCTACTTTGAGCAGTCTATCTTTATTTTGGATTGCTTTCTCTGTCTTTCTCTGCTTCCTGGCTGCTGTGAGGTAGGAAGCTTCTGCCATGTGGTCTCTGTTCTCATGTTCTCATTTACCACACACCAAAAAAGGATAGCGCTGTGTTACCTCTTTGACATCCTTGTCCCTATCACCTCTTGTGAACACCCATGGCCATTAATCTAGGCTGGGTTTATTCAGAGCAGCAGTTCTCAACCTGTGGGTTGTGACCCTCTTGAATGTCCCATATCAGATACCATGCATATCAGATTATGATTCTTAACAGTAGTGAAAATACCCAAACCTCTGAATTCATGCAGTAAAATGAAACAAAACAAAACAAAACAAAATGAGTGTTTGCTCCATTAATAAAAATCTTTCCCAGGCATTACATCAGTGATGGAAATTAACACAACTCCTTGGAAAGTGATGCCTCTGATCAGGGTTAATCTAATACATACTTTCCACCAAACCCAGGCCTTCAGAATTGGTAGACTCCTTGTGCTTAGGGCTTAGTAGAGCTACCTGTTTGTTCTTCTCCTGTGCTGAAGGTTAGAGCCACATGCAAGGCAGTGGTGACAGTTGTCCCAGTGTCTTACTTCACAGAGCAGAGTTTGTTTTTTTAAGTAGGAGGGAGTTATAAAACAGCTAAGTATAATCAGCTCCTTATAGGGTTTTGCATTATTTTTTTGTTTCAGATAATTAGAACTTCAGATCTGCATACACAGCTGCATACACAGCTATGAGCTTTTACCATTAAGCCTTAGTTTCCTTTGGCTATTATTACAGTTTCTAAGGATAATTATTCTATTTCTTCCTTACAAATTAAATTTCTCTTTTTACCCTTCTCCTTTCTTTATATTCACCATATCCATTCCAGGGACAGTTTATCTCTTTTCCTACACCCCCTCCCTTTTTAATATACTCTGGAATGGACTTGACTGTCTTTATATTCTCAGTATACTTTTTATTCATGGATGTCAGATCCTTATCATCCTTCTACTTGAATTGTAATAGAGTTATCACCCTTTCCTTATATGGTTCTGTGTTAAACCTGTCTCCATTTTCTCTAATGTGGGTGCCTTTTATTTCCCCACTCCAAACAGATTCCCTGAGCACAAACCTCTGACAAGACTTTGTTCTAGGCACCAAGGTATAGCTCTAAATAGTGACAATGACATTTTCTGTGTGTTTACTGTTTCACTCAACTCCTTTTCACTCTTACTTCTATCACCTCTTGTGAATAAATTAATCTAGGTTGGGTTTATTCAGACCAGCAATTCTCAGCCTGTGGGTTGTGACACCCCCCCCCCCCGGAATGTCACATATCAGGTATCCTGCATATCAGATTATGATTCTTAACAGTAGTGAAGTTACAGTAACAAAGTAACAATGAAATAATTTTGTGGTTGGGCATCATCACAATATGGGTCACAGCATTAGGAAGTTTGAGAACCACTGGTTTAGAGGCAATGCTGAAGATTAGCATTGGATTGTGTATTCACTACTTGGGTCATAGCTGTGTCAAGGTAACCATCAAACTAAATGCCGGGAGGCTTTACATACACTGCTGCTTTCAGTGTATATCAGTCCATCTTAGTGTGGAAAACATGGAAGACAATTCTGATTCATATGGTTGTGGCTGTAATTTTAATTTTTAATGCCTATTTTTAATGATTGTACTTATATATTTATTTTAACTTCCCTTTTAGCCTATCAGCCACCATAGGTAGTGGAAAAGAGAGGATACAAGGGAAGTGGACCTGTTTAGAAATGGTTCTTTTGAGTAACTCCCATCTGTGTTGACTGGAAATCTGCAGTTCAGGTTACAGGTCTGCAGTGGCAGCTCAATCAATTTGTAAATACTTCACAATACACTAACACTCTAGTTTAGTAGAGTCAGATAGCAAACAGGATAGCAGAGACAGCCAGGCCCCAGCCTTGGCATGAGTCAGTAGTAGGAGGAAGTAGCAGGAATGTCAGGAGAAGTTCTTGTCTGTGCCTCCCTCAGCATGGTGAAGATTAGGGAAGATGTGAGACCAACAAGTATTGTGTTGCTTGCTCTACTGGCAAGCCAAACTCAACCTCTGTCATTTTCTGTTGGTTCATTTTTATACTCCCTCTAAACATCATGTGTCCTCCATGGGTCTTGCCTCAGCATGTGTCTTGTCTCAGTATGTGAGTTTGTCTCAGCTGACATCATTCTGTCAATCAGCCTGAGTCCATGGAAGTGGTAAGAAATTATAGTATATTATTAGAAGTTTATTGATGCGTTTTTTCTTCTCTCTATGGAGTCCCAACAAATGGAGCTCAACTATGCAATGTAAGGCAGACCAATACATGTGTGTCATTAGTGAAGACCCTTTATCATGTGTCCTTTCATGTGCTTGTTGTAGCAGAAAATTTTTTCCCTTTGTCTGTTTTATTGAAATGTTTTTTTTATGAGTCTGCCTTAGCTTTTCACCTGTGTCTATTTTAATGAGATGTTTCTTCATGAGTCTGCTGTAGCAAAACACTATTTCATACAACTGACTTTTTAAAGAACTCTTAGGTTTCTACTTCATGTGACTTTGCACATCTTGTCCCACCAATTAGGTGACACAAAGGACAGAAATGAGGCATGGCTATAATTCTCAAATACCTGTTCCTACTAACAGACTTCCTCAGGCATTACTCCAAAGAATATACAACCTTCTAAACTACCAGCAGTTGGGAGATAAGTGTTTAAATATATGACTCTGTAGGGAACTTTTCACACAGGGCAGACGTCTATCAGTTCAACTCAGAAACTATCTCAGGGTGCAAAGGTAAGGAAGTGGAGAACTAAATGATGAGGTGTTTGGAACATGAGCAAATGTCACTTAAGTCAGCTGTGCATCTCTTGTATGGAGGACTGAGGCAAAGAAGGGTGGAGGAAGCTGCTGTTAGCAGGGTGGCCAGGGAAACATCCTCTACAAAGGACAGATGGCAAGAGGGACATGAGTGAGGGAATAGTAAAGAATCTTCTGGTTTGAAGAGTGTCTGGCATTCTTATCCTGGTCCAGGATAGTGCCCAGATTACAGGAGGAGGGTTGTATCAGGATAAAAGCTCAGGCAGATAAAGTAACATAAGGTAACAAGCATCCACCTTTGCATACTCTCCCATCACTGATGCTATTTACCCCTCTGCTGTGAAGTCGAACAATGAAGCATCTGTTCTCAGATGTTTTCAAAGATCCTTTTCTATAGTTTTGGAGAACTGCCTTCTCCCATGGTTGGCTGTGTTTTCAAGGACACTACCAGTTTTTATATTTCTTTGTTTGTTCATTTTTTAAGAGGTGTATCCTTTCCAGAGGCAGTGTGTATTTTATTGTATGATTCTCTGTGCCTTTGTTTGGCTAGTCACAGACTGAGAAGACAACAAGAAAACACAACAGGTCCAAGCACCAAACTGGGTTTGTAGTTTGCATAATTGGTTTGTCTATTTCCTCTCCTCTTTTTGTCTCCTCCTCCTCTTCTTCCTTCTACAACCTTCTCCTTCTTTTCTTCTGCTTCTCCTCCTCCTCTTCCTCTTCCTCTCTTTATTTGTGTCTGTCAAATTTGCTTTCTGCAGTGAAGGTTTTTTTTCTCCCTGTTCCCACTTCAAGCCTAGCAGCTGAGTTGTCTGTTTAGATTTTATAAAGTACAGAGAAATGAGTATTCTGACGGAAGTATGGGTTGCACTATAGGAAGGAGGAGCTCCATGTGTGATAGCAACTGTGAACAGGATCAGTCATCGAAGTCTTTCTTCATTTGCTTCCAAGAGTGTCAGTCCTACAGGGATCTGAGGAAAGGTACACTAAAGGCAGAGAACTTTGGGAGTGCTGGCTGGAGAGTGCCAAGATTACTTGTGCGGCTTCAAACAACAGTGGCTCTGAAATTCAGTTTTCCACCCCTGGTATCTGATAAAATGTTATTCAAACTCACATGTAGCCCCCTTCGCTTTGTGTCTAGAGGGCTTTGTTCAATACCTGGCATGCTTGAAACACACTGTAGTTCATTCGTCCTTTCTTTGTTTCTTTCTTTGCTTCTATCTTTCTTTCTTTCTTTCTTTCTTTCTTTCTTTCTTTCTTTCTTTCT
>JANHMN010000016.1:34613393-34633342 GCA_030674055.1 Rhabdomys pumilio | reverse complement strand
TCTTTCTTTCTTTCTTTCTTTCTTTCTTTCTTTCTTTCTTTCTTTCTTTCTTTCTTTCTCTCTTTCTTTCTTTTTTGTTCAAATGAGAAAAATCACACCACAAAGCAAGTACTAATAATGTGCTCTTAGATAGAAAGCTGTGCCAGTGTGTTGCAGTAACAGCATTAAGAGACTCCACAGTGCCTGTCTCAATGCTCGCCCCAGGGTCCATCTGGAAGGTTGTCAAAACTCTGTCTTGTCTTAGAAGTAGTCTGGGATGGGAGAGGCATCAGAGAGAAGGTGTAGCTAGGCAAACAGCCAGCATAAGGAGGGAGGCCTGTGGGCCCTTTGCTTTCCTTTCTTATTTCATGGTTGCCTCGGGTGAACAGGTGTTCTCTTTCTAAGAACTCCACCAGGTATGTTTCAAATCCACTTTGAGTCATTTTCCAATTCATTCTGGATACTGGAATGCAGTGGGTATTTTCTTAAGTTGATGCATGTTCTTCTGTGTTTGTTTTGGTGTTTACAGTTGAGTTAGAGGAAAATTGAAAAAGTCTGTATGAGAGAAGTTTACCCAATACCAATTTTCTCTGAGAGTTTTAAAATCATTGGGCCAATTCAGTGGCACAGCAGATGTAAAATTTTAAACACATACAGTGTATTTAATGCAAACTATGTATTTAAAATTTATGCTTCCCTCTGAATCAAATATTTCTGTATTTATGAACATCTCATATTAACTTATGAGTATCACTGGAATTTATAAAACTATTTTCTTATTAATGTACTCATGTCTTGTGCCCATACCCATCTCCTCATATTTTCTGTTCACTTTACATGCTGGTACATCTGAATATATAAATACATTATTATGTATTTAGATATTTACACGTTCCCCTAAACTTAGCTTTTAATCAAGATCATTTTTATGATCAAATGATTATATAGAAGCATGTATATATTTGTATAGTTCTATGAGAGAGTTTATATTACATTGTAATTGTAACTGCAACATAGCTAAGGACATTTTGGGATACCTTTGAGTTAGTCTTGTTTTGTTAGGACAAAAATATACTATTCATATCTACAACTTTAGGTGCTTTCTAGAAGATTTCAGAGTGGTAATGTACTTTTCTAACCCTCTTATGACTCTTATTGGGTAGCAAAGTCAAAATTTCAACGGAATTTTTCTAAGAACAAGGCATTTACTGTTTTATCTTTTTAATGATTTATTTATAAGATTACTTTTGATTTTATATAACTTTGCAATGTCACATGCCAACCTACACAAAAGGCTGAGGGTTTTCCTGGATGTTATGAAAGAGTTTTTTTTTAACACCTCTTCTGTGTACTGAATTAGGATGGACTTGGACTCAGTAACATGAAAAGGCCATCAATACCTAAAAAGAGTCAAGAAATAAGCCCAGTAGGGGCAATTCCCAAGTCCTGGTCCTGAGCCAGAAAGGAAGAGGTAAGATAAAGTAGTTCATGAGGATGATTAAGTCCCAGTTGTGTAAAGGAGCTTTAATGCTCAGAGCAGAAATCAGAGAAGGAAGTCATTTACACTTGTACAGAGATAGCTTTTAAAATATGAATCAAATCTATATGTCCATAAAAGGATCTCTCTCTCTCTCTTCCTCTCTCTCTCTCTCACACACACACACACACACACACACACACACACACAGACATGTAAACATGTTCAGATGCACACACACATACTCATAAGCAGATACACACATATATACTCACACACATACACACACATGTACATTTATACACATATTCACATATATACATACCTTCACATACCTTCACATATATACTCACACACATAATACATAGGCTTAATATATATATATATATATATATATATATATATATATATATATATATTTCTTTGCTTTTCAAAAATATTTTAGGAGAGTATATATTAATTTAATAAAAAGGAAATGAACAGACACTGCACTTAGATATACCATCTGGAAATTGAGAATGCTTCATTAGCTGACACTCTTACCTTCTAGATTCTTCTTCTTCTCTTTGGATGTTTTGCTTGCAGTCAGGACATTAGACAATAATGGAGCAGAATTGATTTTTGTTTATTCCCACCTACCTTAGACTCTTGTGTTAGCAATAGCAGATTTAGGGTCTTTCTCTAGAATGGAATACACCATGGAAATGGCACAGGAAACCTCCTGATTCTATTTATAAGGCTTTGAGCAGCCTCTTCCGTACTTCGAGCATCAGAATTTGAGGGATGAATTATGCACTACAAATTAAAGATATCTTGGGTTGATATATCCAAATCACATGCACTTATGTATGTGTTTATGAGAGCACAAGTTAAAGATGGTATAAGGAGCAGATTCCTTTCTTTATTGACTATAATGAGATTACCTCTGACTATGTCAACGTTCTCTGAAGATACAGACATGAAGGCTGATCACAACCTACGATTGGGTAATGACTTGCAGACTGTGTGTTTTGATGCTTTCAAAACATCTGCAGTTGGTTTGAGCAAACATCCACACTTGTCATTTTCTGCGTGATGCTCTTTCATGACAGGCCCCTAATCTGAAAGAATCCACAGATTGTCAGGCTGACATGAGGTCCTATCCGTGTCTAGCAACAAGTAAAAATGTGCATCACAGTTATTTCCTCAAACCAACAAATTCTCATTTGGTGAAAATTGCTTAGAATAATTTTTAAGACGATTACAAGAGATGCATATTAAAGATACTAAAAATTTCTAATTATTATTTTTTCTTAAATAAGCATTTATTATATGTTCACAGAGTTTCCAACTGCCTATTCTCTGGCATGCACTCAATTTTTTTAATGCATACAAATGTATGTGTATGTGTAATTTGCCTGCATATATGTCTGTGCACAACATGTTTGCAGCTATGAAGACGTCAAAAGAGTATGTGAAAATCTCCGGCACTGAAATTACATTTGTTTGGGAGCCTCCATGTTAAGAGCTGAGTCATCTGTCCAGGCCTTAGGCATGTACTTTAAATTGTGCTTTAAGTAAAACATATTTGTTACGTTACACAGTTTGCACTGGTGAGTCACCATAAGCCATCAGTAAAATACCCACACACAGTTTTCAGAATAGCAAATTGTTACAGTAATTAATGGTGGGACTTCAGAGAATTAACATAAAGGAATGATTTTCTTATCAATGAGCATAGCTCAGTGCAGATTAGTGAAGTGGAAAGAAGAAACTTTGCTACATTCTTGCATTCTTCTTACATAATCATACACAGTCTCTGTGGCCTCAAGTTCTCCACTGGTTCTTTGTCCTTAGCAGGTTAGTAGTGGACAAGAGAGGCATGGGAGTAGGGAGTGCTTCAGAATAGGTCTTGAAGTATTATGCACATTTCCATGCCCATTTCATTGACCAACTAGACCTCAATGACGGTTACACCTAACTTTAGTGGATTCTAGTAAATAGGAATAAAATTTGGGAGGAATTTCTTATACCCCCCCCACACACACATGAATGCATGCATGTGTGCATGCATGCATGTGTGTATGTGTGTGTTCATAATATATGCAGCACACATATGTATGTGTGTGTACTATATCTCATACTATTGATGTAAATATGAACCCCTGAGGATATTCTATACATTGGCCCTCACATTTTGTAAACCTAACCCCCTCTATGCTTCGTGTTATTTCTGTTCAGACCTCAATTGCTTAATGCTATGACCTTTCACCCCTTTTTTCAGAGTGGCTGAATTTAGTTAGATGTTATCAGAATAGTAATTTACTTAATTGGTTTGCCTGATGATATAATTAACTGCAAAAGTTCTCTTCAAGGCCAGCATGTGACACACTCCTGGCACTGACATCCACACTCTTTACTTAGGTGTGTCCAGTGTGCCTCCAGAGTGTATACTTTCAGCATAACTGCTGTTCTACTTGCCTGTGCCTGGGTTCAAACTATGTCAAGTTGCTATTAGCACAACCACTGATTTCTTTGATCTATTATTTTCCTGTTGCCTAAAGTTATGACTTTGATTTGATTTTGAGCATTGATGACTTCAAACCCCTGACATATTGTTCTTACTCTGCTACTTTCATTTCCAGTATCCAGGAGGAACTTGGCTTCCTTGCTTGTTACCGTCCATTTCTCAGGCTTTTTCTGACCACAGGGTCACAAGCTGTAGCAAACCTTTCAAATGAAGTCAATAGTCAACAGCCAGAGGCAATCATCAAACTGACAGACTTCTGACAATAAGTGAAATGACTGAATAGTCACAGCTTTCATGAGCAAGGCATATTTGTAAGGAAAATGTTTCCTGTATCTCTTCCTGCTACATTCTTCACAAGATACTAATAACAATGTTAGACCAATTTTAATCTATGTAAGAGTAAGCAAAGGTGAATTATTAATAGCTCTTCAATGTGTTCCTCTTCTTGATTTCCTCATCAGGGACTCAGCTCTTGAAATAAAGGGATAAGTGCCTCCCAAGAAGGACCCACAAGGTGGGCAGCCAGGACCAACTGATTCATTTGGGTATTGCTCCAGTTTCTATGTCTACACCCAAGGCACATACTTTTATGAAAAGAAGGCTAAAATATTTACACTTCTATGTCACTTAGAAATAATTCTAATTCTAAAGCTATGTCTCAACACTGGAAATAATTGTAAAAGTTCACCAGTATCTGACTTATTTGGAGTCTCATCAGCTGTTTTCAATAACCTACACATTTATTCTGTAAGAACACTAATTGTCCATCTAAGTACTGTGCCTTCTTGGTTCCAGGCTAGACAGTCTTTCCAGTCTGCCTTGTATGTCAGTGTTCTCATGTCTCATAGTTCACTTAAGAGAGAGTGGGTCTATCTCAGACTAAGCTTAACATGAAAGGCGTCACCCTTTCTTCATTATTCCTCATGGCTAATATTTGAACACAATAGTGGCTGAGATTGGAGCCACAGTAGAAGTCAGAGATGCTATGCTAGGTTTATGTATGACCTTATGGAGTAGAAGTGTTCTAGTGTTCTGAACTCAACCCATAAGTTATCATATCAGTAAATGTTTTCTTATTCTTCAAGACAAAACAGTTACAGGAGTCTATTGTCAATCTTATATAGAGGAATTGACAATGTAATAGGCCCATAGGTTATTTTAATACCATAGGATGCCAAGGTATACTAAGGCTCTTCCTTCTGAGCTACTTGTCAACTTTGTATCAATTCTGTATGAATTGTGTTCAATTTTACAGTGAAACAGAAATAAGTGACTGGGAGGGGATCCTGGGGACAGTTTTCATGTCACTCCTCATTCTTACCTCATTTTGCAATGTTTTCTGCATTTGTTGCTTATGCAGTGTAAGCCTTTGCTTGCAACTCTAAAGGCAATGTCAAGCATTCCTAGTCAAGCATTTCTAGTGCTGACTTTATATCGGCACGTGTTGAGTTTTATATCTCTACATGTTATCCTTTATATTTTATAAAGGATATTTTTATGCATCTTTTCTCTAATTTGAAATTACAATATTGGCAATGTCAAAGAGAATATAATAAAAATGTGGAGCAAGTGTATATGTGTGTGTTTGTGTGTGTGTCTATGTGTGTGTGTGTCTATGTGTGTGTGTGTCTGTGTTTTTGTGTTTATAAGTGTATGATCTTTTCTGAATCAACAGGATTTTGCTATAGCACAAGTTGTAATCTCATAGTCTTTTGGTCAGAAGTCTAAAATGTCTCTTCATATGCTAAAATCTACATGTTCTCAGTGCTCCATTACTTTTTGTAGTCTTTAGGGAAAACACTGCTTCCCATGAATTTTGAAGCTCTTCCACATATGTAGCTTAGAACACTCTTACTTCGTCTTCAAAAATCATCCTTGTTAAGTTTTTTCCTCATTGTGCCTTCCAGACTTCCTCTCATGTGTCTTCTTTTACATTCCAGTTTACCATGATGCCACTGTACCTACCCAGAAGCTCCAGTGTAATATCTTTGATTGTCACATGATATAGTAATATTCTGTTGCCATCCATACAACATATTCCAAGTTTCCAATGATTAGAGCAAGGTCATTTTTGATGGGACACACTGCAGTTTATCACAAGCTTAGTACCAGAAGCTGGATGACAGCTTCTGTCCTTATGGAAGCCTGTTATAGATGACAGTTTATGCAGTGAATGACGATAATGTGGTTGAGATGAATAAAGAACAGTATTGTCATATACGAGAAGACCACTCAAGCTATAGCGTAACAGGGAGAACGGATATGTGGTCTCAGATGCATCCTGCTGGAAATTGATGGCTTCAGTGAGGAACAGGTAGAATTAGCTGTGCTTAAAACTACAATTCTTATCAAAAATTTTAAAATTGTTTTGAAAGTTATAGGAAAGAACAAAGATGTTTTAACTTATATAATGACATGAATAATCTCTGTGGAATGTCCATCCTAATAACCACATAAGAGAATGGTTAGAGAGATATGATTGTAGAAATAGGAAGCTTTAAATATCAATGACAAACATCCGCAAATGCAGTGTTAATAGTATTTGTCATGGTAGAAAAAGAATCTTGAGGGTAGGTGGAGAGATACCTCAGTGGTTAATAGCACTAGCTGCTCTTCCAGAGGACCTGGGTTCAATTTCCAGCACCCACTTGGTAGTTCACACCTACCCATCACTCTAGTTCCAGAGGATCTGACACCCTCACACAGACATACATCCAGGCAAAACATCAACGTGAATAAAATAAAATGATATAAAGAATAAATAATTAAAAAGAAAAGATAATCTGAAGCTTATCTCAGATTCTATGTAATTGTTAATGTTAGATTCACTATAGAAACAGCAGCATTTGTATAAGAGCTCAATTTCTCTTAGGTAATGGAAATGTATTTTCAGTAGTTAAAGATTATTTTATTTTATTTTTTTGTATTTGTATGTTTTTATACATGTTTATTTGGGTACCACATAAGCGCAGCACCTGCAGAGGCCAGAAGAGAGGGTTAGAACCCCTGGAACTGCAGTAAAAACAGTACTGAGTTACCATGTGGGTGCTGAGAAGGAGCACCTCTTCACTCTTGACTTCTCTCTTCAGCCCCTGTAAATGCTATTATTCATTAAAATACAGACGCAAAGAGGAACAGATCTGTAGAGAGAAGGAACCCTCTTTAAAGATGTTTGGTTGAGTTTCCCCTGAGATATCTAGGCAGAGGTTAAATTGGAAATAACAGAAAGGAACATGCAGCATGGCAGCAAGGTGAAGGAAATATAATTAAAAGTTGACATTAAAATGCCTTCTGATGGTCACGATACCAAGTTGAGTAATCGTTTTCAAGAATCACAGCTATCCTCTAGTTACTTCTAGTATGAACCCCTGAGGTATTCATTGATATAATTCTAATTTCAGGTTCCACGGTTAGGAGGTCTGCTCTTATTCCAATTGTCAAACCGCCACCACCACCACCACCACCACCACCACCACCACCACCACCACCACCCACCCACCCAACCAATTACAAAACAAACTACCCCAAACAAACAAACAAACAAACAATAACAGCAACATAATCAACAAAATGAAATGTGCACTAGGCCTATAGAGGAAAGGAAGCTGTGATAATGGAGCAGAGGGAGGTAGAGGAAGAATTTGACAGTGCAGATGTCAGAAGTTCAGTTCACTGAGAGAGCTTGGCTGTCCACCAATGCCTGCTAAATGCGAGTGAATCAACAGTCACAGGAACGCTCAGGAGGTCAGGTGAAGAAAGAGAAGCGGGGAGGATAATAGACGAGTTCAAACATCTTGTGAAAACAAATCGATAATGTTGATTTTTTTTGACACACTTGGGAAACTGTTTTTGAAGTTCCTTCAAAATATTTAGAACTCAATATCCTGGGCAATGGCAATAGTCCTAAGAAGGGATTCAGTTTTCCAAGGGATCACAGGGGAACACATTTCTTTACATGCATGCGCTACGGTACAACTCGTAAAAGGCATCTTTTTCATTTCTCTGTAACCTCGTTATATTCATTCTCCAAAAAGCTTAAGTGAAGAAGCGGATCCGTGATGCTGTCTTCACTGCTGCAGGTTGAGTCTGAATTTAAAAAAAAAAAAATGAGTTTTGATTGCGCGAACTCAGGATCAGGCTAGAATTGTGTGCTACTGAGTTTGATCACCATTCAAGCCAGGCTTTGACACTGTGAAGAAATGGTTGACAGATCAAAGGATAAGAAGAAAAATCATTGCAGATAAAATTCGGTTCACACATTTTAAAGGCAGGTGTGTGCTCTCTGCCGTTGGGGTGCAGGGTCAAGCTGTTAGTGCTGATGAGATGTCAGCTCAGGAGAGCTGAAAACATTTTATTTTGTGATGACCCTGTGTGAGCAACACACTGATCTTTAACCCCGTGTTTGCCAGAGGGAAACGTGAACAGGGCAACAGAATAAACACTCTCAAAACAGTTTTCTCAAAGGCTACCTGAACTCCCCAAGTTTCCCAAAGCCCTTCTTAGGGTTGCCAGGGATAATTCTAACCCTGTCTAGTGAAAGTTGTCTTTTCTTGCCCTGTCCTGGTTTGTAACAATCAGACAAGAACCGCAATGAACGTTTCCCTGTATTATATTAACTTACTGTTGTGTGAGCTCCCTTACATATTTTTGTAGTTTCTTTATACATTTTAGTCCTTAAAATTAAAATTATGAAATCTCAAAATTTTAAAACCTATGTTATCAAAAATGTTTGCCTTCTTTATAATCTTCAATGATTCTCTTCTCAGGGGAGTAATATGTCATAAAAATGATGACTGCTATAATAACTCTGTATATTTTATATCACTTGTAGGGTTCACATGAGTTAAATATCACAAAGAATCCAATAGAGAAAGAAAGAAAACAGGGAAAGGGGGAAGAAAAAGGAGGAAGGAGAAAGTATGAAAAGGAGAAAATTAAAGTGATGTAAGGAATATTATAAATTAATGATTCTGGTAGAAGTTAGGATCATTGACTTAAAAGATATAGCATTAGAATTAGAAAATGTAAAGATAAAACCTGGAATTTTCTATAGAAATAGTAGATGTCTTATATTTCTTGATTTAAAATTTTTTTGTAAGACAAGTTCCTTTTATCCCGACTGCTACAGTTTCAAGAAAAAAAAATCCACCTACTCCTGAAATCTCTGTCTATATGTAATTTCCAAGCTCCCTGGAGGCTTGGTGAATTGCGTAGCATTTTTCCAGAAAAGAAGATTGCCTGGCTAAGAACTGTAGAGGATTGCAGCCTGGGTACAGCTCAGCTATCACTGCATTTCCAATAATGCACTTCTGAAGTCAGTAGGTAGATCCAGGGACCCCATTACCCATGCTGACACAGGTTGACTGTCTCAGACTGCAACAGCATGCTCTCACAGAAACAGAATGAAGGCTTGGTAAAACCCTAAACCATATTCCATAGAGAATGAAGATTATATAGCAGTGCATACCCATGAGGTTAAACTATTTACACTAGTATTGCGTAAATATTTCTGTTTGACCATTTAATGTAGTTTAGACACTAAAATCTGTTTATGTTTTTAAAATTACTTTCAAAAGATCTCTATATTGTAAGAACTCAGTAAGTTAAAAGTGAATAATCTATTCTTTGACATTTTTTGTTTTTCTCTAAAATATGTAAAATGCTTTAGTATATTTTTATGGATTTATTACTTACAATCATTTTGTTAAGTATATTTTTGGATAACGTTTGGTTTATTGTTGTGTATATGTGTAGTGTGTATGAGTGTGTGTGTGTGTGTGTGTGTGTGTGTGTGTGTGTACATGCCACAGTGTGCAGATGGTTGTTGGAGAACCACATGTAAGGGTAAATTCACTTCTTCCATTGTGAGTTCCAGGGACTGAGCACAAGGTTCAGGCATGCGCAACAGAAGTCTCACGAACTGAAGTCTTCTTGTATACCCTTATAGTGGCTGTCCTATAGGTGAAGACACACAAAATTTAAATAACCCCTAAAATGTCCTGCTTTAGAAGAAGCTAGTCTAGGAATTGCACTCCCATCTTGTTAGACAGAAAAACGTGGATACTGGCAGCTGTTCAACTGGAGACGTTACATGACATGGATCAGCAGCCTCATTTGTGAAAGACGCACCTGGGCATTTGTTAATAACTGAGTAACTATGGAGACAGCCTAAATAAGGGGGAATGCCACAGATGTATAGTGCTGCAGTTTCTACGATTCTGCCCGTTACTGTGTTCTGGACCAGGAAGATAACGAAAGCCCAGTCAACGGGTCTGACCACAGAGGCAAACAATCTCCCGTTAAAGATGGAGAAAATTAAGTTCTGATACGGGTAACTTTCTTCTTCTTGACTGTGATGCTCTCAAATTGTAGTAGGTAGTAATAACCAGATGAATTTTATCTTTCCCTCAAATCATCAAAGCAGCATACAGGTGAAGCCTTTCCCTGCCAATTTTGGTCCTCCCCATTCACCCCAGGCTAGAGACTATTCAACCCCAAACCTAATCCTCTTTGATCCCTATCTTGTAGTAAGTCAGACCCTAAATGTAAACTAGGCAGGTGCAAACATACTTCATCCTGAAGACTGCTTATAAATATTGTTCAGTGTGGAGCAAGCACAGCCTTACTGTTGGAAAACTGAGAATAAAGGAAATTAAACTCAACAATATTGGAAGTATAAAAGATTACTAAGATTAGATTTCACACTAAGAGATATACATGCCTAAAATCTTAAGAAAGAAGTGACTTCCATAAATAAAATAGGTGAATAGCTCCATGTTAAATGCTTTCAGATATTTTCTTCATAAAATTATAAACCAGGAGGGCTGAGAGCAGTCTAATGTAACTTTAATTAAAACAGGTTGTTTTGTAAACTTTAGTTTGTTTTTTAAAGTGATACATGATTGAGAGTAATATGTATTTTATTTTATTTTAATAGTTTATTAGCATATATTATATATATGCTAATAAATATAACAATATGCTTTATTATGACATTTAAATACATATACAAAATTTATTTCAATCATATTAACCCTTACATTATACCCTCTTCTTCCTCTTCCAATCCAGAAGAGGATTCCATATCTGGCTTCCATATCTCTTTTTCTATGACACAATGGGTTTATTAGGTGGGTTACAGGTGTGTGGTGGGGTTGTGTTAGGTGGGGGAGCACAGTAGGGTGTGCTCTTTATTAGTGGATACTCTCTGAAAAAAATTGTCTCTTTCTCCTCCAGACACTGTTATCTGCACAATCCTCGTGAAGGTAGGAGGTCTCATGAGCTCTTTCCCCTTCCATAACAAGGTGCAGACATTTCTAATCTTGTAGAGATTGATAGCAGCTAATCACGGGTGCTATAATCACAACTCAAGGGTTCAGGAGTACAACACCCAGGCCATACCCAGAAATCAGTGTTCTGTGCATATCTCTCTGCTTCTCCTAGCATTTATACATTCCTTCTGCTTATTATGTAATGTTCTCTAAGCCGTGTAGTGGAATGCGGTCAGCCTAGATGTTCATCAATAGATGAACGAACAAAGAATATATTGTGTATCCACACAATGGGATTTTATTATCTTGCAAAGAAGAATAAGAAACTGTCAGAAACAATTGATGGAATTGAAAAATGTGTTATCTAGGTAACAAGCTCAGAAAAACATATACTGTGTGTTCTCTCTCACACGTAGATTCAATGTTCTATCTTTTAGATGTACACACTTATGTCTGAATGAGTATGTGAGGAGCCCAAAGAAGTAAGTATGTCTTTTGAGAGGGGAAGGAAAGATTCCTTAACAGGGCAGATAGGTATATATGCAAGTGGAAGAGAGACTAGTGGCAATATGAATGATAAGGGATGAGGGGCCAATGGAGATGAGGGATAAGAGGAGATGGGGGAAGAGGAACTAAAATCAAAGGAAAATTAAGCCATCAGGAAGTCTAATACTTGGTAAGCTAAGAAAAACAAGTGAATAAACAAACAAATAAATGTTTGAAAGGAGATGATTTATGTGCATGGACAGTGTTCTTTCCAGAAGCCATCGGTCGTTAAACAAAAAGCTTAACGCTTCTGGTGTGTTACCTTTCTACATGCTTGGTATTTCTTCAAAGGTAGTATAAATCTCCCAAAACAATAGAGGCAACTGCTGTCGTTTGTTCCTCACTATAATTACTTGCTGAGAGGCTAGAGCTGATGAAGCCACACACCTGGTTTGTAGAATATAGAAAAATCAAGCTTGGACTGGGATGGTATCTTCCTCTCTGTTGGCTAGGTCTCGCATTGCTGGAAGTTGCTATGCAGAATGCCAGTAGAAAGTGATCATTGACTCTTTTACCCATCTCTGGACCCTGTGTGTAACAATAACAACCAGGCAATCAAGATGAATCCACTGGTATTATAATGGCAAATCTGTAATAGGGGTAATCAACTGCATCCTTATCTGACCTGAGAATACCTCCACAGGAGAGAATTAACACCTGACACCTTAAACCCAATCAAAAGTCCATGACAGAGAAGGTCAGAGGACTTAGTTGGAAAGTTCGTGCTGTGACTTTGCTAAATAGGTATGAGCTGCCATCAAATGACTTTCTAAATAAACACGTTTATGTATACTTTATTAGTCTGCTGTGAACTTTGGTCAAATAGCCTCCTTTTTATATGTATGTATGAGGTATGGGGGTGCTGGCAGTGTTATTTCTGTTTAAGGCACGAAGAATAAATTTTTGTGAAATGGCCATTCAGAAATGGAGCATCTATAAGAGCCCTTCAAGTCTTAGAGAACATTGAGGAAGGATGTGTTTTGAAAGACTAGGTCACACAGTCTTTTAATGAAGATGTTATTCTAAGAGATTAAAGTCCATACTGGGAGTTTGTTTGGTTTTGTCCAGGTATTCCCATTACATTTGTTGCTGGATACTTCACAAATGTTCTGTCCAGGCCTTTCAGTTTCTCTCCTTCTCACCCTCCATTGCTCAGGTGTGGGCCTCTCAGCCAACAATACCAGTGTTTCCTGTTTCTGTCACTGGAGAGTTCCTTCGCCTCTGGGATTAGTGCTGTTGGCTATGCTTTCTGTTTCTTTCCTCTTCAGAGCTGCCAGAGAGGCAAATAATTCCAGTGACCATACCTTGTACATCTATGTCACACAGCTTTCCTTGGCTCTTCTCACAATTGCGAACCTCCCACTGGTAATTGAATACGTTTGTCACCAAAATATTATTAAGTTTTTATCATACTTCTTGCATCTCCAAAGTGAGGGTTCTTACTCTGAAGGAAAAATGTTAGTAATATTTTATTTAGCTAAATTTCTCCACTGCTAACAATATTTATTAACTGTGGTATGCTTATTATACCTCAACTCCTCCTGAAGAGGAGCTCTAGGATCTCTCGGCAGAGAAGAATCCACTCTTGTTCAAGCTCCTCCCTGTTCTCTTTCATGCTGTCCTCTTGCCATCCCTCTCAATACTTCTGTCTTTCTCCTATTCCTGAGGCTTCAGTATAGACATCCTCAAAAATTGTCTGAGTGCTTGAAAGCATAGAGATCCTTAAAAGCATCCCCAGGAACACTGGAAATTCTTGGTCCTTAAAGTTTCTAGGCACCGGCACAGATGGATTAGCCAATGCTGCAAATGTTCAAATAAATTGGAGTTTGGGACATGAAGATAGAAGAAGAACCTCTATCCCAGCAGGGCATTTCGGAAAAGATTATTGGACATTAGGCAAGTTCCTTCATGAAGCCATATTTTAACAGAGCACCTGCCTGTGGGGCCCTGGGTGAATAACATAGACAGATGCCTCAGGGAACTGGAGGGTATTATAGAAAAACAGAAGACATTACAAGACTAACAGATCCATTTCTAAATTCCAGGGCATTTTTAGAAAGAAATAACTTAGCTGTCAGATACACCTCTCTGGCTAACTATCTCATAATGCTAGATAGTTATAAAAAATTGTTGCTGCCAACATGATTTTTAAATTAGACCAATTAGACTGAAAAGTCAGGAGTCTAAACCCCCGAGTGCATGAAAGAATGGGGAAACCTGCTTTGAGAAAGAAGCTAGGCTGCTCTTTTAGGGGACCGAGTAATGAGGGCACAGAGTAGACGGCTCAGCTGGCAACATACTTGTGAGGTAAACATACCAGCCTAATTTTGAAAACAAGAACCCAAGTAAAAGTACCAGGGATGGTGGTATAAATTTGCAATCTCAGCAGAGATTGGAAAATTCCTGTCTCGTCACCCTACTCTAATTTGTGATATCCAGACCAGTGAGGGACCCCATTTTATAAACACCTTGAGGTGCATACCTCCCAGTGAATGGCAAAAGAAGTTGTTCTTTGTCCTCCATATGTACACACATACATATGCATACATAACTGCAACTGCACCTACACAAGCGCGCGTGTGCGCACGCACACACACACACACACACACACACACACACACACACACACAAGCATAAACACAAAAGAGAAGTGGTGATTTGATCTACATGCATTCCTTTAAATGCTTCTTAATCCTATTCAATCACTCAGGATAAATTGCTGGTTCTGCTAGATACCTCGCTATTCTCAAGGATGAAAACATATTATGACACGCTGATATTAAGTCTCTTTCAGGTGAAAGGTTTTATACATGTGGAGAAATTAAAAAACATGCTGATTTTTAAGCAACCGTGCAAGTATGTGCTCAGTGAATAATTATAAGGGTACCCCCATAAGAAACTAAGTATTGGCTGAAAATTCCTGCAGACGAGGGTTAGAAAAACTGTGAGAAGCAAGGAGGCAAGGGTGCTAGCCTGGGATGCTACAGTCTCAGCTGTAGAAACACGAATAGGCGGCTGGCCTAGTTATTACAAAATTTTCAATATTGGCATTACACAGATAAGCATAGAGACAAATACATACATAAAAAGAGTAACGTTATCTTCTCTGTCTAATCACTCCCAGGGACATCCTTCATTTCTCCTCTCATAGGCTTCTAGATAAGCCTTTCTTCAGCTCATGTCACAGAAGAATGGGCTCTGGAGCCAGCCTGTCTCTTTGATTACTTTACTCCTTTATCTCTTACCACAATGCAGGGAACTGTCTTTGCTTAAGCGTGACTTGGCATATGTAAATGTTAGCACAGGTGTGCTGCTACATTGAAGGGAGTGAGTGAATAGATGGGCAGAATCTTCCTACAACACTTCTGTCCCAAACACACTTGCAGAATGCTTATCAGTCTCCTGTAGGAACCTCCTGAGTTTAGGATGTTCACAGAGGTTATTGCCCAAGCAGAAGCAGTCAAAAGGTAAATGAATGATAAAATCAATATTCTAAGATATCAGTCATGAAATAATACTGTTCAAAAGAAGTTGTTCTTAGCTTTCCTCCCATGAACCATGAGGCTTTTCCTTAGAGGGTCCTTTCTTTCTTCCCAGATGTCAGGAGAGTTTTTATTTAGAGACACATTAGAAATTGTTTTCTACTTTAAAGGGATTTGTTGACTAAAACAGTTCCTACAGAAAATGGGTATCTTGAGTATTTGGGCACTCTAGACATTGTCATAATTAAATCAGAAGCAAGGATCTACCTTAACATTTTCAGATACCACTTTTAAGGCAGGGAGCTCAGAAACCACTGGAAGTGTTTACTAAAACTGATGCTGGAAGAAACTCCTTCCCTGGAGAGTACATGCATCTTCCAAGTAGGTGATGATGCTCATGCAAAGATAAAGAAAGGCACTCATAATCTTCACTACAGAACACAAAAGTCAAGACCAGGTAGCTGAACATCCCTGGATTAGTGGATACCAGCTCTGTTTTGAGTAACACTGCTAACCCTGAAAATGAGTCAGAAGGGCAGTCTTCATACCTGATGAGAAGGAAAAGACAGTGCACCCCTCTCAACCTGACAGAGCCAAACCTTAGAAGAAAGACTTGCTCTAGGTCTTATTGAATTTTCTAGGAGAATCCAAGAGCCCATTGCTGATTAAAAACTCAGTGACTCTAGGGTATGGTTAGATTTAGGAGTAAAAGGAGACATCTGTGAGATTCCTTCTACCTTGGGCTCAAGAATAAATACTTTGTCATATATAATGCTTGACATTGGCTAAGATAAGAGGTGCAGAACCATCAGTAGTTTGAATTTATAGGTCTTGGAATAGTTCCCCCACTAGGTCCATTGATTGCTACACAAATACAAGATGTCTACCTCCAACCCTGCACCCTAAGCTAGGTACAGTAGTGACTTATTCCAAAAGCAGCTGACTCACTTTTATTCTTCTACTTCTTTTCCCCTCAAAATGTTTACAACGGTGTCTAGAAGCTTGTACTGCTTTGCTTGATCCCCAGGGGACATGCCTGCTTTTCACTAATCATTGTCTCTGAGAGGTTCTGTCACCTCCCAATATGAGAGGTGACAGAACCTCTCATAAGGGAGTGAACCTTTGCAGATACACTCAAACCACTTCCAAACCACGGCAGTAAAGATATAGCTATCAGGAAAAGGCACTTCCTATCACACTCTTCTTAGCCAGTTTATTTTATATGTTCTACACTAGAGACAGCCATCCAGCTCAAAGATATAAGCCCTTAGTGGTCTTTGCATATATCTGGGTCACTGTGGCACTTTGTTTGGAGCCTGGAAATAATTACTTGAAGGATCCCTAAGGGAGAACCTCATCAGATACTGAAAATGGAATCTTGGAGCCAGAAAACAACTTCCAAATGCTTTATTATTAGTAAAAGGCAAAGATTCAGAGCCATAAAAGTCAAATCCAATATGTAACAGAAAGAAATGAAAGAGGAAATGGAGGAGGAAGGTGATGGAATGAAATGTATAATTTGTTTTTTTTTTTTTAAAGAAGTCTTAACAAAATCATGGGGTGTGTTTCTCCCAGTCCATAATCTGAGGGCATCTAATGGAAACACAGTATACCTTTTTGAAAGCAGGGGATAGTTTTACATTTGCTATCAATCCAGCAGATACAAACTAATACATACAAGAGAACTCACATGAGCTTCTTTTGATTGAGTTCACTCCTCATAAAAGCAGCATAGTTACATTTCTGGGAAATAATGGAAAATGGTTTTGCATGAATTTCGATAGCTTTGTTCAATCTTTAAATCCACCTGCATTCCATCATTAGATTTTTTTTTCCTTTTGAGTCCTCTGATGTAATGCTGTTTTACAAATGACTCTATCATTTCCCTTGGAAGTTAAGTGATAGTGATGGGCTTTGCCTGGCAGTCAGGTGCAGAGTTCAGATTAGATAAAAACCCACCAGGTTCCAATACCTGTCAGGTTTCCAAAGATAGCCTAATTATGCAGCTCCATATTCAGAAAGCATCTACTGATTTTTTTCTACCACATTCAAAAAGAATGCTTGTATTTCTTTGAAGCTAGAGAATACATGAAGATTTCAAGGGTCAAAATTCCCAGACCACAATTTTTTTCTCTTCAGAAGCTAGCACAATTTAGGGAGAATAAAGTTTACAAAGGAGCCGCCAAAATATGTAGCCCAGAGAAGATGATTGCAATTAATTCCTTATTTCCTCAATTCGTTCACTTATGACAATTCAATTAATGAAAAGATAACCTGGTCAGGAAAGTATTAATGGCCTGAGTAACAGTGGTTAGATAAAACATTAATGCTGCAAAGGTCTGGCTTATTCTAGGTACAGGGCATCACCTCATACTTTCCCTTCCAAATAAACTCCAGAGCACAAAGGTGACATATTTTGTGAACAGCCTGTATGCTGACAGACCTGGAATATTACAGGCATGAGGGTGATTGAAATGACTTCGAGAGATTTAAATATTTTAAACTACTTTACTTGTATCAAATACAAGCATTTTCTACCTTTTTCTTATTTTTTTTAATAAGATTTCATGATGAAGCTATGCAGTTTTCTTTAAAAGGTGGAACTAGAACAATATTATTATATCCCACACTCTTTACAGCCTTCTCAGTAGAAATAAGACAAAAGACAAGCCACTACAAACACTTTAAACATTCCTGTTCCACACTGTAAGAGAAAAACAACCCTTAAGATCAATTGTGAGGATTTCGGTGGAGTACTGCCTAATTAAGGATGGTCAAAGAAGAGGGGGCCTCAGAGACTCCTTTAATTTGACAGGCTGGATACTTAGCATGTTTGAAAGGAGGTTCTCAGGGGCAAATCTGCAATCTATTCCATTAGTATAGACCTTTGGAACTTTGCTCAGACAATAACAGTGCACAAAGGAATAACTTGCTTCCACGAATAACAAACATTTACTGCATTTGCTCACCCCGTTTCTCACCTTTTTAGTGAAGATTTCATTCCTGAACTGAAAGAACTGCTTTGTGGAACCATTACTGCAGAGACTTCACTGAAGTTGTGGATCTAGCCATAGCAGCCTTGAGTATAATCTCTACTCGTAGGTTGGGTCAGAACATTTCGAAGAGATGTGAGTGGCACTTAAGCACCACTTCTATTATTTTCAGCTAACAGTGTTTTTAAGGATGCGTTGTTCTTGCCTGGGAAAGCTTCACATTAGTAAATGCCGATTGATGCTCAAAAGACAGAGCATTACTGGAAAATAAGCATTGCATACTAATTACTCTAAATGTGAGGATGGGGAGAGACGCAGAAACATATGAGAAATATATGAGTAAATGTTATAAACATTTCAGAAGAAAAAAGAATGATTCACAGAGCAGAGATGTATTAGTGTGCTATTCAGGAAACAAAGCAGGTACTTAAGTTCTGTAGTGTGCATTCTTTCCTCCCTCCCTCTCTTTTCTCCCTCCCTCTTTCCTCCCTCCCTCCCTCCCTCCCTCCCTCCCTCCCTCCCTCCCTCCCTTCCTTCTTTCCTTCCTTCCCTTTCTCCCTCACTTTCTCCCTTCTTCCCTCTATTTATCTCCCTCTTACAAAGGTACACACACACACACACACACACACACACACACACACACACACACATATATATATATATATATATATATATATATATATATATATATATATCTTGGATATACTCCTGTATGTTGTTAAGCAAGTGGATATATCTTTCATATCACATAGTTGGTTTTACATGTGTGGTCTTTGTGTGTGTGTGTGTGTGTGTGTGTGTGTGTGTGTGTGTATACACTCGTGCACACAAGTGTGTGCAAGTGTGCACAAATGTGTACAAGTACATGTTTACCCATACAAGTGTGTGCATATCATGTGTATATTATATATAGTAACAAAACGTCAACTTTGGGTGTCTTTCTCAATCATATTCCATCGTATGTTTGAGACATCATCTCTCAGTGAATCTAGAATAAGTTGGCTAGGATACCTGGCCAGAACTTTCCAGGGACTTCTGTGTCTTTACCTCCCCAGAAATGAAATAGTTAGGAACTGAAATGCTAGGCATTTTACATGGGTACTGGCCATTAGTATAGTAAGCACTTCACTGAGTCATTTCCATGGTTCCTGGAATAATTAATTATTTTAATGATAAAAGCACCTAAGACTACCATCAGCAAATTTCCAGTGTAGAATTAAGCTTTATTACATTTCTTTTCCTGTACAGTAGACTTTTTAAAAACATGCAACTTTGAGCACACATCTTTCCAATCTATTTTCCCTTTTGTCCCTAATAACAATGACTGTACTCTGTTTTGGTGAATTGTACATTTTAAAAACTGATTCACATATAAATTCAAATAATGTTTTTTTTCCCCTATCTGTCTTCCTTTACTTGGACTGATACTGTTCGGATTCATCCCATTGTGTAACAAGTGACAGGATCTCCTTTGTATTAGGTGAATACTGTTCATGTGAGTGTGTGTGTAATATGACTGGTCTATGGCACATTTCCATTATTCATTCATTCCTGTAGGACATGTAGGATTTTTTCTTTTCTTTTCTTTTCTTTTCTTTTCTTTTCTTTTCTTTTCTTTTCTTTTCTTTTCTTTTCTTTTCTTTTCTCTCTTCTCTTCTCTTCTCTTCTCTTCTCTTCTCTTCTCTTCTCTTC
>JANHMN010000016.1:34581747-34613383 GCA_030674055.1 Rhabdomys pumilio | reverse complement strand
TCTCTTCTCTTCTCTTCTCTTCTCTTCTCTTCTCTTCTCTTCTCTTCTCTTTTCTTTTCTTCTTTCTTTCTTCCTTTCTTCCTTTTGTAATTTTGGCATCATTGCTATTGTAAGAGTTGAAGAAGGAAGACATTTGTATATGGTGCTAGCTCCGTTTACTTTCCTGGGAGAGGAAAGGCAATGGGATTGGGTTTCACACCCTGAAGATCTCAGACGGAATGATCTTCATTCTGTTCCTTTCTACGTCTCCTTGTCTCCCAGCCTCCTTTTTTCTGGCAATGCTTGGAGTGTCAATAATTTTAGACTTTTTACCTCTCTCCTGCTTTGTGTTCAACCTTTTCACACTTTAGCTGATAAACACTCCCATGATTTGTGTTACATGGAAGGTAAGTAAAAAAGAATAAACACAACTATTTTCTTCTATCTCAGTGATCATAGAGCCCTTACAGAGAGGGAGTTTTAAAAATTCTTTCTCTGAATTATGTGCCAAGATCACTGTTGCTAGTGTTCTTTTTGTTTCAGCATAGTTTTACTTTGGAATGGTGAGTGATCCTGCCCGTACTTGCAAGTTGGATATTTTGCTAATTTTTGACTTGATTGTTTTCAGTAATATTCTAGTTTGTCTTCTATTGTTGCAATAAAACACCATGACCAAAGACAACTTGAAAAGGAAAGACTTTTCTTTTTTCTTTTCCTTTTCTCATTCCCTTTTTTCTTTCTCCTTTTATTTCACCACCCTCACATGTCCTCCTCATAGTCCATCCTTGAGGGATGTCAGAGCATGAACTGAAGCAGAGGCCACAGAGAAGCAGAGGAACACTGCTTCCTGACTTGCTTCCAGTTTACTCAGTTTGTTTATTTTTTAAACCACTCAAGACTACCTGCCGAGGGTGGTACTTTCCATAGTGGGCTGAGCCCTCTCTCAGTAATCATTAATCAAGAAATGTCCTACAGAAATGGCTAAAGTCGATTCCTCAGTTGAGGTTCCCTATTTCCAGATGACTTTACCTTTTGACAAAAGACAAAAATTAATTAACACAACTGAGACATTTACCACTAAGTTATCTTGGTACTTACATCTTTATCATTGTTTTTGGCTTGGTTTTTTTTGACCCTTATAATTTGCATTCAATTGAACACCCTACCATCCTCATCCAGTGTATTCTTACTCTGGACATGGATACTCACTTCTTCACAGGAATTCAGGCAAATGGTAGGTACAATAAATCCCATCTTCCTCTCAACCATTGCTTCCACTTTCTGCAATTTAACTTATTGCAAAAGCTATAAGCCTGGGTCATGTCAGACATTACTTTTCCACTCCCTCTGTTCTTGTTTCACTGACCATACAATCAACTCTCATATTTTACATCCTTTTCTTCTTGCATAACTTTCTCCAGAAATACCCTTCATTTTAAACCCTCATTAATATTTCATGAATTGTTTCAGTATGACTTTTGTCTAGTGTGTCCGCAATCTTTCTACAAGCTATTCATCACACAATTGCAGCCAGCAATATGCTTCTGAAGTACAAATCTGATAGTATCTCCAAACCATATAAAAACCCTTTAACCTTCTGCCCCCCCTTTTAAAATGGAATAGCATCCATGATCCTTCACTAAATACTTAATAACTGTCATCAATTGCTACTTGTAAGTCCTTTGTTTTCATTCATTTTCCTTGTTCAATTATGATCTTTGTTGAAATACAAGACAGTTAATGGACTATTTTTATATAACATTCACCTTCTAGTCTCCTATTTGTTTCATTCCTTTATAAGTCATTTCATTACATTGTCCATGAATTCCATCAGGTGTTTATAGCTGGAGCTGGCATCTACATGATCTGCTCTCTATCATTTAAAAGCACCCCATCATGTGTCAACACAGTTTTCTAGGAAGTGTGCTCACCAAGCTATAAGACACTTGAGAGTAGAAACCTGTGTCTTCAAGTACTGTGTTCCTAGCACTCAATAAACTTCTGGACAGGTACTTCCAAAATGATAAAAGAAATTGTCTGGGAATCATTTTCTAGCCAGTTGGTATGAAGCCTGTAGGTCAGTAGCAGCTTAATATCTCCATGGTCTATGACTCAAGCATGCTACGCCTTCAGCAATAGTCTTACCTTTGATGTCTACAAAGTAAAAGATAATGTTAAGAGTATGAAAAGTGTGTGTTTCTTTGTGGCTGTGGTGGGTTTTTGTTGTTGTCATTGGTGTTGTTTTGTTTTGTTTTTGGTGGTGGTAGTGGTGCCTCATTGCTGTGTATTGTGAATGTCAGGTTATCTGGTAAGTAAGCTTCCAGGGATATATCTGTTTCTATCTCCCATGTTGCAATTGAAGTACCTGGGTTTCAGACAGGGACCATTCTTACTTAGATTTATGTGGGTTTGGGGGATTCAAAGTAAGGTTATCATTCTTGCATAACAAGTTGTTTACCTATTAAACTATCTCTCTAGTCCAGATTTGTCTTTAATTTTTTTTTAAATTACATGGATGAATGTTTGTCATATGTATGTCTCTTCAAAGGGAAGAAGACAGTGTCAGCTCTCCATGAACTAGAGTTATGGATAGTTGTGAACTTCCCTGTGGGTGCTGAGCGTTGAATCCTGTCCACTATATAAACAGTTAGAGTTCCTAATCTCTGAGCATGCACACATTCTCTCCGGCCCCACTTATCCATTTATTTTATTTTTGTATTTATTTTTAATGTTTTGGTGGGATGATTTTTTTTTAAATTTTACCTCTAACTATATTGGTTTCTTCTCTCTTATATTACATTCTGAACATACTTTCACCTCTTTTTACCCTCTCTGTCTGTCTCTCCACCCAGTTTTCTTCCCCTTCTCTTTTCAGAAAAGGCCAGGCCTCCCATGGATATCAAACAAGCATGGCATATCAAGACTAGACAACACCCCCTTGTATTTAATTTAGGTTGGAAGAGTCAATCTAATAGGAAGAAAAGTGTTCCTAAGCAGAAAAGGAGTCAGAGAGAGCCTCTACTTCCATTGTTAGGAGTTCCACAAGAAGACCAAAGTGTACAACCATAACACATATTCAAAAGGCTTATGCTAGATCCGTGCAGGCTCCCTGATGGTTCAGTGTCTATGAGCATCTGTGTACCCAGGTCAGATATTTCTGTGGGGTTTCTTGAGTGTCCTTGATCTCTCTGTTCCTACATTTCCTTCTCTCTATTATAGGATTTCCCAATCTGTGCCTAATATCTAGGTGTCAGTGTCTACATGTGTCTCCCTCAGTTGCTGGATGAAGCCTCTTTAATAATGATTATGCTAGGTTCTTGTCTAGAATATAACAGAATATCATTAGGGATCATTTCATTAAACTTTTTTAGTTCTGTTCTGGGTCTCTGATCCAGCCTCTGATTTCTGGTTCTCTAAGTAGCATCAAGTGTTGGCTTCCTGTCTTGGCACTGATGTCAAGCTGTGTCACATTATCCCAGCACATATTTTAGGCAGGACAAATTGTTGGTTGAAGGTTTTATGGCTGGGTTGGTGTCCCAAGTCTTCAACTGGAAGTCTTGCCTGGTTACAGGAGATGACTGGTTCAGGTCCCATATCTCATTACTAATAGTCTTAGCTAGGGTCACCCTAGTAGATTCCTGGGAGTTTATAATGCACTCAATTTTTAGCTTGTCCCTGAAGTGCGCCTCAATTTCAGTAGTCTTTCCCAGTACTCTCTCCCTCCCTCCTCTCCCCACATAATCCCTCCTGTTCCCATCAGTACCTGCCTCCAGTCTCTCTTTCATGTTATTCATTCTATTCCTCCTTCCCAGGGAGATTCATATGTATCCTCTTGATCCCTCACTGTTACTTAGATATAATCCACAAAACCAGAAGACCCACTCCTTATCAATAGTTTCAGAGAGACATTCCCAAGCCAATAAACCATTTCTGACTAGAGAAAATGCTCCTGGCTGGACTATAGCACAGAGAAGTTATATACATATATTTTCTAGGCAAGGAATCTATCTATAGGTACAAATATGTCATAGGGCTGTGATTGACCCAGACTAACATAATCTAGTAGCAAATACATGAAAGCATCATCAAATCTAACAAGTTTTTCCCTAAGCTAAATCTAGACAAGAAACAGAGATCTAAAATAAGAGTTAGTATATTTTAACACTTGAGAGCTTTCTCGATCACATTAAGGCATGCTAACAATTTCCCATAGATATGACAGTTATGAGGCAATTAATGGAATACTTTGCAAAGCAGTTGCAAAAAGGGGGAAAAACTAGATAAGTAATAGCTGAAGTAAAAAAAATGAAACTGCTATAAATATAGATAATAGCTTCCATTAAAAGTGTCTTCCAACATTGGAAAGTTTAATCACAGTAGCACTCAAATCATTGGTTACAGTCTATTTCACAGTTACCCAGCATGGGAAAATTTACCCATCATTAAGTATGATAGGTTCCATGTTTTTTATAATATCTGGTCAGCAGTGGAAAATTTTGTTAGCTGATTTCATTAGCAAGTTTTACTTTTATATAATTCTTACAGTAATAATTCAAAAAGCAAGTGCTATATGTGAGACAGTAGCCACCAATCGGTGTTTATATGACTGTAGTGATACACTGTAGAATGGGAGATTTTTCTGAATTGCATGGACTGAGAATACTATGTAGGGAAACACTAATAAATTTACTCGAGGACAAAGTTTATATAACCTGAACAAAGTTATGGAAAAATAGGTGGGAGCGGTAGTTTTCAAATTATAAGAGAATTAGTTAATACACTAAATATTTACAATAACCATATCCATTTCTAACAACTTTCTTTTAAAAGCTTAAAAATATCAATCTACAATGGTCTGCTCCAACAGTTCTCAAGTCTCTACTTTTCAATAATACATTGAAACACATTCATCCTTAAAAGTATAATTTCCCCACCTGGATACAGTGAAGACACAGCGTCAGAGGCTTATCAATTTACTCTTCCCCCAACCCCTCTTCTAATATCTCAACGCCCGTAATCAGCTTGAAGAAGTTAATGAAGAGTCAGTGCCCCTATTCCCTGGGCTTGAGGACTAAGGTGGTTAATATTGGAATGTCTTTCTAGGGAAAAGTAGAGGTTTTGTTGGAACAGGGAGGATTAGCTAGGATTTATTGCATAGTTATAACCTATTGATAAAAATCTATATAATTAGTATCAAGATGAAGTTATAATTTCTTAAATGGTACAAAATATACTTTGATCTCAAATTTAAGATTTTCATTGGCACGAGCATCTTATTGATATAAAAAAAGAGGAATATTGATACTCTCATGGGCATTGTGCCTATATAACACATTTAGGAATACAAGGCTTAGACCCAGTTTTTCTTTAACTTTTTAAACAGATTTGAGAAGGTTAGCCTGTGAGTCAAGGGATTATAGCAAATTCATGGCTTGGAGTTTATTGTTAGGATGTTCTCTATGTTTTATTTAGAAATAGCTGAGAGGAGTTAACAGACAACAGTCCAGGTTACCTTACATGGATAGTTGGTTTTCAAAACGTCAGAAGTCCACAGAATTGATGTTACAAACATTTCTGTATTAATGTTCATTTTGATTAGAGACCTGTCTGCTCCTGACATCTTCCTGTCTTGGATTCTAAGAAGAAATTGAGCATCCTTGGAGTTACTCCAGTTGTGCAGAGACAGCCACAAGGCAAGAATTGCCTCTTTCCATCTACAGACAAATTACTGTCCAGAAAAGGACACACTTGCAGAATAGTTGACTGATTATATCTGCCTAGACAGAGTAAACAGCCCTTAATAATTCTGCATCACTAAGGTTTGTCAGATGATCCTGGGCCAGAAGGCTGAAGATTGGATGCTTCAACGTTCTGCAGTATAGGGGCTGTCCAGGTGTTCAGCGGTCTCTATAAATTGGCTAAGTTTTAGAAGCTATGCTTTGTGCTTCCCATAATTTCAGTTAACTCAGTCATTCTAGATTTCTGATGGGGTTGAAGACCTATAGTCTCAAAGCCAATCCTGGCTATTTACTTTGAGAGAAAATATCTGAGTGGATGTTTTTCAGCTGACATTCATTCTAAAGCCAAGAAAAACAGCCAGGTTCAAAACTAAGTGTTTTAGTTAGAAGAGACGACAGAGGTTCTGGTTAGTTGACAAAATGATGGACTGGGTATTAGGATTATCTTGTACCTCACTGGTACAAATAGGAATAATTATGCTCTAATTGTATTTTGAGAGAAAAGTGTTATTTAACAGGAAGGGTGATATGTAGGAGGAGCTAAGGGGGAAGGAGCACCGAGAGGAAAAGATGGAGTCAGGAGGAGAGAAGATGAAGGAGAGGAGAAGCAAGGTGATGAGAGAGAGAAAGAGAGGGGCAGCATGGAGGCAGATGTTCACATGTCTCCACCAGTCAAAGACAGTTTATAAATCTAGGTTGGGTATTGGGTTACACTTCTGATCGAGCATTTCCAAACTTATAAAGCCTTTGACTAACATTTAAAAAAAAATTGTATAAAAACAAAAAGGAAAATGGGGCATGGGATAGGGGTTTTCTAGGGAGGGGAAATGGGTAAAGGGGATGGCATCTGAAATGTAAATAAAATATATAAAAAATAAAAAAATAAAAAAAGGAAAAAAAACAAAAATGTATAATTTTCTAGTTATAGTCTTGTTACTCTAACTTCATAATGTTAATTACTTCCAAGAATTTTATTCTAAAAAGTAATATAGAACTTATTTGCACATAAGATTTTGAAGCTCTTCTACTAAAACAGTGCATAATAGAATTTATATCATGGGTGCATGGGGGTGAGGTCTCTATTTGATGGTGTGGATGGGAACAGTAGGGATCAAGTTGGAGGATGACAGTAGAGAGTACTGGGAGAGACAACTGGAATTTGGGGATATCTCTGGGAGTAGCTAGAAACCTAGTACAATGGAAAATCCCAGGAATCTATGAGAGTGACCTTAGCTAAGATTCCTAGCAATGGGGAGATATAGAATCTGAACCAGCCATCTTTATTAAAATAGCAGAATTTCCAATGGAGAGATTGGAACACTAACCCAGCCACAAAAACTTTGACCTACAATTTGTACTGCCTAAAAAATGTGCTGGGATAAAGGTAGCATAGAAATCATGAGAGTAGCCAACCAATAACTGATCTAGCTTGAGACCTATGCCAAGAGAGGGCCATCATCATTGACACTACCTAGAGGACTAGGAGCCAAGGCTGGATAGCCCAGAGGCCTAGAATAGAACCAAACACAAATGGCAACAATAAAGTCGATGAAATGATTCTTAATGCTATTCTGCAATAATTAGATTGGTACTTACCCTAATTGTCATCAGAGAGGTTTCACCCAGCAACTGATGGATACAGATGTAGAGGCCCACACCAAAACATTAGGTGGAGCTTGGGGGAATCCCACAGAAGAAAGGCAGAAAGGATTGTGAGAGCCACGGAGGTCACTGACACCAGAAGAATATCCACAGAATTAACTAAGCTTGGCCCATAGAGGCTCATATAGACTGAAGTGACAACCAGGGAGCCCACATAGGACTGACCTAGGCTCTCTGCACATATGTAACAGTTGTGTCACTTGGTTTCTTCTGTGGGATTTCTAGTGGATGCAGGGGATGTTCCTGACTCTGGTGCCTGCCTTTGGGACCTGCTCCTCTTAAGTTGCCTTGTCTAGCCTTAATAGGAAAGACAAGTGGTGGCTAGTCTTACTGCAAGTTGAAGTACCATGGTTGGTTGATATTCATGGGAATCTACTTTTCTCTGAAGAGAAATGTGAGGAGAGGGTATGGGATCCCTTGATGTAGGGAGAACTTGGAGGACAGAAAGGAGACAAAAGTAAACTCATGATGTAGAATAAATGGATGAATGAATAATAAAGAAAGAAAAAAGGAAAGAAAGAAAAAAGAAAGAAAGAAAGAAAGAAAGAAAGAAAGAAAGAAAAAGAAACACAGAATGGAACAAAATACAAATATTAAGATTTATTTTATAATATTTAATAAATTATTTATAATAATTTAGAGAAATAAAACACCAGGAATAGAAATTGTAAAACAAGAGTTTTTCTGTTATGTATTCTATTTGTATATCAATTATTGGAGAAGAATAAAAATTGACTAATCTGTGATTAATAATTTTTTTATTACTAATGGTTTCTTATGTTTTTATTTTTGTATTATTTTATCTCTGAATTGTAGAAAAAATAAGACAATTATTAGTTTTGCAACGAAGAGGAAACATTATCGGTAAAAGAACTCTAGTTGTAAACATTTGCATTAAGAGAATAATGTTAATATAGTACTCATTTTATTTTATCACTTCTAGTAAGTCAGAGTATTTGGATCCACATTGACAGTTTTGTTTTTGCCTTCTCAGACACAGTCCTAGTAAATGTTATTCTAACAAATGTCTAGCGTGACCTTTAGAGGAGATAGCATCCCAATTATTGTCCATTTTGCTTCAGGTGATGATAATGTTATCTGCTTTTCCATCCAGCTCCATCCTGTTGCTTTGAGTAATGGGATAGGCAGAGAGAACACAGTTCTTCATGCTAAAGTAATTTAATAAGGATATTTGAACAAAGCATTAGGTTATGAAAACAAATTAGTTGTAAAGCATTACCTACTAATTGACATTTTATTTGTCTCAAAATCTAATACTTGATAGGTGATTTTTTTTCTGTTTCCTTGTTTGAACCTTTCATGAAAATTAAATCCAGGAGGAAAATTGTTAAAGTAACCTTTATAGAATTCAAGGTCAGTAAATAACATCCTCAATTAGGAAGTGAGAATGAATTTTTTTTTTTAAAGTAAGAACAGGATAAAGTCATTCTGTATAGTAAGAAATGACAGTAGGTGTCTGTGGAACTCCAATATTATTCTGAGAGCGTTGCTTAGTAGCATGGTATGATTTAGCTTTGTTCTGTGAGGAGAACTTAATCTTTCCGGGCTGGGATATTGAACACACTTCTTCAGTGGAGAGCAATGCCTTGTTCTGCATATAGATTTCCCTTTCTCACCACCTTTAACACATATTACCTAATGTTGTCATCAAGGACACTGATCCTGGTGTCAGCTATGACTGTTCTGGGTCAGAAATGACCAGAAACTGAGAGTCAACTGGAACCATTTCCACGCTGTTCTTTTTCCCACTTCATGACTTCAATTCTATTATTTTCCCAAAGTTTGACTCAACCTGTGATTAACTTTGAAGTTCAAGATTCTGGCCCTCATTAGTGACTTGATGACTGCAAGGGTACTGAGGGGATGCTCACAGCCAACCATTGAACTAGCACAGGATCTCCAATGGGGTCCCTAATGGAGGAGTTAGAGAAAGGACTGAAGGAGCTGAAGAGGTTTGCAACCTCATAGGAAGAACAATAATATCAACCCACCAGAACTCCTGTAGCTCCCAGAGACTAAACCACCAACCAAGGAGGGACCCATGGCTCCAGCCACATATGTAGCAGAGGATGGCCTTATCTGACATCATTGGGAGGAGAAGTCCTTGGTTCTGCGAAGGTTTGATGCCCCAGTGTAGGGAAATGCTAGGGTGGAAAGGCTGGAGTGGGTGGGAGGGAAAACACCCTTATAGAAGCAGGGGAGAGGGATGATATGGGGGGGGGGAACCAGGAAGAGGATAACATTTGAAATGTAAATAAAGAAAATATCCAATAAAAAACAAGAATGCTTGTGGTTCAGAGACTATTTGATGCCCTCTGGCATGTATATCAGTTAACCTCCTTATAGGGAAAGTCCTGATCTGATATTAGATAATCTTAATTCATTTGGTCCTGAACTCATTTCCAGTTTTCTTCTGATATAATCAGTTTCTCCTTCCATCAAAACTCTAGTTCTCTCTTCTATGTCCCATCCTGCTCCTTAAAGCACACCTTCAAATGTTATATATTCAAAACTGAATGTCAAATTGTTTAACATATTTCCTTCACTTTTGATTCTAATTACATTTAAAAGACATAAAGATATCAAGGTAACTAAAATTTTAGCAGAATCCCATTGCTTATCAAATCTGTCATGCGTGTTTAACTGGTTTCTCTTCTTCCTTCTCAGCTGGCTTAGGTCTTCATAGAGGACTATACATCAAGAAGTTGATCATTCTGTTCTCTCTTTCCTAGTTGGTACTCACATTTTTTTTAGTCATTTATCTTTTGGTGGTTCCACTAAGAATCTCATTAATCCAGAGTCCTAACTTGTTACTCATGTTTCAGTTTTCCTGACCACATCTACAAGCTATAATGATATGAAATCGGAGGAAACCTTTATTTCTAACATTGAAGATCTGGTCTACAATTCATCATTGCATTGACTGTTTTATTTATGCAATTTGAAATTATATTTTACTTTTTCTTTATAACCTGCTCTTCAGAGATTCCCTTTCCTCACAGAAGATTCAAGAACGCAAAACATCACCCAATGTATACTTTCTTGATATCTGAGGATGACTCAGATACTAAACACACATAAAGTCTTTTCACTTCAGACACATAAACTTTTATGTACCCACAATTCTGAGTAACTTTCTGTTCATGTGGAAATAAACTATATGACTATAGAGAAGCCATTTAAATACCTAACACGTCCTTACTTAAGTTGAAAATAGAATGTATATTGTTATTGTGCTACATTTGCAGAAGAATTTTCCATCTGTCCAGGTCCTCAGTTTTAAACATCTTTCAACCTCCTCCAAGAACTTAGCCCTTCCATTGTCTCCACCCACCATCTCTTCCCTGGTGTTTAGAATGCACCAGCATGGCATTATCATTTAGTTATGAAACAGGACTTTGGCTTAATTACATTAGAAATAACCAAGTTCTTTTTTTTTTATTAGCATTGTTTAATGAGCTAAGTATTGGTCATCCTAAATGCATTATCTTGCTCTACCCACTTACTTACTGAAAAATTTACTGAAGTAGGAATAATCTCAGCTTCACACACAGGAACATTAAGGTTGATAATAACGGTTACATACTACAGTCATTGTTGGTCAACATGACTTAAGATAAATCTCATAGAGACATGTGGTTAAAAGATGGACCTTATTGAAGAAACCAATACATGGAGTCTATGTAACAGGTTGCGTCTCCTGGAATCTTCCCCCTATCCTTCTCACAAGGAGATATGAGAGGCCAGATCATTGTAGCAGACATAGAGAATTTATATCTACGTGCCATTAAAAGTTCAGTGTGGGTAGTTGTTCTCATTCCTTCTAAAACAAAAACAAAACAGAATAGAACAGAACAGAACAGAACAGAACAAAACAACAAAAGAAGTGTATCTCTTGAAGACAATGAATGCCATTCAGATGACAGGTATATTTGTCAGCTATTTTTTTTTTTTAATCCTCTGATGAAGTCAGTCAGTCTGAACCTAAGTGTTTTGGAGCTCAGTGGGAAGGTATCATCTTTTCTCTGATAAATAGGGAATAGTATAGTATGATGCCTTGGCAATGTAAGATCTTCCATTGCCTGATAAATTATTAGCAAGGGAATTAAATGGAAGCATCCCAGCCATGATTTAAATTTTAAATAGTCTTTTGTGTGTGTGTGTGTGTGTGTGTCTGTGTGTGTGCGCGCGCACGTGTGTGTGTGCACATGAGCATGTGTGTGTGCATGTGTACATTCATGAGACAGGAGAGAGTGAAATCTACAGAATTTAATAAATACACATTTCCATTCTCAAAAGCCAATGTGTTATCCAGTGCCCACAGACCTGCTAAGCTGTTATTTACCCTCTGCAATGCCTCCAGATCTAGCTTACAGCCATGCAGCGGAGCTCTAAGTGACCCTGAGGGAAGCCATACTTTGAACCGTCCATTCTCTTCCTTAAAAAATTAATATAGTTATCTTTTGAAAATTTCATACAATGTATTTCAATAATTTCTATTTCTCTCCCCAAACTCCTCCCAGATCCTTCCCACCCTCACATTCTTTCTCTCTCTTAAACAATAAACCAAAACAATGGGGTCCAGTTACTGCTGACAGATTCCCGAGAATGAGGCCTGCCCTGGAGTATGACTGATTTACTCAGCATTGTTCCATTAAAGAAACTATTTTTTTCCTCTCCCAACAGCTGTTGTGAATATCTTATTGGCTAGGGGTGGGACTTTGTACCCAGTTCCCCCTCTCAATGCCAGGGCAGCGGAAGAACCTTGGATTATGCTCGTATAGATTTTGTGTGAATGGTATCAAGTTCATTTTCAGCTCATATGTACATCTACTCTGTTGAGACTGAAAGATTTTTTCTTTTAAGTCACCCACAACCTTTGTTTTTTAAAATCTTTCTACCCTGTCTTTTACATAAATTCCAGATTCTTGATGAGAGAAGTATGGCTCAAACCCACTTACCTCAATATCCCAAAACCTCATATTCTGTGCATATTGATAAGTTGTTGAGGTCTTTGTTAATCACTACTATTCACTGCAAGTAGAAATGTATCTGATGTGTGATGTATTGATCTGAGGATAGCCATATAACATTAGGGATTGTTTTGTTGTGTCATTTAGCAGAAAACTTGGTTTTCCCATAGGACCCATGACCTACCTAACCTCAGGTTCCTGAGCTCATTAACTGTGTCAGCTGTGTGTTCTATAGCATAGAGTGAGCCTTAAATTTACAAACCTTAGCTGCAGTTTCTGCTTCCTTCTCTCTTCGTAGTTCCTTCCTAATGCTCCTCTCCCCAAGATTTAGTCCTCCTCCATTTTCATTCAGAAAAAAAGCAGGGTTGCCAGGGATACCAATCAAACACAACATATCAGGTTGCAATAAGACTAGGCACCTCTCTTGTATTGAGGCTAGAAGAGACAACCCGATAGAAGGAAAAGTGTCCTAAGAGTAGGATGAAGAGTCAGAGACAGCACCTGTTCCCACTGCAAGAAGTCCCACAAGAAGACCAAGGTAAACAACTGTAACATGTATGCAGAGGACTTAGGTCAGAACCATGAAGGCTCCCTGATGGTTGATTCAGTCTTAGTGAGCCACTGTGAGCCCAAGTTCATTGATCTTCTGGGGTTTGTTCGTAATGTCCTTTAGCCCTCTGGCTCCTACAATCTTTTCTCACCCTCTTCCACAGAATTTCCTCAAGCTTCACCTAATGTTTGGATCTCAGTCCTTGCATCTGCTCCCATCTTTGCTGGGTGAAGCCTCTCTGAAGGTGATTGTGTAGGCTCCAGTCTATGAATATAGCACATCATCATTAGGAATCATTTCATTCATTTTTTTTTTTTGCCACTTGTATTTGGTCCTCTCACTGGGAAGATAAAATAGGATAGATATAGAGTATGGGCTGGGGGCATGTGGGTTCAGGAACAGGAGGTATCAGGAGAGAGGAGTTCTGGGTGAATCAACTGGGACTGGTAGCCATTTGGGGGATGAGGTAGAAATGTCATGCAATGGAAACTCCTAGAAATTTAAGACCCTATCTAAGACTTCTATACAGGGCTTGAAACAGCCGTCTCCTGTAACCAGGCAAGACTTCCTATGGTTGGAATAGGAATGTCAACACATCCATAAAACCTTCTGGCTCTCAGAGACTGAACCATTAACGGAAGAATGTACCTAGACCCCCCCTCCCAGCTCATATGTAGCAGATGTGCAGTTGACCATCATGTGGGTCCCAAACAACTGGAGTAGGGGCCATTCCAAGAGCTGTTGCTTATCTGTAGGATATGTTCTTCTAGCTGGGCTGCCTTGTCTGGCCTCAGTGGGAGAGGAAGTGCCTAGCCTTGCAGAGACATGAAGTGCGAGAGTGTTTGTGTGTGTGTGTGTGTGTGTGTGTGTGTGTGTGTGTGTGTGTGTGTAGGGGTGTGCCCATGGGTACTGTACCCTGTCAGAAGAGAAGGGAAGGAAGAATGGGGGAAGGGTTGTGGAAGGGATAACTGAGAATGGGACAGTGAGCAGGATGTAAGGTGACAAAGTAAAAAGTAAATAAAAATTTTTTAACAAAAAAAAGAAAAGAAAGAAAAAAGAAAATGGAGATCTACTAAAGGGATATGAGAGAATGACAAGAGTAAAAATAAAAAAAAATTTTAACCAGATAAGACAGGGTTGGATTTCTTTTTATGTGAAGCTAACTCCCCTCCAAAAAACCCACCATTGACACTAAATTATGAGGTAGAAAGAAGTACAGCTATATAGAAATACATACATATATACATACATAATGCATAATACATAATACATAATACATACATACATACATACATACATACATACATTATCTTGTGCCAGGAAAAACTTGAGAACCCTGAACAAACCACCAAGGAGCCGGTTCAGATACAATTGCATTAGGATCTCTTTATTTAAGCTTGAGCTTGGGCCACAGCACCGTCTCTGATGCAGGAGAATTGGAGGGAGCCAAGTTTCAGGCAAGCATTTATAGAGGCAAGTGGCTATCTATCTAGACAGTACACATTTGATTGGGGTGAAGGGGCATGATGACTGTTAACATAATTGGCTGATGCTGGGAGCCAAACCATAAACTTTTGCTTTCCTCCTAATTGGTGGTTTTTAGGAAGTGAAGTGTCAGAGGTGGGCTTCTAACCTGAAGGTATAGATTTGTTGGGAAATAACCTGTAAACTGGTGCTAGATGCAGGTTTTTTGGGGGGGTGGAGTAGGGAGGGGTAACCGGGAAACTGGTGCTAAGTGTCAGTTTGTTAGTTAGCTCGAGTTCAACCTTAAGTCGGGTCCTCTAAGATGGAGTCTGAACTCAAAGATTTGGTCTCTTATTACACACACACACACACACACACACACACACACACACACACACGCACGCACGCACACACACAATCAGAAAGCAGCTACCCAGAAATTATATTGAAAGAGAGGCTTTGGAACACATAACCTTAAATGAGATGTCTCTATCAAATCCTTCCCCTCAGAGTTTAAAGATTCCCATGGAAGAAGAGGCAAAGGAATAGGGAAGACAGAGAGGATAGAGAATATTAGGAGAATTAGACCCTCTGATACAACTGAGTAAAGTTCATATGGATTCACAGAGACTGAAGTAAGCCAACATGGGTCTGTACTAGTTCCTAAACATATTATAGCTTTCAGTTTTGTACTTAGACGGGATTTCTCAATGTGTAAACAAGTGGGTCTCTGATTCTTGTGCCCTCTCTTGGGGCTCTTTTATTTTTCTGCTGGCTTACCTTTTCTAATTTCAATTTTTTTGTTTGTTTATTTTATCTTATGGTTTTTATGGGTATTATTCTGTATGTATGTATGGGTATGTATTCTGTATGTATGTATGTTATATTTCATGTTTTAAAAAATATGCAATAATACAAGCAAAAACAAACTAATAGAATAACAGTGTTGCATAACTTAGAAAAGAATGGATAGGATCAACAAATTCCTTTCTAATAGGCTGTTAATTGCATCCCTTTGAGTGACTGGAAATACTAATACCTTAGGTCAGGTGTTGATGTAAATTACTTTACTATCACTGTGAAAAGGCAGAAAGTTTAATTGCAAAAATGAAGCTTTTCTGATTAAGAAAGAGAGTAGCATCTAAGTATGGCCATGAGTATAAATAAGGAATTTGTACGGAGGAGAAGGCAGGTAATAAGTCTGGGAAAGAGATTAGAGAAGGTGAAGATGACAGTAATCAGTATGTACTACATGTGTTTTAATGAAATTGTCAAAGAACAAATTCAATAAGGATTAAAAGTATTAATGAGTCAGTTTAGACAAATGTCATTTAGCAAAACAAAAGTGAGAGGCTCACCCATAGGGTACATCACTAACTTAGTTATGGCCCACATCTCTGAAGCATAAACACCCTCTATGGAGCAGGTCTTAGAGCAAATCAGAAAACAACTGTTTACACCCACAACAGGATGCCACTATTATACCAACATGAGGATCTTGCCTGACAAATATATCATGATGTTTTTCTGATCAGTTATTCCTGAGAAATTTGAATTATTGTTTATAATTTTTAGTCTCATTTATTTGATGTGCTTATGCACATTTCCTTTGTATGAATCATCTATCTTCATGCACTAAAGAGAAGCAGTTCAAATGGTGCCCACCAAGAATGCTCTATAAATACTGTTTCCGGCAGGCCACCTTGATGAAGTCTTTATATTCTGACAGGCCCTTTTATGACAGGGGCAAATAGCTCTCAACTTTCACTAATTTCAGTGACTGTTTAAACACTATGGTTTCTATATCCCAAGGGTAGAGTTTTACTATTCTTCCTAAGATTTGGTCATTATAGAATGATAAGAACAGAGTTATTAGAAAAATTTAAAACTATATAGTCAAAGTTGCTATGAATAAAGTATAAAAGTACAGCAATGTCCCTTCCATAAGCTTAATTCTCTGTGCTAGGAGATATTCCAGCAATGGCCAGTCTGTTGTGGTTGCATCAGACTTCCCTTCCAACACACAGGGACCGGGTTTACACACCAAGTGTAAGTCCTCCTCTTGATTACAGTGAGTTATCTGGTTTCTATTTTGAACTTCCTTCACATCTCATCTTTTTCTCCTGCATGATGTTTACTTTCTCCTTATAAACAAATAATTCACATTCTTGGAAATATTCTAGGAAATTCCGGGGAAAGTTTTGAAAAATAAACATGTCCCTTCTTTCATGAAATTCACAACTTTTTGCCTTCAAGCTTTATTTTGGCTTATTTAGAAACCTCAGAAACACTTATATAATTATCTCACAGGATTTATAATCCTATCCAAGTCATAATCCCTCTAAGTATCCTTTTTGTTTTTTATATGCAAATTCAGGATGGTCATGCCTGCCCTGTAGTATCACGAAAAGTAATGATATGAAATTTGCACAAACATAAAACGTATCAAGTCATGTGTTAAAAAGTTAAATTTTCAAACACATTACTTGTTATGTTTTATATATTTAATAATGTATATCCATAATTAGTGTCTGACTGTACATTTATTCATTCATTCATACATATATACAACAGACATTTAGTAAGTACTGGTTGTATATCAGGCATTTATGCATGTTCCTGAACTAAGAAACCATGTAGTATAAGAGGGAAAATGTGGAAGTATGTAAAACACCCGTAGAGCTAGAATGCAGTGGAAAAATATACTGGCTCCTAAAAACCATATTTTAGTTCTTTAATTAATTAATTAATTAATTAATTAATTAATTTTAAACTCCAAATTTTATTACCTTCCCAGTACAACATCTGACTGTTTTAGCTGCTTGTTGGGTCTTTTGGAGGGAAAATATCTTCACTAACCCCACATCTGATAAAAGGCTAATATCCAAAATATATAAAGAACTGAAGAAGCTAATCAGCAAAAATAAAACAAACAAACAACCAAACAAACAAACAACCCACTCAAAAAATAGGGTATAGAACTAAACTGAGAATTCACATCAGAAGAATCTCAAATGGTTGAGAAGCATCTAAAGAAATGTTTAAAGTCCTTAGTGATCAGAGAAATTCAAATCAAAACGACCCTAAGAATCTACCTTACACCAATCAGAATGGCTAAGATCACTATATTTTAGTTTTAAAGTAACGCTAGTGCTGGCACTACAAGCACTACAAACATTTACCACAATGTTTAGCTTTATTGTGGGTTCTTAGTATCAAACCTAGGCTGTTGTGCTTGAAAGACAAGTACAGCACATTTGTAAAGAGAGTGGTCCAATTACCCTTGAGAATTACCCAGGAGTAATTACAATAGAGAGCTGAATGGATAGCTAAAAATAACTTCCAAAATACAACCTTTTAATAAGTATCTGTCTGCATTCATAATTATACAAATTAAAATATGGATTTATCGAAGGGAAAAATCACTTGGTAGTTTGAATGACCTGTCCTCCACATCTCAGAAATTTTTACACTTAGTCTGCAGCTGGTGGGGCAGTGTCAGGTAGATTTTGGGGTAAGTAGGTGGGTTGGAGGAGCTGTGTGTTGAAGGTATTTCACTAGAGACAGGCTTTGAAAGTTCAGTAACCAATGCTATCCCAGCATTATTGTTTCCTGCTGGCATCTTGAGATGTAAGCTCTCAAATGTTTCTGCAACCATACCTGCAATCTGAATTGTGATTCCCTACCATGATAGATTCTTATGCTTCTGGAGCTGTAGTTATGGTATCTTATTACAGCAATAAAAAATAACTAGGCCATTAAGCTTGACAAACAAGAGAAATCTGCTATAGTTTGGATTCAAATATCCAAGTATAAAATCCTGTGTCTAGCATGTTGCTAATGGGAGGGAATAGAAATTTTAGGAGATGAAGCCAGGTAGGAAGTCTGGAGTCTTTGGGGCCTGTATCCAGCAAGATGTAAGATTCTGATCCCTTTCTCGTCTTTAGTATTTTATCGCCACATGGCATGTTTCTGCTTAAGGTGTATTTTTAAGACTCAAAGCAACGAAACTAAATACTCATTCACTAAAAGTTCAGAAACTATGAGACAATTCCCTTTTTAAATTATTTGAGATATTTAATAACAGAAAGTTTACACAAGCTCCTTCAGGTGTCCACCTCTAAAAGTAGTAAGTAATTAAAAGGCAATTCATGTCAACGCTATGCTAAATATTGTGCATATTAATCAATGATAATAGGTTTCTGTTCTCTCACAGATGTTTGGTTCTTTTTAAAGGAAAGTCATCAAATTCTTAATATTCTAAATTTTCTTTCTAATGGTAAAGACAAGAAGCTGGGCACAGTGTGCTGCATAGTACACTGGGGCTGATTTTCAATGTTATGTTAACAGGACAATGTCGAGAATGCTATCTGTAGGTCTTCAGTCATTGGGTTCATTTCTCATGCAGTACACTGTGGTTGGGACCCAGAATGGGGAAATCTATGAAGATGGAGAATGGATTACTCTCTGAAACTGCCCCTAGCTGAGGAATAAGATGCTGCTGCCACTTCTTGCAAGCACTAACCAATTTTTGTTAAGTTGTGAGATACCTGTGAAGAATACTGAGGTAGTGATACATGTAGGAGAGGTTCTTTCTCCACATTAGTATGAAGGACAACAACACATAGATGAGTAATTATAAATATTGAAATTTTGGAAGTTAAAGAACTGACTTCATGGCCATTTATTTTCCGAGCCTGCATCCTATTCCCAAATATTTCCGAAATATTTAAGAAAATTTCAGAAAATTAGATTTTGATATTTTGTTTGTTAGGCATCTATATCATAGAAAAACTTTTGAAAATAATTCTGTAGCTCATCTCTCTATATATCTGTGTGTGCATGTATGTATATATGTATGTATGTATGTATGTATGTGTGTGTGCATTTATGTGTACTATTATTAATTGATGTATTACTTGTTATCAGAAATGTGCCTTGATTAGTGAGATGCCAGAATAACAAATTTTGTCTTGTTTTCCAAGAAATATTTGCTATCTCTGTCTTATAGGCATTATTTAATTAACAAGGCACATTACTAGCAAAGTTAGTCAATAGGACAGACAGGTTGTAATAAATAGTGTATGTTTATGACAAACAGGTTAAGTATAAAAATTATAAGTCTAAAATTATCCCTTTTCATGGGTTAACAGTTGCATCATATGGAAATGAAAGACATGATGAAAATGATTATGTAAAATGTACATTCATTTAATATATACTAATATTCTGTATTCACTTGGTAATTATATTATTAGTTCTGAAATGAAATGAATTTAACAATTTGAGATATAAAACTTGTTAAAGATATATAACATTTAAGAAGCAAACCTTAGCTATTTAAAAAACTGCAATGTGTGATTACAAGTACCCCTTAATGAAAGGGAATCATATATATTTTATATGTACACATATACATTTTGAGTTGGTGATGAGCTGAGTAGATAGTCAAACCAGAGGCAAGCTTATAAATTAAGTAGATAATTTTCTACTGGCAGTCTCTTTGTCAGTACACTCTGACAAAAACAGTAGTCGGGACCTTTCCATCACAAAATATATGCCAATCGTCTTCAAAAAAACTTCAGTGTATTCCACTTGTGTCTCTTACTAGTTATGTAGTTATGACAACACTACTATTCACTAAGTCTAATCTTTAATGAGACCCTGGAAGAGATATAGCCTTTGAATGTACAGATTGGATTTCATAACCCTATTCTACACTCTCTAAAGATATTCTCCTTCTTTATCCCCAATTACTTTAATGATAATTTAATTATTTTGTAATTACAACAGAGAAATATGGATGCTATTCATCACTGTAATTCCAGCTTCTACCTGGCTGCCTGGCATGTGTGATGCACCAGTTAAGTTTGTTTGGGAAAGTTCCTTCCCTCTCTTAATATCAGTTGCTTCATTAGTAAGAGTATATTTTGCTACAAGATCTTTATAGAGTTGCTTATGTCTTAAGAATTCTGTCTTAATTTTTCTGTACTGTATCCTCATTTACCACTTTATATCTAAGGAAAATCAAGCTTTTACTATTGAATTGTTTGTGCTTTCAAATATAATAGTATATGGAGTATCCATTTGGGATGGATTTTCTACAGTAGGTATATTTGATGTGATCATTACATGGTATGAAAATGAAATATTGAATTGATGAAACATGTTGGCAGGCTAAAAACCCCTGTGGGGAGGAAACATGCTTACTTAACTTTTACAATTCTAGCTCTGGCACAGATGTTGGTGAGAGCACAAATATTTGTTAAATTAAATAGGGAAGGTTAAGCGAATAAAAAGTTAGAAAGGCAACAGGGAGAACTGCCCTGGAAAGCTTTGACAGCACTATCATTATATTCTAGATTTCCCTGCTTCCACCCTCTACCTCCTCCAGGACTACAGGCATGTGCACACTTGACAGTGGAACTTTTAATTCCACTAATGATTTTCACAGGTGCAGAAGAGGCTATATCTAAGGTAAAATTATTATTTCTAATATGACATTGAAGTGCTGGCTTAACAATTAAGTTTCATACATGTGATAGTGCATTTTGTTGAATCTTACCTTAACTATTCTGTCTTCCTCTCTTCTGTCATTTTCCCTTCCTCTACACAGATTTCCTTCCCACATTCATGCCTTTTGTTTTGTTTTGTTTTCTGATCCTTTGGTTTAAATTATACTTTCAGTAGGGTAAAAGATGAACTATCCATTTCCACACATTCTGAAAGCCCTGACTTTCACTCTAACAACTGTTGGTCCTTGGCTACTAGTTCGTCAAGTACATCAGGTAGCGTTGGGCCCTATAATCCCCTAGTCAATTTATAATTGCATCTGTCCAATGCCAGCAAGTACTAGCTCTGTGAGACTTTGTTTCAGATGGCTGTGAACATACCTGAAGAGAGCATTTTACAGTCCTTCTTCTTGTCTTGTAGATATTAAGTTTTTTGCACACCTTGTTCTGTAATGTTGCCTGAGCCTTAGAGGGTGTATTATAAATGTTCTGATTAGGACAAAGCACTCAACCATTGTTCATTCTAAGTATATTGGGTAGCAAGAGTCTCTGTATTATGTCATTCTCCTGCAAAAAGAAGCTTCTTCATGCACAAGAATAGGACTTTCTACAGATGTAAATATAAATGTTTAGACTGTAGTTTGTGTCATGTCAATTTAGCTCTTCAACTACAGTGAGTTTTTCCTTCAGATCTCTGACTGCCTCAGCAATAGATTTATGGGGTAGTTAATATTTGACTGGTTTTAAAGAGGTATGTATCCCCTTCTATGCAATGTGCTTCAAGTCCAATTTTTAAACAGTTTGCTACCTTATAACAGCTGTGGAACTATTACAATAGTTGACACAACTTGCCTGGCAAGTGATATTGTAGCTTGCAAGAATAACAGCTTTGCTATAACTATGATATTTTATATCCCCAGCATCCTAAATTATACCTTCCAATAGTGTAAATTGTTTGGGGACCTCTGTCACTTTCCTGACCACTAATACATATGGAAATATTGCATACCTGGCACTGGAACATTTTTTGATAAAATAATGACTTCAAGAAGCAGAATTATGCAACTATGTCTCTCTCACACATATACATGTATATGCGTATGTATATATATATATATATATATATATATATATATATCTTTATAACTATTTTAAAATTGTACTTAGTTTTAATCGATTTATAAGTAGTGTGTTTCTATATTACTGTTTTATTTTGGTTAACATTCCCTTTCATGCCTTGGTCTTCCTCATTCTTCATAACCCTGGTTGAATTCCTCTCTAAAATATTCGTATTTTCTTTTTCTATCACATATATCTTAGGTTCTTGTTTCTGTGATAAAACAAAGAAACAAACAGAAACACCTGAGAAAAGCAACTTTAAGAGAAAAGGGTATATTCAGCTCACAATTCCAAGTTACAGTTTAATATAGTAGTGATATCAGATAGGATAGTTTTATCTGTAGTCAAGAGCATAGAAGATAGATTCGTGTGTGTTTATTTAAGATAAGCTCACATCTCCATTTTTTTAAAAAAAAAAAAGGCTGAGACTTAAACCCAGGGAATGATGCCACTTACATGTAGGTTGTAACATCAATTCACATAGTGATGTCTCAGTGACATGCCCATTAGGCCAACCTAATCAAAACAATTCCTCACTGCAACATCAGATGACTATAAATCATGCGAGATTGACAAAACTAGCATTACAGCTTCACCTTTTGCCAGTTTGTCCACAAACATGTTACTTTAAGTCATATGTTGTTATCTTACATCCTCAAGGTCTTTAAATTTTTTAAGGTATTAAAATTTTTAACTTCAAGCTTCTATAAAAAGAAAAAAATTACTTGCAAACAATGGTTTCAGATTAAATACATTATTATACTGAAAGAGGAGAACTGGGTAATAAAACATCCACATTAAAGCAATCTTAGAACAAACAGAAAAATGAAATACTATAACTACTTGTCCAATATCTGGAGCCTATCAAACAGTTAGCTGGACTCCAAAGGACATAGGTATTACCCTCTCTGGCTTTGCCAACTGAAACGCACTTAGCTTCATAAGCTTAAAATGGCTCCCCCACACATCTTCAGCTTTCTTGGCAGATGTTCTATGGTAAGATTCTCCAGTATCCTGGAGGCTCCATTGCAAGTGATGTTTCATTATGATATGGCCTCTCAGTGTCTCTTTGTTCGTATTGCATTTCTAAAACTCAATGCCTAGTCTCAGCTGTTCTCCCTGGTATCCTCAACCTTGCATCTTTTACGCTTTTAAAACAGGTAGACAATGCTTACATTATCAAGTTTTGCTGAGAGCTGGAAATGTAGCCCAGAATTCTTGAGGCACAGATGTATTTCCCTTATAAGAAGGAAGTTTATTACCCATTGATAGTTCTAATTTAAGAGGCTGAAGTGATGGCTTAGCAGTTAAAAACATTTGCTTATTTTCCAGAGGATTATAGATTATAGCTCAGACATAAGGGAGTTCACAGCTTCCTAGAACCCTATCTCAATGGATCTGATACCTCTGGTCTTCAAAGGCAACTGAACTCATGTGCACATAACCATCAACAAACACACACACCTGTACATAATTAAAAATAAATCCTAGAATATTTTTAATTTGCAGAGCTATTCAGTTTCTGAGCCCATGGCTTTATTTTTTTATTTTTATTCTTTTTTTTCATATATTCTCGGTATTAATTCTCTGTCAAGTGCACTAGCAGTTCTTTTGACAGTTTCTATTGCTCTATAGAAACATTTTAAGTTAATGAAATTCAGCTTGCCAGTTGTTAGCTTTATTCCTCCAGTAACTGACATTGTATCTAGCAAGTCCTTACCTACGTCTGTATCTTCGGGTGTATTTCTATTTTTCTCCTACCAGTTATGAGTTTTAGGTTTTATATTGAGGTTCTAAATCTGTTTGGAGTTAATAGATGGAATTTTTCTTCTACATATGGCTATCCAATATCCACAGCATCATTAGTTAACGAGGTTGTCTTTTCTCTTGCATGCAGTTTGGCTTTTGTGACATAAATCATGGATTTTTGTGTGGTTTTATATCTTGGTCCTCTGATTTAATGCAGTTATATTTGACTAGATTTAGTTGATCTGTGTCTATTTTGTGACAATAATTGTTGTGTTATTAGTATTCTTCCGTGCAATGTAAAATTAGACATGATAATACAACAATCCCTTTTAAAATATGGTATTGATTCATTGAGAAATTTACATAGTATATTTTGGTCATCTTTACTCCAGGTCCTTCCCTGAACTAACTAATCCCAGATCTGCATTCACTTCTCTACTGCCCACAACTTCATGTATTTTTGTAAAATTTAATAACCCATCGACTCTAATTTGTGCTGTCCGTACACTTATGAGCGTATGGCCATCAACTAAGCTGTGTTTAGCCTACTTGAAGTCACAAATTTAAGAAAAAACTTCAGTCTCTGTCACTATCTCTGTCTCTCTGTCTTTCATTCTCGCTCTCAACTCTCCTTGTGTGTCTCTGTCTCTCTGTGTGTCTTTGTCTCTGTCTCTGTCTCTCTCTTTGTCTGTCTCTCTCACCTGGAACCTATCAAATCTAAATAGTACCTCCATTATCAGTACTATTCTTACTGTTTAAGATTTGTTTTTGTGGGATTTTTGTTTTCAAGTGAACTTTGAATTGTCTTCTTTTTTTATAATTCTACAAAGAATGCAGTTGCTCTTTAAATTGAGATTGTGTTAAACCTGTGCACTGCTTTTGGTAGGGTGGCCATTTTTACAATAATTTTGCAAATCCATGAGCATGAGATATTTTCCATCTTATAGTGTCTTCCTATATTTCTTTATTCAGTGGTCTTACATTTTTCATTGTACAGGTCTTTGACTTCCTTGGTTATGATTATTTCACTCAACTTTTTTCAAGGCTACTATGAATAAGATTGTTTTCCTGATTTTTTTTTTCTGTTTGTCATTGGTATATAGGAAAGTTACAGATTTCTGTATGCCAATTTTATATGGTGCAACTTTGTTGATAGCATCCATATCTGGTGGGGTCATTAGGGTCTCATACCTACAGAATTATAATCTACAAATGAGGACTCTTTGACTTTCTAATCTATTTTGTATCACTAAGCATTATGTGGAAAGGGCATGAAGAGGGTTGACAATCTCGTCTTTTGATGACTTTAGTGAAAATAATTTTGTTTTTCTGTTTAGTACAACATTGACTAAACACTTTATTTTATTTCATTTTATTTATTTATTTATTTTAGTTTTTTTTTTCGAGACAGGGTTTCTCTGTGTAGCCCTGGCTGTCCTGGAACTCAGTCTGTAGACCAGGCTGGCCTAGAACTCAGAAATCCGCCTCCCTCTGCCTCCCAAGTGCTGGGATTAAAGGTGTGCACCACCACTGCCCGGTGACTAAATACTTTAATATGATGAAATATCTTCTTTGTTTCCCTAGTCTCTCTATGACTTTTATCATGAAGGGATGCTGAATTTGTCAAAGGCATTTCCTGTTCCTACTGAGATGATCATGTGATGTCTATCCTTGAGTCCATTTATATGGTAAATTACGTTTATTGATTTACCTAGCTGAAATATCCTTACATCTCTGGAATAAAGTGGGTGATATTTTTAATGCTTTTTGAATTCAGGTTACAGGTATTTTACTGAGAAGTTTCCTGTCAATGTTTATCAGAGAAATTGATCTATAATTTTCTTTTTTGTGTATGAGTCATTATCTTGTTTTGCTGTCAATGTGGTACCGGCTTTATAAAAAGATTTTCAGACACATTTCCTCTTTCCCCACTTTATAGAATCTTTTTAGATTATAGTGGTAATTCTATCTAGCTTTTGTTGTTGTTGTTGTTTTGTGTGATTTCATTTTTAAGTTGTTGCTTCAGTCTCTTTGCTAGTTGTGTATGTTTAAATTTTTTGTTTGTTCTTGTTTTAATTTTCTTAGCTCATGTTTATCCATTTCTTTTAGGTTTTCAAATTTAGTAAAATATTAGTCTTTCAAGTTTATCCTTAGAATCTTCTGGAACTAACTGACATTTATTTTAGTATCTTCCTTTTCATCTCTAACTCTATTAATCTAAGTTTTCTCTTTCTTTTAGGTAGATTTAACTAAATGTTTGCGTATTTTGTTCATTCTTTCAAAGAACCAATCCTTTGTGTTATTAATTTTTAAAAAAATTCTCTGGTGTTTGTTCATATTTCATTGACTTCATCTAAATTATCATCATTGACTCTCATTGCTAGAGAAGTGGTAATTTTGGGTAGAGGTATTTTGTCTTGAATTTTCACGTTATTAATGCTTATACACTGGGATTTGCCCATATCAAGTTAATTTATTAGACAGTCTAATACATCTGAGTTGAATGAGCATGGGTTCTATGCTTGGATTCCCTCTGCTTTGTAAGATATGCCTGTGTTTGTTGTTGCTTAAAATTCAACTGTAGAGAGATCTGGTCTTGCTATGTGCATGAAGTTAGTTGAAGGTATTCTCAGCTCTGTGGTGAGTTCAGTTCAGTGTGATGGGAGGTTTCAGCAGGGATAGCAGTATAGTATGTGCTCTGGCCAGGAATTGCTAGATATTGTGAGAGTGTGCTTTCAAGCCTGGGATCAAAATCACAAGCTTGGGTGTGTGAATAGCATACACATGTGCAGCATGTATCCATGAATCACCTTATCTTGCTTCTCTGGTCAGGGAGCACACCCAGTAGTAAAAGATTGTATTGATGTGGTTCCGGAGCATGCTTCCCTGGCACACACACAGGGTAAGAAATTTGTCTAGTGGCTCAGAGGACCAAAGACCTACTACCTATCTTCTTGGCATGAACATGTTGAATGATGAACCCTAGAAGCAAAGAGTCCAGAGACCACTTTCCTCATCTACACTATGTGCTCACAGGGTAGGGGAGGTGTGTGATGTAAACAAGTGGACTGGGGACTTCTTAACTTATGGACTGGGTGCTGGCAAGACAGGGGTAGTATAAAAGAGTGGAGCAGGGTCTGATATGTCTTATTCCTCAGGGCTAGGTAACTACTGAGGTGTCAGAAGTGTAGATGTAAAGGTTCCTGGGACACTTTCCCTGTCCACAGTCACAGGGTGCTGACTGGGAAAAGAAAGTGTGAGCACCCACCTACTCAATGATTTTTTTTCATTTATGATACCTTTATTATTAGGTATTTATAAACAAATGGCATTTTTTAGGTGATTTTAACTGATTAATCTGGCTAGATATCTGCCTGGGTAGCCTTTATTGTTCCCATAGCAGCTTACAATAAACAAATACTGGTTTTCCCTATAGTCTAAGACTGACTTCATTTAGTCAGTTGCAGTTTCTTTTATTGTTATAATTGCATTAGATCACATAATTTTTTTAAATGAGGAAGTTCTTAGAAGCCAGAAAAATATTTCTCCAGTATCTAACATAGTTCGTAGAGGTGGAAAGTCTCTAAGAACTGATTTGACCCATTGCCCGGTGTAACTAAACATAAGAAATATAAACCTGGGATTACTGAGATGTGTAAAGTTTAGATAAAATCTTAGCAAGCAATTCTACAGGTAACACAGGGGTATGAATACTCACCTCAGGAAGACAACATGCCAACCCACATAAGCAAGAACAAATCTCAGATAAACCACAGAGACAGTAATCATCCTCATTTAAGGATTATGACAAGGGAAAGCACAATACCTGTTTTATCCCTCAGTCCTCCAGATTCTGACAACCCTAAATCCACTCCAGCTTTTCCTGGGGATTTTGAGATCTCTGGTAAGCAGAGAAGGAAAGCCAGAGTATGGACTTTTCTGAATCTGCAGCATGAAGGAAGAAAGAAAATAAATGATGAGGGACCACAGGGCTAATAGGCAGAATAAGAATAAGAAGTGACTGAACTGTGCTGTTTGTGTTAGGTAGAAATGATGTTCAGCTCTAGTGCAGTCTACATCTCACTGAATGTTTTAATAGGATGGAGGACAAAGGGCTATACTGATACATTTAAGTTCTGGGTTCACATTGCAGCATCAGTGAAGAAGGCTAATAGAATGCCAGCTAAGATTAGGGGAAATATTAATAACAAGCAATACTTTCCAAGAGTGCCTCATAAAACCAAAGGTTCTGAGTTGGAAAGACTCTTAGAGGTCACAGCCTCCTCCTCTGGGGTACTGTAAACTTAAGTTTCATGTCAAGATATACTTCTGAGTCTTAGAACGCAGAGTAGCACATTTAGAGGGAATAAAATACGCAAACTAGTAAATAATGTTGATAGATTTTTAAAACTCAGGATCGAGCGTGACAAGTTTTCAAGCATGAACTTGTTCATTGAAGATAAGTGTAGCAACCCCATACTATATTCTTAGGTATCCCAGGCTGCTGCACCTCTCAGTGAAGACTGTAGAAGCATGGCCATCCATGAATTTTCTTGCCATTCTTATCTTCATAATTTCCCCTTTGTATAGTAGAGCCTATTTTGAGTGATACCATATAATTTTCTAAAGTCCTTGCCATAGCATACAACTTAATGGGGCACACCTTGTTAGACACCTCTAAATATCTTCTGGGTCCATTTTATCCTTTTCTCTTAGTTGTACAAGTATGCCTGCAGTAGAGATGTATTCAGTGGACCTCTGGTGTGACTCTAATTCCAGCAGCAGCCAAAAAAGAATACAATAGTAGTAATCTGAATACCTGCTTCTCACGGCCACACCTTGCTCAATTCTGAACTTTGTTATGATGAATTCTTTTCTTGGCTGGAGGTTGACTAACAGTGTGTCCTTGGTTCACACAGACAGACCCAGCTTTTGTGTTATGAAGTACTATAGCAGGCTCTGGTATCCATATTTGTAGCATTAGTCAAGAGCCTTTACCCAGCATCCATGCCTGTACATCTCTAGCTCAGGTCTTAAAAGCCAACTTATATTACCTGCTTCCTTTTTTGTTGTTGTTGTTGTTGTTCAATAGATATATGTTTAATTTTCTTCTTCCATCTCTGTATCTTAATTTCTAGAGTTAAAGTATCAGATTCTTGATCTGTTTCCCAGAAACCATGGTTTTGCACTGTAGCAACTTTGTGAAATTGTGGTTTTATCCATTCCAAGATAATGTATTTTCTATTGTCATTTTTTTCCTGAAGAGACATTTTTTTCTTCTTCTAAGATTATGGAGGGAGAACACACACACCACCACCACCACCACCACCACCACCACCACCACCACCACCACCACCACCACCACCACCACACCAATATACTTCAAGATATACTTTTGTAAGCTATTAAAAATTTTAAAACAATCTGTATTTGTATCACAATTAAGCTCTGCCTTTGAATACATCCTATCAATTAATCATTCTTTCCATCTAAACATAGCTATCAACAAACAGTACCATTCAGACCTCATCCCCAAAAGATAAAAATTTGAAATTATTACCATATGGACTTGTATAAATCTCTCTGATTCAGTTAACTTAATTCTAAAGTGTGAATAATTGTAGTAATACAAGAATTTCAAGTTTTGAGAATTGGATTAATTAAAATGTGGAAAGTACTTAGAAATACAGTGCTTTGCACCTAGTAATTGGTTTTGTCTGAACCATTATTAACTATTGCTTATTATTTTTGCTATTGTTAAGCCATAGGAAGACGGGAGTAGATGTAGTTTGAAGCTCTTATAAAAGTTTTGCTTAATAGGCAATATGGAGACACATTGACAAAATTATTTAATTTCCTCCAAGAAGCATAATGGAAAGTCTGCTAAAGTACTTTAGTAGTTTGAAAACAGCCACATGAGTAATCAGGGCAGATGGACTTTGTTTCGTCTCTTATTCCAAGATAAGATTTGACAGCAATTAAGTTGAATATATTCTAATTTTTGAACACTATTATTTTTGTTGTTTTCAAAAAATTTTTGGAAATAACTACTATAATTCATTTCCCCATTTACCTTGTATATTATTTCTAGTTTGGAACTGTATTGTTTACAGTGTAGCTGATTGAATGGCACACAGTATATAAGGTGTGTCAAGATAGGTGAAAGAATTGATCTGTTGGCATGCTGACCTTTTATAGCTGATATGAATGCATCCGTGGAAGCTACAATACAATTTCAGTCAATAAAACTGGTATTTCTTTTTTATATGTGCTCCCATATAAGCTTGCATCATTTGTTTTTGCAACAAGTTTGCCCTGTCACAGCAAGTTTCAGTCTGATTAGGCACATCCTCCAAATCACAGTAAGAAGGAGAAACAAAATAGTCATAGGGCAGAGGGAGGGAGTGAAATGAGTGAACTAGGGGAATAGGGAGGCAGGATCAGGTGGAGAAAGAGACAAGAGAGAGGCCCAGAAGGCCAGAAGAATGAAACTGTCAAGGATAGGGGGCAGGGAAGTATCTTTAGCAAGTCCCAGAGACCTGGGATAAGAGAGGTTCCCAGGAGTCAATGCAAGAGACCTTAAACAAGATGCCTAAAAATTCGAGCATGGAACCTGACAAGGGCAGGTCCTGCCTCCTGTAACCAGGCAGGACCTCCAGTGGAGGAATAAGGACAACAACCCACTCACTAAACTTTCAACCCCAAACTTGTCCTGCCTAAAAGAAATTGAGGGATGGAGCAAGAGACCTTGAAACCCATTCCATGGATGAGCGCCTATCCCTGACATTATTAACACAACTCTGTTGTGCTTGCAGACAGGAGCCTAGCATAATTGTCCTTTGAGAGGCTCTACCAAGCAGAGGACTGAAACAGATGCAGATACCTGTAACCAAACAGTATATGGAGGTTGGGGACTCATGGAAGTGATGGGGGAAGGAATGAAGGCCCTGAAGTAGATGGGGACCCCTGTAGCAGGATATCTTTCCACTACATTTGTATAAAGCTTGGCAATTGGGCTGTATGAGAGGTAGGCAGAGTGAGAAGAGGAGGAAGAGAAGGAAAAAGAGAAGCTAGGAGGAGGGAGAGAGATGTAGGAGCCATGGAGAACCAGGCATGTATGGAGAGCAGTGTTGGGTAACATTTATATCTAGGTTAGTTAATTGGGTAACATTTCCAATTGTGTGGGCATCTTGTTAACTGAGCATTACCAAATGTGTAAAACCTTTGGATAATCTTTAAACATTAGAGTCTCATTTCTACTGGCTACCTCGTGGATGACAAGATGGTCTGGGCTCAGCCAAACATTGTGGAGACAGCATGGTAGATTGGCAGAGCCATTTTTCACAATGGCCGTCTCATGAGTGCCAGGGCTGGTGCTTCTGGCTCACATTAGTCAGCAGTGGAGGGAGCATGCCACCACTCATGGCCTCAGGACTTGCCTAGTCAGGAACATGGCGGCACCATAACGAGCCAGTTTGAGTGTCGGCATTTTAAACAACCCCCCCCCCCCGCCCCGGGGAAGACCAAAAGAATCAACAAACCTTGACCACTGGGAGCTCTCAGAATATGAGTCACTACACCCATTTGGGGGAATGGCATGTAATGCTGTCTTCTCTCACTTTGACATAGTTATCACAGTGATAAATTCACAGCATTAGTTTCCTTAACAAAATCTGTACAATATAAAGTAAGTCAAAACATCTAACATAGATGAGATAGGTCATCTTTATGCACCATAATGTGGCTCCTAGATTTTCTATGATCCAGTGGACAGCCAAGCACCATGCACATATGAGAAGCACTAACTAGATTAGTAATTTATGAGAGAGAGAGAGAGAGAGAGAGAGAGAGAGAGAGAGAGAGAGAGAG
>JANHMN010000016.1:34559787-34578117 GCA_030674055.1 Rhabdomys pumilio | reverse complement strand
AGAGAGAGAGAGAGAGAGAGAGAGAGAGAGAGAGAGAGAGAGAGAGAAAACATGGTCTAAAAATTGCTGCATGAATTTCCTTAGATTTCTAGGTCACTAACCTGAGATTAAAGAAGTCTTTTTCTAAGAGCCTATCATTGAGAATTGTTGACCTTACTCCCTTTCAGTGTTTTAGAACATGTCTTCCATTGTTCTTCCTGCACTTAGAAAGTGGTCTTCCATAAAAATGACCTTGGGCTAGGACAGGGAAGTAGGCTCAGATAATTTGGTCATCCTGATAACCCTTTAGAAACAGTGATCATAGGAGTGTTCATGTAATTGGATTTAATGCCTTGCTTTTTCTTTGACTATTTGTGTTTATTGTATTGCTTGTTCCTTGACTTTTGGCATCTATTGTATTGCTAGATCCTCAACCTAGAACTGACCTTAATACATGCATGTAATCAAAATGGTATAAAAACATAAAGGAAAAAGGGGTGTAGGATGGAGGTTCTAGGGAGGGGAAATGGGGAAAGGGGATGACATCTGTATTGTAAATAAATCAAATATCCAATTAAAAAATTGGTCTTCATGCACAGTAGTGTTGATATTAGTTTAGGGCAGGAAAGTCAGGCAAACTGTGAGACCAGGTAAAGCGTATTCTGTATGTCTAGGGAATCCCCAGCCAAGGGCTTGTGTTAAGTGTACTGCTAAGTTCCTTCATAGACTGTCATTTGAAGACTTAGTTTTATTTCCTGTTCATCTGGTCTACCCAGTGCTTGTCTTCCACTGATTCATCTCATTTGTAATTCATGGCACTGCCTCCCTCAAGTCCAAGGTCAGATCATTTTCTTTGGTCCCTGGAGGGGCATGCCCTTATCGTTTGTAGATTCTAAGTTCTCTGCACTCAGTTTCTGCGGGGAACTGCCTTTTGCTACTTTGTAAGCTATAACTCAGCCTGTGGCTCCTGGACTGCCCTCAGAAATTGTCTTCTCAGCACACATTATTCTGTCAACTTCACTCAGCACAATCTAGTCTACTCATTCTGCCGACTTCTCCTTGCTTTTTGATTTTTTCACATATTCTCCTTGCAAACTCACATGCTTTAGTTATATTAAATCCTTTCTCAGTAGTCTGGTGAATTTTGGCCTCCAGTTGCTCTTTTATTAAAAAACAAAACAAAATAAAACAAAAAGCCAAAACACCAAACACCACCACCAACAACAAAAACCAGTGTGATGTTATCCTCTCTTCACATAATTGCATTTAGTTTTTTACTTCAGGGAGAACAGAACAAAAATGAAGAACATGGAGGGGTTTCTCCCCTATGAGCTACAAACTTATTTTCCTGCACCTCCACAGCATCTTAGGGAAATGCAGCCTTTGCTTCTTCTGAGTTTTGGGGTCTCATGCATTCTTAGCTTAGACAACATGTGAAATACATTTATACGTGCACAGAAGTTTTAGAGAATTTCTATTTTTTAACTATTAATTTTAGCAAACATTCCATCCCTTTAGCCAATAGTCCTACGTTTTTTCAAATACAGAGTTTCTGGCATTCACAGATACCTCAGTAATATAACTCTAGAACTATTACCTATACTCCATGATTTAAACTTTAATGATAATAAACATATTGGTTTCTATAATAATTAGATTAGAATTTTTTTTATAAATCATAACAATATAATGTACTAAATGTCTCCCTAAAATGTAACCAAATATTTTGAGGGGATATAGATTTTGCATATAAGAAAATATTCCAGTGCCATTCAGTATTTAAGGTCAAGGATTCTCTCAGGTCCCTTTTGCTGTTCTAATTTCAAAGGTTGATTTTTAATGTACAGATAAAACCCGACTCACTCTGTTAGACTCCATATTAACCACTCTGTGCCTCATTTTCTGCACTTAAAAAATGAAATAGAGGTAATACCGCATGAGTGTGTCCCTAAGAATAAATGATCGAAACCATTGTAGCACTCAGTAAATATAAATTGCTGCCTGCACATTACTAAATCACAGCTATTGTGTTGTGTGCATAAGCACTTTTCATTTTGGTTCCTGGTCAACACATTAATCTGCTGCCAGAGGTTAAACTCTGTAGCTGATAACAGAAGCATACAAATTTATTCCAGTGAATACTCATAGCCTTCAAAAAACAGTCTTTATACCACTAAGATGCAGAAAAATTTTCTTTTTTATTCTGAGCAACACATGGCTTATCTGTGAAAAAAAAATAACATCATAATATCCAGAGATAACCCCCACTGTCTCACCTGTTAAATGATTCCCAGCTAGTGTCTTCTTTTAACTTGTTCTGGCTTACTTACAAAATGATGGCATGAGGAGGGACTCACACCAAACACTGGGCACTTTCCATTTTAGTCAAAGCTGGCCTTTGACTGCATTCGTCTTTCTATTCCATATCATTTTGATCTCCAGAGAGGACAGGTACTGTAGCCCTTCAACAACTCCTATGATTATATACTATTAGGTCATTTCTTACTCTCACAGTTCCAAACCTTTAGTTTTAATAGGCTCATGATATTTCCCATGCTTTTTAATCTCCTTTATAATTAATAAGCTCCTCCAACTTAATCAAAAAGAATTGCAATACTGAGAATTCTGTGGGAAATTTCTGAATCTGGTGGTTGATAGGCTATCTAGGATAATTTGTCATTTGTTTTATATTACAACTTTGATGAAATGGTTAGATACAGAATCTATTTTCTAGAGAAGAAAATGCCAAGGCTATTTCACTTGTATACACCTCTTCAATGTAGCTTTTATTAACACAGTTAAATAATACGGTTTTCCTAGAGCAAGACATTAATATTAATGCTCTATATTTCCACATGTCATATTTGGAAATGTGTCTGTCTCAGGAATTGCTCAAATCATATGTTGAGGGTTGAATGTTTTTCTTCCTTGTTTGTTCAAATATCTTTTTTAGTTTTTTACAAGCTATTTGGTTTCCATTACTTTTAGATTTTAAATGTCATATGATAAATTAAAATAGTAACAGCTAATCAAATGCCCAATGTATATTCACAAAAAGACATCTGAGAAAATGTCATCTACAATATGAGTTCATGATGGTTTTGTACAAGTGCAGCTTTTCCATTGTATTTCATAGGATAATGGTAGATTTACTCTAATGAAACCTCAGGGTAGAAGTGGTGTTGTACAGAGTTTAATAAGATGACATGGTGGTTTGGACTCTGAGTACAATGAAGATGTTGAATCAGTGACGGAAAGGATGGTGAATGAGCCTGAAGAGCTAAGAATGACAAAGTCACCATTATGATGGAATCCAGAACAAAAGCTTTCTGGAGGACTAGTATTCTACTTGAATAGAAGGTCTAGAGTATACTCACATCTTACATCTCTCTATAGCTGTTGCTTCTCTTGTGCATTCCTGACTGCGATCTCTTTCAGCCACTCCCTGAATTTTCCAAAGTCCTTTCCATATCAGTGATAATTAGCATCAGTACCCTGTGGCTCGTTATTGTTCCCCCCCAATAGAATAGTATTTTTTCTTTAGTGTTTTCTACTGTTTTAATTTTCACTGCTGCCTTAAATTCTTCATTAACTTTAATTAAGCTTTCCCAAGCCTTAAATACCGATGAAATTTTCTTAAAGTTAATCATTTGATTTGCCAGCTCAGCTTTTCTAGTCTCACCTAGTTTTAAGATTTCGCAACCCAAAATTATTTCATAGAGGTGCTGCAAGTACAGTTGAGAAAATAAATGATGGCATTGTCATGAAATGAATGATGGATTTTATTTGAAAAAAAAAACAAAAAACAAAAAAACCTCACACTTCAGTGTTCTTTGTGTTTCACGCTGATAAGCAGCCAATAATTTAAACTCCTTCATTTTCGATTTAAAAACACTTGGAGTTTTCAAGTCTATATAAATTCTGGCCACACTTGTCTCCAGTCTGGAGGAAAATAGACCTTACCTTGTTCTTGTGAATTTTGTTGCTTACTTTTGCAAGTCTTTTTATTTTAACTCTGTACTGTATTAATAAGCTTCTTAAACCTGACATGCGTTTTCTGGTTAAGAACTTGGAAGCAGAGATTAATTTTTAAAGTATTATATCTTCATTTATTTTAGAGACAAGTACTCAAGCAGAAGGGTGGGCTGGGAGTTCACCTTCACCTTGGTAACCAGAGATAGTTATTCAAACAGATATGCCATTGACTGGAAAATCATTATTATCAGTTAGCTCAATTCAAGTCCAGAGGGAAAAGAAGGATATGAGTACACACGTACCTGCTCAGGGATCTGGTTGTTCCTGGGAGTTCTCCTGGGTAGCATTTGCTCCATAGCTCATGGATGTAGTTTTCTCTTGACTCTAGGTAAAATTCTAGCCTTTTAATGCTCCTTAACTATGACTCTCTGGATTTTAAACCAAGCAGTTGTTTACTGCATATACTGTAACAGATTATCAAATGATATAGTTTGCTTTATCTGAGGTTGTCCTGAGTCCAATTATTTTCCCTTCTTTCTTATAACATATATCACTAGGATAGGCTCAATTACTGTTTTTGAGGAAGATAAATACAAATAATACAAATATTGACTGCTTATTGATTAGGAAGAAAATGATATATTGAACTGAAGCTTATTAAAATAAATGCCCAGAGTATTGTTACAGATTAATTGTCCTGGTCAATTCTCTTATTTAGATTTCATAGTTTTTGAGACTTTCATAGGTAACACAATCTTTTATTTAATTGTAAACAACTAGAGTGCAAAAAATGAGCCCCTTTAGTAAGATAAGGTTTAGGTGTTTTTAGACACCAATTCTTAGGGGCTGGAGAGATAGTTCGGTGGTTAACCATTCTTGCTTCTCTTGGTAAGGACCTAGTTTGGTTCTAGCCACGTACTTAGCAGTTCACAGCCATCTGTAGCTCCAGTTCCTGGAGATCCTAAACCTTCTTCTGACTTCCATGAGCAATCACATGCTATACATGCTATACATTCAGGCACACACATGTAATATATAATAAAATAAATAAATCTTTAAAAGTAAATTTGCAGTAATGGCATTGAAGTAAAGGTAACCACTCCAGTGAAGCAAATGACTTTTTCCCTCCTTCTAATGACTGCATTGTTCTGTTAATCAGAACTTAAACAGTTATTGCTCTGCATGTGTTACTTTAATGTGTTACTTTTTTAAAAATACATATTTCCCTCTGGAGATTAGGTGTGCGTTTGAAATAATGGAATGTTTAAATTACTAACTTGTTAGTAGTCTCTTCCAAAAAAGTCATTCTTAATTCAAAATCATAATTACTTCTGGTTAATAGGGAAGGTAATGGGGTTGGCTCTTGGTTTGGGGAATTTAGCTCTTGAATCAGTCCTTTCACAGAATCCTATAAATTCCACTCTTGTATTCAAAGCCGTGACATGAACCAAACAAAGGAGATAGCTTAACTGCAGAATTGTTGAGAATGTTAGCACAGGAAAGGATTAATTCAACCGTTGGGTGATGCATTTTGACTAGCATCTCAGGGTGCCTGGTTCTGTGCTTGGGATAGTTTCAGAGATAAACAAGGCAGATTGCTTGTTGACCTTTTGAAATCTCATGGGTCACATGAGTAGCAAACAATCACATCAAGAAATGGCCAATTTCCAGCTATGATCAGTGTGATAGGAAGTCTGCAGAGAGCACCAGAACACTGTTGACATCGGCATGATGAAAAGTTTGCAGCGTAGCTTGTCATGGTCTCGTTCGGTGGATAGAATTTCCTGGCAGAGCAAACAGCATGAAAAAAAGGGTTGAAATAGGAAAATCTACCTGATTTTAGGAGACAGAATGAAGAAGGGTTCTGGTCGAATCAACAGGGCCATACAGTTATGTAATTTGATGGAAGTTAAATCATTCATGGAAATGAGAGCAAAAGCATTGTGTTCTCACTTGACTCTGAGAGCAGACACAGTTGAGAAAATTTGAAGAAATCCTATCATACACAAAGCTCTGTATTTGATCCTAGCACTGAATAAAATGTGTGTACTGTTATATATCTAAAATCCAAGCACTTGTGAGACAGCAGAATCCTTAGTTACATAGCAAATTCGATCCATCCAGACTGCCTGGGCTACAGGAGACTCTGCTTGAAATAAATAAATACTTAATGAATACATTGAAAGAAACTAGAGTGGGAAAAGAATGAGGAATGGTCAGATGTTCTAGTTATCTATGAGATAATAATTATTTGACTCAGAGGATAAAACTAGAAATATAAAAAAGAAAAGTATGCAAATTTAAGTTACAACTGACAGCCAAAAGTGGCCAATTGGAAACTATGAAGAGTAAAGGAAGCATTAGATGAAGATTCTGTGTTCATTATGTGAGCAATTGTAGATGGGGCTGCATGTGATGTGTCATGGGTAAGAAGGAGCCATTGTTAAGGTCTATTTTATACTTGAACTTGCTAGAAAACATCTGAGTAAGATGAGTTATCAGACTGCTTTATTAGTTAAAAATTTTATTGATTGCCCTTTCTTGAATTGTCATGATAATGTTCACATGTATAATATATATATATATATATATATATATATATATATGTGTGTGTGTGTGTGTGTGTGTGTGTGTGTGTGTGTGTGTGTGTGTTCTAAATCCACCCATTTCTTGTAAGTTTTACAATTTTATATTTTTGAGTTGGATAATATTTTCTACATGTAAGGAAGGAGAGAATTTGGTTAAAAGCCATATGAGTTGAGAAAAATGATATAGATGGAGCTGCTTTTCTAGTTATATCTGTCCTTTGTGGGGGGTTTTGTGGGGTTTTGTGTGGATAAGTTGATAAAAATGTAATTAATGATGAGTCTGTAAAACCCTGAGCTAAACTCCATGACTACAGAATTGACATTCTAACTATATAAGTTTTTGAAATGTATAGTTTGGGAATGGAGCAAGTATTTGTTTGAGTGACTACATTAATTTAGGTGTGTGGTATTTTTATTTATAAGTTCATTATAATATAGTAATTTAGGAATCATAACAAAAAGAATTTTAAGTGTGGAAAATAAAATCCAAATAAGGCAAATCCAACACCAAGTGAGATTGACTAGAGAATATTGGCCAGTACATAGACTTTTTCATGAGCACCTCTGTGGGAGTAACAAAGACATGTTATCTTCCCACAGACATCTTTAGGGACATGCTCACAGAGTCTTGTGGTTAGAATCGCGGTAGCTTATATGCTATATGCAAGGAAGTGAACGGACATCTCTTGCCTTTTGGGGAATGATTTAGCATGAAATGCAAGGTCTGGGAACAATTAAGGAAGAACACCAGCAATAATGCTACTAATTTTAGAAATGAATGCACAGAATCCTTGGTAAGGGGCCAAATCTACTAATCTACCATCAGCTACTTTGCACAGATTATCTCATTTAATCCTCACCCAAAACCTATGGAAAAAAATAACTGCTATCTTCATTTTCTCCATGAGGAAGTTAAGTTCATAGGTGAATTCAATATGAATGGAGCCTTGGATTTCAAGTTACAAAAGTCGAAGCCCTCCTTTGTTTCTACTTGTGAGTGGCATCTTATAGGCGAGAATAATGAAAACAAGGGTTTATGTGTCTCTCCTGGTTTGTGAACGTAACCAGCAATTACACCCTTTGTGTTAGGTAGTTTTGGTTCTTAGGAAAAAAAACCTATGATAATACAGTTTAAAAAGGGGAAAGATTTGTTTGGACTCATGATTTTGAGATTTCCCTCTGGAGCTTTCAGATCCCAGTGCTTTGGGATTTATTAGGAGGCAACGTAGCTGGAAAAAGTGGTGAGGGGAGCTGCTTATTCATGGCAGAAGGGAAGGAGAGAAAGAAAGTCAGAGAGTGATTGGGATCACCATATTACCTAGAAGGTGTGGCCCAGCGCAATATAACTTCCGTTCCCTAGACTGTACCTCTACAATTCCATTGCATTTCAAAACCTTTAGGAGACTGATGGGACTCAAGCTAAAGCCTAAAGGAAGCTTTAGTAATGAGTGGAGAGGTAGGACAAGGCCTAGTAATGAGCAAGAGGATCCGTTTATGTAACCACTATAAGAGTTTACCTAGAGAAGAAGCAGACCAAAGTAGTAGTTTAATAAGAATCAGTTTATATAGGAAAATCCTCCACTTTCTTTACTCCTCCTTTTTCTCTCCCTCTATCCTATTATCAGTTCTTTCAGTTCTAGGATAAATCAGGGCACTGTTCAGTCCAGATAAGCAGGCTCTCCTCCAGGGCTTCTTTGTATCTTCTTGAATTTCCCTAATTACTTACCTATTGATATATATTTAGAAGCCAACCATCAGCTACTTTGAGTATTTAACTTACGTTGAATGTATGCAGGTGTATTTTGAAGGGACACTGAGTAGTCCGTGCAGTGTAAATTTTATGGTTAAATGGTGTCTGCTATTTCTTGTAGAAGAAGAAGAAGAAGAAGAAGAAAAAGATAGAAAGTAAACAGTTCCACAGTGTTATTTATTTTTTTCTCTTTAAATAAAATGTGTTTCCTTGACTTACCACCAGAAAAATAGCTACAAAATACCTTTGAGCAAAAAGATTTGTAAAATCTGTCCACATTTTTATTTGTTGGAAATTGATACTGTTTTGTAAAGCTTGTCTTTAAGAGCCAGCTGCTTGTCTTGAGAAATGAATATTAAACCACAATAATTTACTAGGATGCCAATTGTTCTATTCCCATAGTGGGCATTAGAGAGAATTTGGAAATTGGCCACAACTTTTAACACTTCCGTGGTAGATTCAACCTTTCAGAGTAAAGACTATTTGGACAAATGTCTGCTCCAAGTGAAGCGTGAGCTCTCTGCTGAAAATGAAGCAATGTTTTCATGAGGTCTTGACTAAATAGACTAATTTTTCAAAGAGGGAAAATCATCTTTTGCTGCATGACTTGGGGGCTTAGGGAGACATTTCTGCCTGTGGAAAACATTGCCATATGGCGGTGATATCAGACATTTTTAATCCTTGAAAATTGGATCTTAAAATCAAAAAGCCAGGAGATGATGTGGGTTCTCACACTTTTGTCTATATTCCTTCCAAAAAACATCCAACCAAATTACAACAAGAAAGGCAACATTTATTAGCAAAATATCGAGCTGCTGCTATGAGAGATTTATGTTTGAACATTTAAATTCAACCATAAAATATATTAATATGGAATGTAATTCTGCAGATAAAGGTCACAATGACTCATCTGTCAGGAGTCTTCAAGGTCAAATTTTGGAATGGGAGCACTATTCAAGATTCTACCAAATACAGGATTCAACTTTGACTTCCTAAACAGATGTGGAAAAAAAAAGTGAAATTTTTCTATGTCAGTAGTCAGATCACTTGCTTAATGTGTATTATCTGGAACACAATCAAACTTTGAGGGTGAGCCTCCCCCATACGCACATCCACGTATTCTTTGACTTTCAGCAGTGCACTGACATACCTTCTCCGGGCCCTTTGCTGGTGATCTTGACCTTTTGATTTGCTTTAGGATTGATGGAAGAATTTACTGGCATTTCGGAGAACACCAGATTTTGTCTGTATTTCCTATTTGGTTGGATTCACAGTCTCAATTTTTCCATAATAGAAATATATATTGCTGGATATTAAATAGTTTCTTCTGAATACCTCCTGGAATTTTTTGACAGTGACTGAATTTTAGTCCTAATGAAATTCTGTGTATGTCAGGGATCTCTCTTAGCTTTTTAAAAATCCTTTGAAGACATCTAAGATATTTGACAATTTCTACTACATTTGCTTATCCATTCATATTAGATTCTATTGTTTTGTAACAATATACAGACATGAATTTAATATATATATGTATGCAGATTTATATGCGAGTTTATATACATGAATATATTTCCTTTCTTAGAAATTGTAAATTATTTTACTTAGGATTGAAATATAATACTAATGTGAATTTATTTTCCTGCCATGCAACATCACATGAAATGATACCAATAATGTTAGCCAACATTTATTTTTTGTTTTCTGGATGCCAGATGAAATTCTTTGTGCTCTATTAACCCATGCAATCCTTGTCCTGACTTTGTTGTCACACTCATTTTATAGATGAGCCATAGATGTAAAGTGAATTCACAAAGTCACAGAGCTCCTCCATTGTGAGAGCAGAACAAGCTTCTCCTTCCAGTCACCAGATTCATGACCACTAATAATTTTCTTTCTTATTTAGGATTTATAGACTTCAGATTCATCTCCGACTTGTTTTGTGTAACAGACCTTTATTTTAAAGTTGTTTCAGTGCCATTTTCTTTAATGCTTAAAAATAAAGTGCAAAGTTCATTTGTATATGGTATTGTCTGTGAAAATGTTGTCATTGTGGAGACAGGGAAGAACAACAATTACTTTCAACATGCAGCCAGGTCTCCATGCTTTCACTGGCATCCTCCGCAAAGCACAAATATACTTTATATATGTGAGTGTATGTGACATGTTCTGATGAATAGTTTTATGTCAGTTTGACAGAACTAGAATTAGCTGAAAAGAGGAATGACCAATTGATAAGTCTCCATAATAGCTGTTTATAGATGATTTTTTGAAATTAGTGATTTAAGGGCAATGGCCCAGCCCATTGATATCATTTATGTGGTGTTAATGATAGGAAAATAAATTCACACCAATATTATCTTTCAATCCCTAAGTAAAATAATTTATAATTTCTAAGAAAGGAAGTAGACACAGATATATTACGCATATATAAATCTGTACATATTTATATACATATATTTGCTATCCTTTGACTGGAGGTCCTGAGTTCTATTAAAAAACAAGCTAAGAAAGCTTTCAGAAGCAAGCCAATAAACAACACCCCTTCATAGACTCTGCATCAGCTCCTGCCTCCAGGTTCCTGCCTGTTTGAGATCCTGTCCTAACTTGCTTCAGTGATAAACAATGATATGGAAGTATAAACCAAAAATACTCTTTCCTCTCTAAATTGTCTTTGGTCATGATGTTTCATCACAGAAATCAAAACCTTAACTAATACACATGTGTTTCTAAAAATTAATGACATTCAGTACTAATAATAGAAAACATTAATATTTACCTTTTCCCAACTGGGTCCTATTGCTAAACATAGTGTGGCAAATGTGAGAGCCCATTATCCAATATGGACTCTCTGCTTTTGGTTTCAGGCAATCTTATTTATGTTTGAGGTTGTGATGTGCCCAAGACAACCAGAGGTAGCCTATGGTCACTTGGCCAATGAAATGTAACTAAAAGAATCTTAAGGTCTTTATATCATTAATTTTCTCTAGACAAAAAGAACATTTTGCCAGAAGACAGACATACTGCAATTGCATTAAAATAGTTTGACTTTTCTTTTCCACTTATGTCTTAGCACATGCTGTATCATCTGCAAAATTTACCTTCTCATGTCCTGCATACCATCCAGTCTGGCTGAAGTATAGTTTCAGGCACATGTGGAAAGAAATCTTGAGGTGAAGCTACTTTGAGTGTTTTTTATTTTTGCCAAACTAATGAATTTTTCTAAACTCCATTTTTTTCACATTGCAAAAACTATGTGCTTGTCAGGAATGTGAGGATTTAATTGGTAATGTGAAAAAATTGCCTCATGTGGTATCTGAAGCAAAAATAGGACTTTCCTAGAGATGTTTTCCATGAATTCACCAGAGGAAATCTTGATCTTTCTCCCCTAACAACTGCTCTTTACTGTGCTTACTATATTTTAAATACTATTTTTCTTTATTTTTATTCATAATACCTTTACCATACTAAGTAAGGAGAAGCATTTTGAGGCCAATGATCCTTGCTTATATTTCTTTTCATTGAACTAAAATATATGTTATTCCAGAGTTCCAGCTAACTTGAATTCATCTCACAAATTTCCAGACATTTTCTTTGTTTTGGCTTCAGAGCAATAGACAGTTCAAAAGGTTTTATTGAATAGTCACAGATCATTGCACAAAGGGACAAAGAAAACAAGTAAAAGACCAGGCAAGAGAAACTCAGAAAAATCAAGCATTTTTTTTTTTTTTTACTGCTAGCAAAACACCAGAAAATGTGCTTTAAAATTCAAGTCTATAGTGATGATATCCTGTTTCAGAAATGGACAAAGGAACAGAAAATAGAATAGAGGGTAATACTTTAGGGTATATTTACATACATTGGTTTTTTAAATAATGCAAATAATATTCAATTAAATTGAGCCACATTAAGGAATGAAGATTATTTTTGATTAGAAGGATTCATACTTGTGATGTGTTCAGTAAAAGGTTAGATTTTTCAAAACCTACTTTAATTAAGTTTTTTAAACACTTCAACCTCCATTCTATCCCACTTACCAGAAATAACAGAAGAAGGTGGTTAATAGAAGTAGGGGGAATATGGACATGTTTAGAAGTAGTTCTTTTGGGCAATTTCAATCTTCATTGTCAGGATATCAACAGTCCAATCCTAAACATCAAACGTGAATCAGTAGCAGCAGTCCAGTCCAATTGGCAAACACCAAAACTAATCGGTAGCAGTAGTTATAACCAGAAGAAACCTCATGACTCTTGGATTGGCACGAATCCATAGAAACTGCAAGAAGCAGCAAGAAGTAGTCAGAATTCAAAAGAAAGTTCTTTGGCACTTTTCTCTCTACGAAGTCTCTACATATGAAGTGAAAACCAGCAAAGCATGTGAAGGCCTACCAATGCAGGAGTCTTGTTATTGGGTTTTACTTCTATTCTTTCCAAACATCATGTGTCCTCTCGGGGGTCTGCGTCAGGAAAACATCCTCTCATAAGACAGCTTCTAGAAAAACATCACACTACACAATTCCAAGGAAAACAGAAATTTCCACTTCAAGTCAGTATATGCCTTTATTTTCAGGTTAGTGTGATTTCTGACGGTGATGTTTCTTAATATAATGGCATGGCTAAAACAAGCTCATTGTCCTGTATACTTGAAGTTCAAAACTGATTGCATGAGAAGAAACTTTTTGTTATTGAATGGGTAGGAGACAACAAATAGAGAGGAACTCCCTTTGTTGTAACTCAGTCTCACCGGAACTAATGCAGTCCTGGGATAGCTGTAACTCTCTCACTATTTTAAAAATTGACACAGTTCCTGGAGAGAGAAATTACTTTCTTATAGTTACTGTTATGGTTTGTATCTACTCGGCCCAGGGAATGGAACTATTAGAAGGTGTGGCTGCTTTGGAGTTGTTGTGGCCTTGTTGGAGTAGGTGTGTCACTTTAGGTGTGGCCTTTAAAATCCTCATCCTGCCTAGCTGCCTGGAAATCAGTATTCTGCTAGCAGCTTTCAGATGAAGATGTAGAACTCTCAGTTCCTCCTGAATCATGCTTGCCTGGACATTGCTATGCTCCTGCCTTGATAATGGACTGAGCCTCTGAATCTGTAAGCCAGCTCCTTACAAGAATTAAATGTTGTCCTTACAAGAATTGCCTTGATCATGCTGTCTCTTCAGAAGAAGTAAAGCCCTAACTAAAACAGTTACTGAATTCCATCCTAAAGAAACCACTTCAGCATGAGCACCACAATGGCCTTCAGGTTAAACCATGAGTTTTCCACTTAAGCTATAACATTTGGTGAGTAACATCTCAGATATAGATTAATTGGAACTATCTCCTCATGAGCCATTCCCACCTGTGTACAGGTGAAATAAGGAGTGTGGGAGCATAACAGAAGGAAGAGTAAAATGGAAGTGCGAGTGTCTGTAGGATGGTTTTCCAGAACATTGCCACTTAAAGAAGATGGCGGTGACAGAATGAAGTTAAAGAGTCATGTGTTAGACAACTACTCTTGGGCATAGAGCTTTCCCTGGAGGGAAGTTGTTATACCCAGTGAAATACTTGGATGGATATACTCCATCCAAGAAAACTGATTCTTTGCCACTAGGTATCAACTGCAAATGGGTCCTCAGTTAGGAGTGGATTTTGTCTCCTTCCCTCTTTCAGTGCTTAGACTCTGTATCTTTTAAACCTATACAAGTCTTGTGCTCCTGTAACCTTGGTGAGTTCATATGTTTATCAGTTCTATTGTACCTGGATGACACAGTTTCCTCTTGGAGTTAGCCATCACTCCTGGCTCTTACACTCTTTCTGCCTCATCTTCTTCACATTTCCCTAAGCACTGAGGTGATGGGTTTAATAAAGGTAGCCACAAAACCTTCTGTTTTGATATTCTTTTCTTGATTTTTTTCTCTGTTTTATTTGTGGGTTTTGTTGTGAGGGGAGAGAGAAAGAGATTGAGAATGGAAGAAGATAAGGTTGGGTGAGTAAGAAAGTCAGTAGCATCTTGGGGGAGTTGTGAGGAGATGGTATGTTCAAAATATAGGTTTTAAAAAAATTTTTTTAAAAATGAATTGAAAATTTAAATTTAAATAAAAATGGATTAAAGAAGTTTACGTCTCCATTCCTCTAGGCCCAAAGATTAGAGAAAATATGCATTCATACATTATAATGTATACTATTATAGAGGGAGATGAAAAGAGAAAGGTAGTAGCAGAAAATAATGTAAGCACATGATTTGTCATAGATGAATATACATATATATAGAGAGATACCAGAATTGTTCATTATTTTTCCTCAAAAATCAATGTAGCACATTTCTATTTTTCCATAAAACATGCAAGTTTATTTCATTGTTTCTATTTTGAAAGAGTACTTTCCCCTTACGTATTTTCATAAATACTGTTCTTTCCATGGTAGAATCCAGTGTTTATAACCATAAATTCCTTAACTTCTGCCCCTAAGAATCCTGTAAAGGAACAGTCTGGCCACTAATTGTGTAACAACCTCTCAGATTCCCAGTAACTGTAATGGTATAATGTGAAACATTTTTAAAAGCGTTATTTTATTTATATTCTCTTGGTTTATAAAATGTATTGTTTTGATGAACTAGGATGTAAGTGGAGCTGTTGAAAAGATTTCATATCCCACATTTTCCAATTGCTCTGTTATGGCTCGTGCGCTCCGGTTATATGTTAATCGTTTTCTGACATCTGAAATAACAGCCCCATTTGAGCCACATGGAGTGCTTTTATCTCAAAGGGATTCAGCCTTAACTACAGATGGGCTTGTCGGCATGGTCTAGATGACATTTTTATAACCTGTAATGTTCTTCAGCAAGATGTGGTTAATGATCCTTCACGTCATGCAGACAGTGAGCACTTAGTTCCTGGTGGAAGGTCTCATTCACACTATGGTTTCAGAGCCCACAGAACACCAATGATTACTGTGGGAAACAGCTAATGACACCCTAGACATTGCTATATTATTCATACAATCATGATTAGTATGGATCCCAAGATCACAGCCTTCTATTTGTACCTTATTCATATTATTTCAGCATATACTACTTTGAACCTTTTCTTTGAAACAACATGCTTCCCATTCTTGGAGGGAAAGGGATATATGCCTGATGTGCCTCCTTTTTCTTGGCTGTAACTTCAAAATGTACTGCTTCTGCTAGAGGCTAGTTTCTAGAAGTTTTATGCATGCCCCTACTATTTTGATAATATTATTTAGAAAGACTTGGCATAGAGCACAAAGGAGCCAATAAATAAGTTGATGAAATACCTGATATGCTTTCTCTGCTTATTTCTCTTTGTAATGTCCTTACCCTCACAGAGTACTTCTCTCTGGGCTTTTGGATTTATAATGCTGGAAATAAATTTTGTAAATGTTTACTGAATATATATGTTGGGCATGGCGCAGTGTTATAGAATGGAAGGACACACTCCATATACATTTCATACTGTAAGAAAAAAAAGATAACATTGTTGGCAAATGCAACTTTCCCATGCAAAACAAAATGAGTGTCATAACAGGAGATGTAGGCAAAGTGGTAACACTATCTTTAAATGTCATGCTACGAAAAGTATCAAGGGGTCAGCAACTGGATAGAAACTTGAATTGGGATTTAGCATTTGTTAGTAGAAATAAAATATACTTGTATGATTTTGAAGGTGTTTGAATTGTTTGAACAATTTTGGGTTGGTGTATGCTGTACTCTGGGAATCTAGTAGATAGCTACAGTAGACCATGAAGTCAGACTATATTGTAGAGTGAAATTTAATTTTATAATTATGCTTGTTTAATATAACATATAGTAGAGGATAATATAAAATATTGTTAATAATAACAAATAATAAAAGTGATAATATAATTCTGCAACATATACATGCTTATGTTAAAGAAAATTGTAAACTAACCTGGACATTTACCACTGACATTCTCCTTCCACATAGGAGTAAGTGCACTTTCATATACATGTATACCCAAATATACACATGCACATCAAACATGCATATATAAAACATACATGCAAATATATCATATGCATACACATGTTCCAGGAAAGTGGGATTTATAGAATTCCTACTTGATTTTCATTTTCAGAGTGTATTTCAAAGATAAAAAATGTTAATGAAAATAAACTTTAGTAAGTAGGAAAAACAGGAGATAAAAATCACTTCTAACAAAGGTCCTTTCCAGATGTTGTCAGGTAGATCCACATCACCAAACTTCAAAGCCTTAATTGTTCATGTTGAATATTTCTGTAATACAGGACTCATGCTCCCTCCTGCTGAAATGCAACCACCTCAGGGGCAGATGGTAATGACCACTCGAAAGAGCAAGGACTGCTATAAACAGATTATGTGTAAAAGTGACACAGATCATGAGAGACTTCGAGGCAGCCAGAACATAATTATACAAATTTAATTTGGCCTAAACAAGAGGCTAATGCTTCTTTTCTCACTATGTGTTTGGAGAGACGTAAGTGCTCTTTTCTCCAATTTTCTGTGCAAGGAGAAACAGGCATTTTAAAGCTAAGTAGCCATCTTAAAATCATCTTTTGTGTTTGTCTTTTAGCTGTTAGATATTTAAGGATGGCCCAGGGTTCTTTCTCTCTATATCTTTATCAATTTGTAATTTATTGGTGTTAAGATAGACAATAACAAATGTTGCCATTTTAATCACTTTTTAAGGTCTGGTTGTAGAAGTGTGCAGCCATCAGTACCACCATTGCCACATTAAGAGACTTTATTTTCTGTTTCCTAAGTAATACTGTTTATATGATTTTACATGCATTAAACTCCATTTTAATTCATCCTTTTCCCTTTTGATTGCTTGTTATCACCTCTCCTTACCTTTGCTGATTTTTATGCGTATTTTTGACATATATTTACAATTTAAAATGTGTCAGAATCACTGCAAGATGAACTAAATGGTTCACAGATCAGAAAGTTTCATGCTGATATGTAAGACACACAAAGGGTACGGAATGGCTGATCTTTCCAGGATGCCTTGCTACCTCTTTATCTATGAACCTTCTGGAGCTGTGTTAATTCTTACCCAACAGCAGAGAGTTGACATTCTCATGCCTTACAGCCATTTTAGGGGAGCTGTAGTAAGAAGATTAATGTTCTTCATCCTCTGAGAGGTAAAGCATAGACTTCCAGTTTCGATTCTTTCAAAGAGTTTGAAATTTCATTTGTTCATTAAGATGACAAACACCTGTCCGACTCTGTGTGCATGCTGCACGCACACACTGAGCAAGAGGCATGCTGTGTGAGCATGCCCTGGGCAGTGAGTGAACAGGAAAAGCAGAGCTCAACCTGATCATCTTTTTTTATTAGTTGACTCACAATTGAATATCATCCATGTGGCTTTTTTGAATCATTATCACTTTGAATTTTGCTTTAAAGCAATTGTTGTCTCCAGAATAATATTTTTTTTTGGAAAATTTTAATTCAATAACATTATTCTCACTCCCATTTTCTTTATTCAGTCTTTCCCATGTACCCCATTTTAACTGTTGTTATAAAAGGACACACAGACTCACAGACACAAACACACAGACAGATAGACATGTATCTAAATATATAAATACAAGTTTCTAAGTTTAGATAATGTTACTTATGTGTTTGATTTTACGGATGACAGCTTGCTATTGTATAATTATCTTTTGCATGCATATTCTTTTCTGAGCATTACAGGCAGGTATGCATATTTAATAAAGCTTCTTCCAGAATGTTTTGGGGGCCTATGAAATTATCAATGTTGTGCATATAAGGAAGTGAAAATGTTCTTCAGAATTTAAGGTTGATCCATCAGTCTGTGCTACTCAGGTCAGAGTGTACAAATTATCAACCTTTGCATCATCTGGGACATTCTGTGAAACACATACTTGCACCAACTCTAGTCTAACTTAGTTAGAATTACTATTGTGAAGAATTCAAGGCTATTGCTGTGCATGTTAAGATCTATGTACAAATGCAACAGAAAGCTCTCTCTCTCTCTCTCTCTCTCTCTCTCTCTCTCTCTCTCTCTCTCT
>JANHMN010000016.1:34473431-34554311 GCA_030674055.1 Rhabdomys pumilio | reverse complement strand
TATATATATATATATATATATATATATATATATATATATATATATATCACAGTCATACACCATATTTATAATGTACTTATATGATCATTTTAGTGGCTATACCACAGTACCTTAAGTGGCTATTTATTTATCCATGTTTGACTGATAAATTCATAGTTTCAGATCATTAGATTTTTATGTTAGTTTACATTTTGATTGTCCTATTTCTCCATTAAAATGATTCAATGAGTATATTTTGCAGATGTCTTTATTAACAGCATTTGCATGTTGTCTTAGCTTATATATCTATCATTTCACTATAAACAAACAAAAATCAATGATGAAAGAGCTAGCACTGGCATCTCATGGAAATTCACCCTAGAGATATATGATCTAACCTCTCTTGTAAGAAAAAAAATACCCAGATTGAATATGCACATTTCTTCTCACTGATGTCTTTCATAAGCACTGAAATGCAAGAATTTTTTTGAAATTTATTTTTATTTTTTATTGGATACTTTATTTATTTACATTTCAGATGTCATCCCTTGTCCCCATTTCCCTTCCCTAGAACACTCCTATCTGATTCCCCTTCTTCATTTGGCTTTTATACCATTTAAATTACATGCAAGTATTAAGATCAGTTCTATGTTTAGAAACTAGAAATACAATAAATGCAAATAGTCAAGGAATAAGCAAGCCAATAAATGAAATTCTGTGAGCACTCCCATGATCACTGTTTCTTAGGGCTTATCAGAATGACCAAAATATCTGAGCTAACTTCCCTGTCCTAGCCCAAAGTCATTTTCATGTCTGAAGCCTCTTTTAGTCTAAGATTTAGATTCCTGCCTGAAATTACTTCTTTGTTCTAGCCTAATGTCATATTCCTGTCTGAAGCCCACTTCCTTGTCCTTGGCCAATGTCATATTCCTGCCAAGCATCTCATTTCTTTGTCCATGGCTCATGTCTGATTCTTGCTAAGCAACCCCAAAAGCTCTCCACATCTTCCCATTTTTCATTACATAAACAAGATTGAGCCTGTCTTAGCTTGTTCTGCCAAGAATGCCTTCTTTACACATCGTGGAAAATGCATTATCAATAACAATGCCCTTCTGTCTTAAGTTGGTAAGGTTCTGTGCAGAATCTTACCATTCCTTGGCTAGCCAGACTGTTAATTTAATAACTCTGTGCTATGGATCCCAGTGCAGTTCTAGGGTGCCAGCTCTGCACCCAATCTCCCAAAACCCAGAGGAGGCTGGACTCCCAGGAGCTCTAAACACTCCCAGGATCATAGATGAGTAGGCTGCTACATGCCCGTCCCTTCATCTCCAACAGGGAGTAATTGGGACCAGCAGGAACCCAGGAACTCCTTTATGGCCAGTGATGCAGGACCCTTCTGGTCTGCACCTGGACATCCTAGGGCGCCAGCTCTGCACCTAACCCCACAAAACCCAGAGGAGTCTGGACTCCTAGGAGCTCTAACATGCCCAGGAACATAGGATAATAAAATCACAGGATCTCAGGAGCTTGGTCACACCAGGATTTCAGGATCCCAGAAGCAGCCTGACTCCCAGGAGCTATCACACACAGGATCTCAGGATCACAGGATCACAAAGACAGCTGAACTCTGAGGAGTTCTGACACAACCATGATAACAGGGCAAACAGGTTCCAGTCAGAGACAGTGAGTGAAGGTAGCACTAAAGATAACCAGATGGCAAAGGTGAGAACAAGAACATAAGCAATTGAAACCAAGGTTACTTGGCACCATAAGGACCTAGTTCTCCCACTATAGCAAGTCCTGAATACCCCATGACACTGGAAAAGCAAGAGTCAGATTTAAGATCACTTCTCATAGTGATGATAGAGGACTTTAAGAAGAACATAAATAACTTCCTCAAAGAAATATAGGAGAACACAGGCAAACAGGTAGAAGCCCTTAAAGAGAAAACACAAAAATTTCTTAAAGAATTATAAAATTTATCTTTTTCTTTTTTCTATTTTTTATTGCCATTGGTGTTAGATGCTAAAATTTTAATTTCAAAAGTTTCTTACATGTTAAGAATATTTTCATTAGTGTATTATATAGTTTGTTCATTGAAAGTATTTTGTACTTAATTTAGAATTTCTACATTTTTACAATAAAATGCTCATTAATTTCTATGGTATTTTAAAAATTTGTCATCATGCTTAAATTTTTTTGTCAGCTAAGAACATATATTTATGTACATATGTAGTCCCCTATATTATGATAACAAGTTAAATCACATTTTATTTATTGTTTAATTAAGTTTTATTCTTGGACAGCTTCTTTCTAAAGATAGACTCATCCAGATACTTTAGTTTTTGAAATATGTCATTTGTTAAGCAGTACTCTATAATTACATATATTTATTTTTTTTTATTTAAATGTGTATCTGTGTGTGTCCATGTGTGGGAATATATGCAAGTGAGCACAGTGTCTGTGGAAACCAGAAGAGTGTGTCACTCTGTCAGAGCTGGAGTTAACAGGTGATTGTGAACAGTCTCATACAGGTGCTGGGGCCCTGGAAGATCATTCAGCACTTTTGGTCTCTGACTCGCCTATAATAATATCTTAAAGGGTTTTTTTTTTCTTCTTAAGTGTTTTACTAAATCTTTGGCATCAATAATATTTACTTTTCAATTTGATGTTTTAACTTTTCAATATTTTCAAAAATATTGAAAACAAAATATGATGTAATAATTTTAAGAAACCTGCAATTAAAATTTTTAATTAATAACTACCTACATTTTAGTTATTACAGAAAAAGTAACTGTAAATGATTATGTTAAATAATTAAAATTATTCATTTAGACTTGAAAAAAAATATATATGGTATATTAGGCCTTATCTTCAAGTGATAAGCAGGGCCCAGAATGAATTCACTAGTCATTTTATATTTTTATGGTTTAATTTATGACTGTTATCTCAAATGTTTCAATGTTTTTTTTTAATGTCTTCCAAATTATTATGCATTCAGTACTGAATCCCAAAATCACTATAGTAACAGAGACAATTTATATTTATCACCGTGGCTTAATATACATTGACAGTTCTTGTAATTACAGAAAATTAGGCCCATTATAAATAAATAATTTATATCCTTTTTAAATTCCACCCATAAATTATTTTCAGAAATGAGTAGACCTCTACTATTTGATATATTATTCACTTTTAAGACAGTTGGCATCTGGTTTTTTTTCTGTTTTACTTTTATTTTTTACAGTCCAGCCATTGCCCCCATCCCAGTCTCCCTTCCTACAGCTCCTCATCAGCTGTCTGTATTTGGGTAGCTCATAGAAATTCTGAAAATATTAAAATATTAATTATGAAATACATTAAAAGACTGTCAATGATATTTACAATAATGAATTACTACAAATGTGCCCATCCATAAATCAGACAGCTATTTACACATGCTATTTCCATCAGCATGCTATTCCCATTACACCTTAAAATTGATTTTTCTTTCTATCTAGTTGTTTCTGTTATTGTTTTGTTGTTGTTGTTGTTCTTTTTGGTTTTTCAAGACAGGCTTCTCTGTTTAGTCCAGGCTATTCTGGAACTCACTCTGTAGTTCAAGCTGTCCTCAAACTCAGACTTCTACCTGGCTCTGCCTCCCAAGTGCTGGAATTCTAGGCATGTGCCACCACTGCCCAGCTGACATGTTGGATTTTCAATTGCAATATTTTTTGTTTATTTCATTTTGGATATGCTATATTTTTAAAATATTACCTTGCCCAGAACCTTACTCATTCTAGGCAAATGTTCTACCAGTAAGCTATATACATAACCTTGTGTTTTATTCTGTACAAATATCCAAAATTTAAAACTATCTTTTGATAATTTTGTAAATTACATTTTATGAACTTACATTTTCAATTAGTGTTGATAATATTCATCTCACATTAGTTACTACCTCTGTAGTTAATCATTTTGATGGGAATGTGATATTCCATTACATGAATATCCTATAACCAGTTTGAATTTTTTGTTCTATTCTGGGTATTTGGGATGACTTCAAATATGTTTTCTATAAAGTTTTCAAAGAAAATATTGATATGACTTTATATTAATTTTTTCTAGTGATAGAAGAACTATTGATCACATCATATTTTCAGGTTATGTACAATCTAATACCTAAAGCAAAATGCAAAAAATATTATAACAAAAATTTCAGGTCTGTTTTAGGCATGAATATGAATGAAATCATTCTAAACAAAATATAGAAAAATTGAACCAGTGATGCATAAAAATTTGATACATTGAAATCAGCAAATTCATCTCCAATTACACTATATAACATTAGAAAATACATAAATATAACTTATTACAGTAAGATGAAAACCATTTCAATGTACATAAAATACCACTTATGTAATAAAATATGCAAGAATATATGATTATAATAGAAACATTAGTGCATTTGTAATAAAAAATTGCTTTCTTAAATTGATAAACATTTGTCAAGACATAAGATCAAAAATTATACTGAGTTAAAAGCATATGTTTACAACTCCTTCTCTTGGTAAACCTGTATTAGAATAAAGATTGGAGAAGAAAGCACTGGTGAGACAGTTCAGCACAGAAAGGCTCTTTCTGTGAAGACTATACACCCGAGTTCAAATCAAAGATTCTAGATCGTTAAAGAAGAGAACCACTGTAACACGTTGTTACCTGACATACTTTAAGAACTAAATACTAAATGATCATCAGGAAACAGAAACTCTAAAGTTGAAGACAGTATAAAAATATAGTTTTCCCTAGATAACCTCTTTGTTCTATCATTCTCCAATCCTAAGCCACTTAGATGGTTCTAATTTTTACACAGAAGAACACAAAGCAAAGAGAAGGCAGACATTCTTAGGATAAATAGGTGACTTGTCTTCTCAGTTTAAGTCTTTGTATGGATCTATATAATTTATGTAAAATAATATTGGATGAAAAATAAACCAATGAGCCAGTAGAGTAACAAAGGCAAAGACAGACCAATTTCCCTTTAGATCTCAGCTACAAAAAGTGTAGCTGTCCAGTGAGTGAGAACGAAGGAATTCAACAGAAACTTGAAAATTGTTGTCCTTATATAAAAATTGATATTCTACCTTCATCTAAATTTATGTGTCAATTACAATTAGATGAAAATACACATGGAAATTATAAATTAAAAAAAATTCAATGAAAATATGAGATAATAACTTTTAGACTTTGTGATTAAAATGGTACATGGGGATAAAATAATTTAATTTAAAAGCTGAAAATTTCAGTTATGAATCTGTGATGGTTTGAATGAGAATGACTCCCATAAGCCCATGTACTTGATTTTTTAATTTTTTATTTTTATATACATTGGTGTTTTGCTTGTATGTATATCTGTTTGAGGATGTTGACTTCCCTGGAGGGGGAGTTACAGAGAGTTGTGGGCTGCTGTGTCGGTGCTGGGAATTAAACCCAAGTCTTCTGAAATAGCAGCCATCTTAACTGGACCATCTTTCCACCAAAAGTCCATATATTTGAGTGTTTGATTCCCAGTTAGTACAGCTGTTTGGGAAGGATTGGGAGGATGGCTTTTTGGAGTAGATGTGTCAGTGTGACTAGGCTTTGATGTTTCAAAACCTCATGCTAGCCCCAGTGTCTCTTTCATTGCCTGCTGCCTGGTATTCAGAATTTAAACCTCTCAACCACTACTCCAATGTCTGTTTACCTCCATGGTAACCTTACACTAACTCTTTGAAACTGTAAACAAGGTTCTAATTAAATACTTTATTTTATAAGTGTTGCTTTGAACATCATGTCCCTTTACCGTAATAGAACAGCAACTTAAACAGAAGTGTCTTATATAAAAGTGAAATTGTATCTCACACATCATCTACAATTGGATTTAAATGTGTTTGAAAATGATAAATTGAAAGGTCTCAGTAAAAATATGAACTAATAAAATTTTGACTTTGGGCTTAAGATTATTATGTGGAAATAAAATCATTCACTTCGGGAATCATTAAAATCAGTTATAAATTTAAGTAGCAAGGCTCTCTTTCTGATGCAAAAGACACGCTGAACTATTTGATTAAAGTCCTCTTCTAAGTCATGTTGCCCATGCTTCACTCTGTTTCTTTTTCTCATTTACTCCTTAATTTGCCTCTCTCATGTTTTTGTCAACATCAGCGTCAGAGAATTATTAACAGAAACAATTATTTCTTCAATGAATGTTTCATGTGCAAAGTTTTAGGTCTTAGATATTCAGGACATCCAAAGGTATTATAAAGATCAGCGGCATGGCACTAAGAGAAAATTTCTTGTACAAAGTGAGAATGTATTGAGTACATTCACGGGCCCTGAGAGAATGTATTGAGTTTGTGGAGCAGTAGGACACTTTTCTTTGTTCCCAAATTTCCCTTAAGATTTATGACTTAATCTTATTTAATTATAATTGTCTTTTTATCCCATTCATTTGCTTTAACCAAACATTTGATATTTTAATAGTCTCCTTGGTCACTTTTCTTACAAGAGATTTCATTTAAACCTCCTAATATCTCTGCTTCCCTGAGATGTGTATCACAAAGTAATGTGTCTTTTCTTAATGTTAAAAGTTCAGTCAGCTTATTTGAGTACTATAAATGTAATTATAGTTTGCATTTCTATTTCTCAAATGGGACTACTCATTAACAATGATGACATTTTTGCAATCATAAAGCACCTTTAATCCAAGGATCATAAAGACATTTCCACAAGAGGGAAGCCTGTTCTAAGTTCAGTTTCTTAATGGAAAAATCAAGGAGGTTTGGCTCAGAGAATCAAAAATGCCATACAATTATATTTCTTATTCTAATTTTTCATACAGCAGAATAGAACAATGGTCATTTTTGACTAAAACTGACATTTTTAAGACGTTTATATTTGGTTTTTATTAGAATATCCAGTTATGTAAGAATCTTTGTCCTCATTTAGAAAAAATTAACATTAATATCTATTCAATGGAATTTTAGCGAACTATTTTACATTTTGTAACATGTATTATTATGTATAATATATATATGTATATATATATATATATATATATACACACACCATACACTTTATATGCCTATTATAGTAATTGACACTAAAAGTTAGAATTCTGAAACCATTTATCAATCATTCTCATGTCTTTGATTCTCAATTTTATAATTCTAAAGTGTTGTTAATAAACAATGCAACATGATGTGAAGCATTCATTTCTACTGATAATCTGATTACATTAGTTGCTTTTTAAATATTGTGAACTCATCTTACTAGGCAGTTAATTATGGTTGAATTGTGTATCAAGTGACTGAAACAGAATAAATCGTTTATACTACAATAGTATAAACAATACAATAGTAGCATAGACCTCCTCACTGTGCAATTCTGGCTCATGAAAACTTGGCCATCACCAAGACATAGACTTTCAGTTTACCTCCAATCTCATTTCCATATGACAATTCAGAAAGAGAAAGAATAAACATGCCCATTTATGATGTTTATGATGAATTTTTAAATTTCCCAAGAATCCCTTCATATAAGATTGTCTACAGCTAATCATTTGGCCACACCTGAGTGGAATTATTGCAATTGTAACCATGCCATGTACTAAGGAAACAGTGAAGATGGACTCTTAATACTTAACCCATGGTCTGGTGCTACTTTCATGGTAAGAAACATGCTGGGAAATTTTTCCTTAATCCTTAGCATATAATCTGGCATTATGTATCAAGTCAGTTAAGAACCTGGTATATTTTAGATACATATAAATGTGATGAAGGAAATAAGCACTGAATATTTTAGTGAGTGACAGGGATACTATACTGACCCTATTAGATGGGAATTTACTCTGCTATTTTAAATAGAATATGAATAATAAATAGACCTTTCTAAAGATTTGATAGATGAATACAAGAAGAAAGAGGAGATGATAAAATTTCTGAGACAGAACAAACTTCATGATCTTTGGAAGATAATAAGACCAGGGTGGAGAAATATAGAACATGAATTAGACAAGAGAAATGAAGGACTTTGAACCTCATCAGAAAGCTGTTACATTTCAATATGTTACAAAGGAAGTCACTGAATGCTTTTTAAAGAGAGAAACCATGGAGTTTGACTTGTGTCTTACATTATACTTTGGCTAAGGGTCTGTAATGTACAAGAATGTTTGGTATGAAGACCAAGTACTGTCTCAGTGTTCATAAAAATATCATAGTGGTCTGGAGAAACTTAGTGGAAAAGAGAAAAGAATCTGCAAGTTAGGAGTAGTTTGGAGATAGGGTTTATTAATGGAGAGGTGTGAGTAATGGTTTTCCTATATTTTTCTCTAATGGGACAATGTGACTTTTATTTTAGGATCTTATTTCTAGATCTGGCTTCCACTGGTCCCTCAGTCAGACTTAGTTGTCTGCTTATACTTCAAAGAGAGAAACAAGTGAAAGGTGTTCAGTCAAGTTTAACTAGAGTCCAGGGAAGTGGCTTTGTCTGTGAACAGTGATTGGGAAGAAGAAACAACAGCTACTCCAGTGAGGAGAGTTTTTTGATTGTCCTCTTTAAAAGTGGTTACCTCCAACTAGGGCTGGTGAATTACAAAGTATATTTACTATGCAGCACAAATTTAAGATGAATATGTTTATAGCAGATGCTGATATGCAAGAAAGTTAGAAGGAAAATGAAAATTGGGAATGAACTGAGCTAATCCAGAAGCCGATAGGTAAATATAAAGCTATGAGATATTAAAATACAGTGTAGCTATAGATAGATATGCTAAGTCCAATGCAAAAGTCTTCCAAGGAAGAGGCAAAGTAAGGTCTGCAGAGAGTTTTCAATTTCCCAAACACTTATTTGGTGGTGTAATTCAATTTGAAAATTGGATTTTATTTATTGGCTGTAATGCATACTCATAATTTGGATTAAAGGAAGGAAAGCATAAAAAAAACACAATTGTGTTGAGTACCATTATTTTATATTGGATTTGTACCAGTTATTTAAATAATCTTTAAGGATATCAAAACTAATAAGTTAACTGATTTCATTCTTAGTTTCTTCTACTTGGATAATGAGATTATTAACCAGTAACATTTGCCACTAAATGGGAGAGAAAAACGTAAAGATTAAAACAAGACAAACTAGAGTGACAATTAAGAGTAGATTTATTTTTCTTATATTTAAAAGTAAACAAATTATTCCCATGTTCCCCTCTTTTTTTTTTTAACCAAATGAGGAAACAATATAGCATGAAGTGTAGGCAAACAGTGAACTCAACTGAGGAGAGTTTTAATTTTCATTGTTCTGTTTTTTTGTCTGTCACATACTAAGTGCTTTTCATACATGTCATGTCATACATCCTTTTGGTATTTTGGAGGAGCTGATATCAGTATGATAGTCTCTGAGATGAGGAAAGAGTTGCATGTAAATTGGGCCACTTGCTCAGATACACACAGTTAATTTAAAGATGTAGAAATCAAACTTCAGTCTTCAAATCTCAAGACAAACTATCTTTCCTCACACAACACTCAAAGGAACCAACATTTTGATATAAAAATTTCCCTTCAGAACCATATTAGAAGTTCATGATATGCTGAGTAATAAAAATATAATTTTTCTACACATTTCCTATTGAACAGTCAAGGAGATGTGGAGACCCTGAGGGCAGTTCCTGACTAGTAAAAATGTCACCTCACAAATCTATGTGTTTGTTCTCTTTTGTTCATAGGTCCACATGGATGGAAAACATTTTCAAAAGTATAATGTATTACAAAATGTATGAAATACCTAGAGTGCCAGATAAAATGAAATAAAATGAGAAAATTAGATAGAGTATAATTTATATTGCATAAATAAATATCTAAATAGTCTCAATTCAAATATATTTGCTATATTTTTTACCATTGCTATTATTAAAACATTGATAAATATTTGAGTTTTTCCTTGGCAAAATGCAACTTAGTTTTGTGTTTTTTCAGAGTGGCCAGTTTCAGAGTTTTAAACCGATGGCAAACCTGTGGAAAAGAATGATTCACTTATGAGTACTTCCTACCTATTCAAGGATGCTCTTTGTTTCATAATCCAGAGAACTAGTGGACATGTTTGGACTGAGTCAATATTCAGTGGTGCTAGTTCTTTATATGACCATGTCAGATAAGAAAACAAGACTCAACGAAATCATTGGATTTTCTACCAGAACCAAAGTTCCCCCAAATAATGATTCTGATACTGAATTATCTGTGAATGAATGCTTAGACCAATAGCTTTGACTCATTTCTGCTATCTCATAACACAACTATCCCATGTAAACTAGTCTAAGTCATGCCACATGGCTAATTAGCATGTCTGCTCAGTTTTATATGTATGTCTGTTTTCCTCAAAGTTTAGGGCAAATCTTTCCATGCCTGACTTTTTCCCAGAATTCTACTCTCTCTTTTGGAACTTGCACCTCCTTTTAATACAGTGCTTACAAAGATAACACATATATTCCTTTTATATCAAAGAGACCACTGGGAGAAAAATATAGTGTGCTGTGTTGAAGATGTAGTGGGCTCTCAATAAATATCTCTCAAACTAATTTAAGGTCGTAAGTATAGTGAATAGTAAGATATGCAGAGGGAAGTGAAGAATTATTTTTGTCCCAGGTTGAAGAGGAAGAGCTAGTTGGATGTCTAAACAGTTTTGTGTGATCAAGTTTCTACAAGTGCATGACTTGAACCACACATTATTAAGAGGAGTTGGGAGAAGGAAGATGGCCTTATGTGTGAAAGAGAAAATGGTGAATCAAAATGTGGGGCATTGAGGGAAGTCTCATTTTATATTTCATTCTATTGAAACTTGTAAGGATTGGGGAGATAAATATCATGAAAATTATTTTGCTCAAAGACTGCCATGAGAAAAGAGTGATAGTATTTCACACGTATGTGATATGCATGGCATATTTACACAGATTGGTTCATTTTGTCACATAACTTTTTGTGTAGGATTACTATCAGCTTAGGTCATGGATAAGAAAATTAAGATACAGTGAAACTGAGAATGTATCACAAACAGTAATATCCACCAACTGATAGAACTGGGGGGTTTGAACTCGACTGATTTATTTCAGAATCAATTTTCTTGACCACTTTCAAATATTCCTCTTTAATCTATTGTCAAATCTGGGATAAGTTGATATCAAAATAATATTGAAATCTCTAAATTAGAAGTTATTATTTTGGGGACAGTGACTCTATCATTCACTTGACGACCAACAGATTTTCTTTTAACTGGAGAAATAATATGCAGAAGCAGCTGGCCATAAATTTATACAGAACCCAGTTATTACATTTCTATGATCATGTCATTTGATACTTTACATTTTATTTTTATAAATAGTTAAGGTAAACTTTGCCAATAGGTCAAGGAAGCCATTGTTGGAAGAAAATACATGATATCTAACTATTTAAATGTTAACTTTATATAATTTGGAGACTATAATATAGAAAGGACCAGAAAGAAGAGAAAACTGCATTGCAGAAGAAAAATGAAATCCAATATCCTTTGAGGAAAGGGGTCCTTCAGGGAAAAGGTAGGCAGTGGATAAAAGAATTGCTGTCAAATAAGTGTTTCAAGTTGAGAAATAATGATCCATGGAGATGAAGGGAGGTCTAAGGGCTGTTAGAGAAAAAGAAAGTCTGCATAGAAAGCTCAGTGCGACGGAATGGGAAAACGTTGGTGTTCCCATTGCGGTCGACTCCCACACCTGTGATTGCAGAAAAGTTAGTAAGAGGGAAAGTAAAAGTGAGCAGAAGTTAATCAGGAGAAAAGATGAAAGCTTCCAGAAGGAATGGAACTTAGAAGAGGCAAAACTTCTTACATCCTGCTGTTCTGCCACCATTATACTCATCACAGTGAATCTTGGGACTTTGACGATCTGAGCAGATCTACCTTGCCCAGCAGAGGTTTCCAAGATCAGACTATAGTGATCTACTCAGAAGCAGTGGGACTGAACAATTCACCTGCTTCAGATTGGAGCTGAACTTGCCACGGAGTCAAATATTTAGGGTTCTTGGTGGGATGTTCTGCCGATTTTGTGTTGATGCTTGTAGTTTTTATTACACAATAGGTGCCATATTCGTGTAAAATTTCCCCATTAAGTCACATTCTATGCAGCTATTATTGAATATTCAGACTGTTAATCTTCATCTATTTTGCTGGTGTGTATATTATTTAGCTTAGATATTCACCACTTACTTTCTAATGCATACACTAAAGTCCTTATTTCTATTTTTATCTCAATTGATTTTTCTAGTATACTATTAAGAATGACATTGCATGGATTAATATCTCCACATCACTTACACACACACACACACACACACACACACACACACACACACACACACACTTTATTTTTATCTACCCCTTCTTCCTTAAAGAAAAATATGCCCAATGAGCTGTTACTTTACTAACAGTGTTTTCCTAATCTTTATAGGCAGCGCTGGCACACCTGTCACTTTTAATGAAAATGGAGATGCTCCTGGACGCTATGATATCTTCCAGTATCAGATAAACAACAAAAGTACAGAATACAAAATCATCGGGCACTGGACCAATCAACTTCATCTAAAAGCAAGTATCACTATCAACATGTATTATTATATCTAGTTTTTAAAGGGGAATATTTTGTTTTGTTTTGGTTTTGGTTTTTCAAGACAGGGTTTCTCTGTGTAGTTCTGGCTGTCCTGGAACTCACTCGGTAGACCAGGCTGGCCTCGAACTCAGAAATCCGCCTGCCTCTGCCTCCCAAGTACTGGGATTAAAGGCGTGCACCACCACCACCCGGCTGGAACTTTCTTATAATGTACCACTCTACAAAGGCTTAAGAATGTTTAGTCCCAACAACTGAGCCTAGGAATGAGTAAAATAGGCAGTGTTTTCTCTGTGGGCCATAAAATGCCTGTAAAAATATTTCTTCTGACCCAGAAATTGATTCTCCACTGTTGCATGTTTGCAATGGGCAACTAATTTCCTCTTGTAATAAATGTCGTCTTCTCAAAGCCATATAATAAAGAGCATTTGACACCTTTCCAAAGCATCGGATGATATTCTAATACATTTTTCTCCTCTTGTGTGTTCAAATATGTCTCTTGAAGTGACATACTTTTGTAGTATCTGCCACCCAAGTTCACAGCAAAGAAGTGATGATAATAAATTGCAGAGCCATAGTTGTCTTTTGGAAGTGGATTTCTGATGGCGGAGACAACAGTTCTCGTTCAGCTGTGCAGAGGCAGCTTGGCTTGCAGCTACTGCAAAAGGCAAGCCTGAATCTCCAGTCAAGATTTTAGCTTGTCTGTGAACCTCCTCTGTTGTTCTGAAGCCCAAATTGATTTATTGAAACTCAACTATGAAAAATGCCACCGATTACTTAAAATCTGAAAATCAATATCTTTTTGACAGACATATTTTGGAAGTATGTTTCTGTGAAGTCAATTTAATATGACCAAGAAAAATTTGACAATGGCTTATGTAGGAAAGCTACTTTTGTCTGACCTTTGTCAACATCAAAACGCTTGTCGTGATGTTTTGGTTAAGAATTTACATATTAAACTGAATTGCTTGAAATCGACATGCACTATAAAGAGTAGCTAGGTACCTATAATATACTAAGAGTCTGAAGTAATAATCACACAAATGAGCACACATATCTCTTCTTTGTATGTATAATCTGTATATTCTAAAACTCTGTGTTGAATCTTAAGCTGTTATTTTATGTACATCTAACGATGCATAAATATTTTATGTTCAGCCTTGTTATTTCTCATAAATATATCACAGCAGTTTGTACAACTTTTCATGCAAGCTAGTGACTGTTTATACTATATAATAGTGCTAGAATTATTGAAAAACTGACACTGCCACTCTCAGGAAAGACAGTGAATGAGGCTATGGAGGGCAGATATATAGCAAGAACTGGATTCTCCAGACTATCATGACAAATCACATAACTCTTCTGGGAAATTGGAACAGACCCTTGTTTGAAGGAGGAAAGTTCTTTGGAAGCTAGTGATTTATAGGCATTCTGCTTTAGGTATTTGCATAATGTATAGCATTATTTTACCCTAGTTTCATAAATTTCAAGGCGAATGTACTAGCAACCACCTTACATGGTTGCAATCAAAATTAAATGAAATAAAATATGAAATCATTTAAGAAATCCATTTCTACATGTACATGCAGCCCATAAGCACTGCCTTATATATTACATCCTGCCTCAGAGTTCAGTCTAACCATGGGATTCTGAGAGTTAAGTAGAGAATTGACGTTCTTTTAGAAGAGGCAATTGAGTCTTCTTTAGAATGTTCAGACCAAGAGGAGAGAGAAGCAAGAGAGGAAGCAAGGACAATATGTGGAAATCTTTCAGAGAATCTTTTACTTAAAATATTTTCAGAATCAGTTCCCATTCTGTATCAGTTGGAAAATTTTCTCTTTACTCAAAACTTACATATTGCAAAAGATAAATGCAGTTTTTTTGTTTTGTTTTACTGTAATAGTATTTTGATAGATATTGTCACCTGAGCAATTATGTGGCTGAGTGGTTTTCAAGATCTTATTTTAAAAGTATAAAATATTTTCTTCCCAAAGCAAAATTTAAAATCTCATTTTAATGTTATTATGCATGCATATATAGATACACAGATGTATATTGGACACAATGAAGTGTCTGGACACAGACTTACAGTTGGGCGTGATTATGATAGCTAGCTAATGAACAAAGTTATCAACTCCCTGATATTCTAAATTTTTGTGATGGAAACATTTAAATGAACACTTTTAGCAAATTTGGAATTTGCAGCACAGCATTATTGTTTTGTTATTTTGTTTTGTCTGTTTATGGTTACTATTATGTGATTAAAGGATCGAAGTTTCAGATTAGTGGGAGGAATAAAAACTGCTATTGAATGGTCTTGGTAAGCTTATTGTGCTGCTAAGAGGTTGTAGGGGTTTGTTTTAGAAGTGGTTATGGCTTCTGTGCCTTTAAGGCATTCACATCCTAGGAGAGGAGAAATAGACTAGGAAAGCTAGTGAAAGATACAAATATCCTGATGAAGACATCCACATACTGTTTGTAATGGCAGTCTCTTAGAGAGGCCTACCTGCCCTGACCACTGTGGAGTCACTGTTAGAGAGCACTGTGAGGGGCATTTATTTTCCACCATATCTGCTATTTCTTAATCTGTTAATCAGATTTAGAGTTGTTTTCGCACTCTTAATGTTAAGCATTTATCAGCCACTTATTGGACTGCATTTATTTGTCTTCAAAGAGCCAGTTTTGTTTTGTTTTGTTTTTCTCTGGCTGAATTCAACTGCTAGGACATGTTCTGTACACACAGTAGATGACTAGGCAGTTTTGAGTACAGCAAACCTTTCCTGAATACATGTAGTGAAGAGAAGGGATTTTTGAAGTGACGAAAGCATTCTTCTTTACTTTGGAGCGTGTGTGACATATACTGGATCCTCCAAAGCATCATTCTTATTGTTGGGGAAAAAAAGTCACTGCTTCTTTTTTCCTTTGAATGGAATGAATCCGTGTTTTTAATTAAGCTGTCAGGGTAATTTGCTTATTTTGATGTAGGCTTTCTCCCCAGTAATCTTGGTCTGCACATGAAATGTGGATTTGTCTACAGGGAGTGAAGTTGCACAATTAGGTCTCTATTTTGATAGGGATTTGTGTCTCAAGAGATGAGCGATCTTTATAGAAATTACAAAACAGATTGTAACCTAGAGGTTTGGGCTAAACAGGAGAGTCTGAACTGCAAGAGAAACAACCATATGCTGCTTTGAGTCTACAGGGAGAAACAGCACTGAAGTTACAGGAAGGGCTGAGAATAACCCAGGGCTCCCTAGTTTATGCTTCCAAACAGAGCCAATTATTTCAAAAAAAAATACTGTAAGAATGACACACGCTTTTGCCTGCTTTGTTCTTCTCATCATTTTATTCAACTAAGTGAAAATAAATATAAAATATATGCATAGAATATGTAATGACTAAAAATAGTAGCAGATGGCTGTATCTCAATAATGACTCAATCAGGATTATTCATAGTAGCAGATCCATTGGGAGGTACTGCAGAGGAAAAAGGTGTCTCTGAGCCTGACTTAATTGTTTAGTGGAACCTTCTCCAGAGAAATAACTTCTGATGAAGTTCTGAATGCTGAGCCTGTTGTTAGGTGGAAGAAAGGCATCGATGACATTAAATGCACTGTCATATCATTGTACAAAATAGACATTTGGAGAATCAAAGATTCTCATCTTTACTATATCATTTTAACCTCTTGTTCCTCATTTATAATCTGCATGAAAATGATCATATCTACTTTACTGAGTTATTAAGATAATATAGTAAATTTTATATACATATTGAGACCTAAGTATATAGGCTGATGATATTGTTTTGTCAATATAGCTCACTCACAAGACCTTATGATGGATTCTTCAACATGAAATTATTTAGAAATAGTATATTTAGACTCCAATTTTTGCAACAGCCCTTGATATTCTGAGAAGCAATTAGTTATAAAATAAAGTTGATATACCATGGTAACTGTATCAATTCATTAAAATCAAAGTTTATTTTACATAAAAAGTAACATGGCCTCAATCATTCATATTCCATTTCGTAAACAGAAACTTAAGAATATTTCTAGTGACACTGAACCCCATTAAATCAGTTTATTGCAGCCTGTGTTGTAGTCCCTCTAACAGGTATTTTAATTATATAACTCTGCCTCAAGGGTTTGTTGTTCTAGATAAATGTCAGCAGGTTTAAGCAAAATCATTAAATTCATTAGTTTAATACAGTTGAAAGTTGATTCAGTGAACCAGATTAGTGTAAACCCGCATGGTGATGAACTGAATAGAGCTCAAAGTGGTTGAAGAGAGCCTCAGTTGCTTTGATTCTTAGTAGTTATGCATTTTGCTTTTGTCTGCTTTTCTGTGACATGTAGTGTGCACCTGAAAATGCAGTCTTATATTACTATCTACATGTCCCTATGCCAAAATTTGCCAACATGAGATAATTATATATAGCACTTCCTTTTCTGTAAGCATGAATGGCAGTCAGTAGCAAGAGACTTTTTGTACATAATCTCATGTCTTTAAATGCCACTCTGGTTACTGCCTTTTTATTCTACCATGAAAATCTTTTCTTTGGCTTTTTTTTCCTTATAATAAAATGATTACTCTAACACCTGTATTCTATTTACTAGGTATCAATATATGAGTTTTAAAAAGTGACTTTAATATTATTTTTATGTAACTCTTTATGAACTAAAAATCATTGATAAAATCATATGTTGGCAGACTGGGTAAATTCTAATTAAATTCTTAAATATGCTCTTGCCAGGCCCAACATAGTTGATGTTCATTAAATGTTTACCAAGTATACATATATAATAACTTTAGGTTATATATAGCACTTCCTTTCCTAAGAGCACGATTTGAATCCAAGATACAATAAGGTTGAATATGAAAAATAACCAATGAACATTGACTTTGACTAAGAAGATACCTGGGGGGGGGCAGGGGGAGAGGAGCTCTACCCTCTCAGAGGAGAGAAGGAGGGGGGCATGGGGAGAGAATGTGGGAGGTGGAACTGTAGAGGTAGCAGGGATTGGAATGTAAAATAAATTTTAAAAAATAGAAAAGAAAAACAATGCCCCATGAACTAATTATTTATCCTATCAGACAGAATGGTTTCCATTGAGTGGTGTGTTATGAATAAGATGCATTTCTAAGTATGTCTAGAAATTGTAAGAAAATACTAGAATAAAAAAAACAAACAAACAATCCATCTATTCAGGCATTCTCTATTCCCTATCCACACAGTCATTCACTCATTCTGGAGCAAAATAACTCCAATGTAACAGTGCATCAGTAGCTGTTGGAGTAGTTTAGAGGAAGCTCAGATTCAGTTCGTAGTTCCGTCTCTGCTACAGCAGTGATATACAGGCTAAGAAGGAAAACACGTGCATCTTTCAGGAACACTAACGTATCCACCATTTTCTTTATGACTGTTGGTTTCACTCACACATTTTTATTATCCAAATAGAAACAGTATTCACAAGGAAATGTTCTAGATAGGTTGGGAGACTGGGAAATTGGAGAAGTCTCTTGTTACTATCTTGCTAACTGGTATGTTCAGGTGAAGTTACATCAAGGAAGTTGACTTTGGATGTTTTGACAGGGCAGCCTTATACCGTTTTACTGCTTTCTTCTCAGACTTTAAAGTACTCAAAGACTCTACTCAATTTTCTTTTATTAATGATAAGCAGACTGTAAGCTCCATGTTCATGGGATGAGTCAAAGAAAAACATTGATATTCTGTTCTTTTCAAATGATAGTAAAATTGGGCAGGCTCTAGCATATTAATTCTGAGGAAAATAGGGAATGTAGGTGTTCACTCTAGGGAGAGTTGAGTCACATATTGTCCATGAAGTCAAGGACAAACAATAGAATAGAGGATTAAATTACAATGTCTATATAACTAACTCAAATATGAGCTTAGAATTTCAAGGTCAATAAAAAAAAGTATATATATATATATATATATATATATATATATATATATATATAAAAGAATTTCAAGGTCCAATTCAGAAGCAAGAGGACTACATTTACAGAGCTCAGATAAAATTATGCAGGCTTTCTTTTTTTTACCACTGCCACTGGAGTTTTTCTGTACATACCTTTTGTACAACTTTCTCATTCTGGGGGGGTCTTGAAGTCTCTGAGCAACTTCCTATAATTATCCTTGAGGAGTAGTCTAGAGGTAGCTCAGACCTATGGAATGGCAGTCCCGCAGCTACTCCACAAGGATTTTATGATACTCAAGGAAAGAGCAGTGATCCGATGAGATCTCACACATAGACAATCACAAAGGGTAGAAAAATAATAGTTTCTTTGGCAAGTTGAGTGACCCTGAGCAGCAAGAATAGAAGCCACTGTGAAGGGAGAACATTGTATAAATGAATGAAGACAACTGGAAACTAAATTTTATAGTGTCTCTAGTACTATGAGAACAGGTTTAGGCATGGTATAAGATATAGTGAATTTTTCAAGACATGCTCAGCTTTGAATTTAGAAGAACATGTTGGCAGCAAAATTTATGTCAACCAGAGGAAAAGTTGTTTATGAATTAGGTAAGGCTTTAATTAAAAATGTTTTGTCTTATTTTATGTAATTATCTGTTAGATTCTCTCTGACTTGACTTATTTACTTGTTTGAACCTCTTCCAGAAAATAAATATTAAGGAGACTCAGTAATAACTATCCTTGGACAATAAGCAAATGAGGACACAAGAAAAAATGAAAGATACTTGGTAAATTTCTTCCAAGTTGTTTAGTAGAATAAAAAATATGAATAAGTGTTATTATTTTAAAAGCATTATGTTTTGTGTTTTTTTTCTTGGGGAGACATTCATGCCTTTTCAATACAAATAGGGTACAGATGACAGAACAAAGAAAGAATTCTACCTAAATTTAACTCAGCAAACCAATATACTTATTGGAGGTCCTTAAAAAGATGTAGATGAAGAATTAAAAGAGCATAAGGGAACTTTGTCACTGAAAAGCCCATTAAAATGGGTGATGATTCACAATAGCTATGTCCCCAGAGCTTGACATCTATTTTGCAGGTTACTCCATAGAAGTCCTTGTTCCCCAGCAACTGTTCACTGTGTAAGCCTGCTGATGGGTCCTGTAAGTCCTATTTCTTTTTGGACATCTTGGACTGCTTACATTTCATGAGCTTCTGGATTTCTAGAAGTACCTTTAATCCACCCAGGAAAGAGTATTTTATTTTGGAGGAAATAACTAACTTAGTGAACTATTCCTTATCAACACTGTTTAAATCCAATTGTGCATTTAGATGCTAAATTCATTCTTTGGAACCAGTTTGAGGCATATTCCTACACTAATCTGATAATATTAAGGAGATTTAGTAGTTTATCATACAAAAAACAGAATGATTAAAATATCATTTGTTACAAAAATGGGAAAATTCACTAGGGCATATTAAATTCCCTGTCACAATGAAATGTTGAATTCCTTGAACAATAGTGACTATAGCACAGAGAATGATAAACAAAGCTAAAATAATGATGAAGTCAAAATGGGAAAGGCAAAAAAAAAAAAAAAAAAAAAAACCAAAAACAGAAAAAAACAAAAACCAAGCAAACATGATATGAAGAATAGGATGGTAAATTAGAAAATTCCTTTCTAAACCATTACCAAGGAAGGGTAAATGAAGATGGTTCTTGCGACTTTTAAGGGAACAGTCAAGTTGTAAAAATAAGAAATGTGTTTTTCAATCCTGATTGTAACCTTGGGGGAAGAGTATAGTACATTCTATTTCAACAAGATGTATAGAATAAGTAAGGTTAAAATAAGGTTATAAGCATAAAATGACACTCTACAGTAGAAGAATGGCTGAGAAAAACCATTTTGTGTGGTAGAGTTACTAAAATGTATGTGGACTCTTACATCTTATGGTACTTTTAAAAGCTCAAAGGACTCTTCAATGTTATGTGAAATCTACAATGTACGAGAGAATTACAAGTAAGGACTCAGAAGTATGATGTACGAATAAAATATGTAGTCCTCACTGTAGATAAAGGTCACTGGCTGGCAAGAGCATAAAACGTTAAAGGATGAAGTTATCATGCCTGTTGACTGCATCAAAGACTAGCATGACATTTTTTTTAAGGTTGTCAATGTTTAAAGAGGCACAGAGAAGAAAGGTAGGTCATCCGTGGTTCTCTCACCCATCTTGCTAAGATTACTAACCCGTGTCTCTAAATGAACTTACAGATATCACACGCGACACTTTACTTATAAATGTGTCCCATACTAAAGGATTAAGTAAAACTTCTGAAAATGGTGTTATAGTCATTGTGTTAGCTTTCACTGGAGCAAAAGAAGTAAACTTGGTTAAAATGATTTTAAGCTTACTCTTTAGTCTCATACTTTTATAAACCTGCTTTAACCATAGGGCTGCGATAGAGATAGACACACAGGGTGTTTATTGTATTGGACAAACTGAATTTGAAAAAAGACAAGTAAATAAGTTTAATGTGACCTGTGAAATGCTAATTTATTTGAGAAGCACTTTTCCATTAAGATAAAAGGATAGTTCAGATCTGTGTTCCCTAGGCATTTTACTTTTGATAAAATGTTGGCCTGGATAAGAACCACAATTATCATTTTTAAAGTTATTTTGGACCTAGATTTTTAGCAAATAATTTTTTTTAATTCTCTTAACATTCAGACGCATCACAAATTGCAAAATATGTTCTATCCAGCAGGTAGCTATGGGTCAAGAACAGTAGAACTGTATTAACCCTCAAGGCCAATTATTTCATAATAGTAACTTCAGGACTATGAAAACATTCTCTTTTCTATGCAGTGCACAGTAATTGCTTATCCAGCCAGTAGCAGATGCAAGATTTCATCACAGGAGAAAGGCTTAACATTTTAAACACGGTATGTGAAACTGTATAAAGAGTGAGCCAAACTCTCAGGATTCTCTGGAAATGGACAAGGCACTGCCTGTGAAAGGGGCAGCCTGGAGACATAGCTGCCCGAGTTGGGAGACATTCACTTCCCAGCATAAAGCTGTTTACCATGCACAAGTAAATGGACAATAGGTGCCTGTGGGCGTAATGTCTTGATGTTACAAGCCAAATGCAAGAAATTTTAGAGCGCATGGTGGGAATTCCAAAGTCATTTTATTTATTTTTTTTTCTTTTTCAGAACAATGTTTCTGCAGACTTTTAACTGCTTGCTACACCTATGTACAGTGGCTTTCTGGTCAAATCCACACATGGGATGTTAGGACAATGGCTTTAATAGTTCTGTCTTTTCCTACATCTTTTAGAGCTTGTAACATGCTAGTGTATATTACATGACCATGGAATGTACTGTTTAATTAAGTGTACTAACCTCAAATTCTTTTTATTTGAAGGGCATTTGGGAATTCATTTACCTTGGATCCCACTTTAAGAAGTATTGAATGTAATGGAATCTTCTACCTATGCTGACTTTATAATTATCTGTTTATTTGATTATCATCTCAATCTAGGATTGAAATATGACACACAGCCTCCTTTATTTTTAGCATAGGAACAAGAGACTCTAAATCTGGCAAATGTGAGACCAAGGCAGGGGGATCACATGTACACATCAACCTAAGCTACACAGCAACTATTAGGCCAGCCTATGCTATATAGTGAAGATATATATTATGGAAGGAAATCTAAACAACAAATAAACAAAAATGTCATTTTTAAGAGGGAATAATGCCAAATGCTTTTTCAGCATCTAATGAGATGATCATGTGATTTTTTTTGTTTGAGTTTGTTTATATAGTGGATTATGTTAATGAATTTTTGTATATTGAACAGAACTTAATATCAATGTACAAAGGTAAAAAAATTGAGGTATCTTTTAAAGTAAGGATGAGAATATTAAGAATAATACCTATTGAACTAGAGTATCTCATAAGTATCTTATTGTTAAAATCATCAACTTTTTTTTAAATTTACTTTTTATTGGATATTTTATTTACATTTCAGATGCCATCCCCTTTCCCCATTTCCCCTCCCTAGAAAACCCCTATTCCATCCCCCCTTCTCCTTTTTGCTTTTATACAACATTTTTAATGTTAATCAAAGGCTTTATAAGTTTGGTAATGGTCAATAACAAGATGCTCATACAGTCAGAAGTATAACCCAATACCCAACCTAGATTTATCAACTATCTTTGACTGGCGGAGACACGCAAACATTCGCCTCCATGTCCCCACCCCCCTCTCTCTCTCTTTCTCATCACCTAGCTCCTCCTCTCCTTCTTCTCCTCCTCACCTTACTCCTCCTACTCCTCCTCTTCCTCTCACTACTCCTCCCATTTTAGCTCCTCCTACATATCACCCTTCCTGTTAAAATAAAACTTTTCTCTCAAAGTACAAGTAGAGCATAACTATACCAATTTGTGTCAGTAAGGTACAAGATAGACCTAATACCCAGTCCATCATTTTGTTGACTAACCAGAACCTCTGTCATTTCCCCTAACTAAAAGACAGTTCTGAACCTGGCTTTTGTCTTGGCTTTAGAATGAATGTCAGCTGAAAACCATCCTCTCAAATCTTTTCTTTCAAAGCAAATAGCCGGTATTGGCTATGAGACTATAAGTCTTCAACCCTGTCAGAAATCCAGAATGACTGAGTTAAGTGAAATTATGGGAAGCACAAAGCATAGCTTCAAAACTTAGCCAATTTATAGAGACCACTGAACACCTGGACAGTCCCTATACTATAAAACATTGGAGCATCTGATCTTCAGCCTTCTGGCCCAGGATCATCTGACAGACCTAGTGTTTCAGAATTATTAAGGATAAAATAGTCAACTTTTAATGTTTCCTTAAACATTACATTTTAGCATATAAAAATGAATCATTTAATGAAGAAAAGCAAGAGACATCTGGGCTTACCCTCAATTTAATGGACAAACGAAGTACACTCTTAAATGTAACAAAATAGTCAAAGCTTTGATATCCTTCATCATCCAGGCATTGACAAGCTTCTTGCATATAGTAATTCCTTTTTAAATAAGATTTTACAACAATATCAACCAACCAGACAACCCCCCAGAATTCCCAGGGACTAAACCACCAACCAAAGTGTACACATGGAGAGACTCATGGCTCCAGCTGCATATGTAGCAGAGGATGGCCTTACCTGGCATCTATGGGAGGGAAGGCCCTTGACCCTGTGAAGGCTCAATGCCCCAGTATAAGGGAATGACAGGGAGAGAAGTTGGGAGAGGCTGGGTGTGTGGGGGAACACCCTCATAGAAGTGGGGGAGGGGTATGAGATAGGAGGTTTCCAGAGGTAAAAGGGGATAACATTTGAAATGTAAATAAAGAAAGTATCCAATAAAGAAAAAAGACAAAAATTTCTTAAAGATTAAAAAAAATGTTTTTAAGTAGAAGCACTTTACAAACTTCAACTTGTTACATAATTATAACCTATTATTTGTGGAAAACATGGTTGTTTTTTTTTTTTTTTTTTTTTTTTTTTTTTTTTTTTTTGAATAGAAGATACAAGTCACAGCAAAACATTAGAAAAAACCCAAACTCTTCTACGTCTCTTTGTTCTTTGGGAGAATTTTGACATATTCTGAAGCAAGTATAAATGTAGTTAATATTGGATTTGAATCTACTTAAATGGAAATAAATTAATTTGTTCTCTTTTTTTATGAAAAATTGTAAAGGGATTTCTGTAGCTATCTCACAGAAGTTCATGATGACGGAAAGCTCTCATACTAGTCTGGAACATAGAGTAGTTCACAGTCAGCGTTGGTAGAGTCAGACATCTCTTCAGACATTTGTCACTTCACTGTGGCATGTTTACAATGGATAAAGCCATGATGAAAAGGCAAAATTGTCTTTTCTTTTCTTTTTTTTCTTTTCGAATACTATCCTATGGCTGATGAAAACAAAGAACTGATTAAAAATGTTAATTTCTTCATGAATGTATTTTTGCCAGATCCCTAAAAGATCACATTTAAAGCATTTAAATATAGTTTGTTTTTTGCGCATGTGTGCATGCATGCATGAGTTCATGTGTGTGTGTGTGTGTGTGTGTGTGTGTGTGTGTGTGTGTGTGAAAGGAGTTCTCTCCATTCACCAGTACATCTCCATAGCATGGCAGCCATCTGTTAGTGCTCCCTCGTGGCTGCCTCCAAACTGCCCAGATTCCCAAATATTAAGTTGAAGGAGAGAATGGAGCAGCTGTTCTGGAGCTCAGTGGCTGCCTCTGCCCTCCCCACCACCTGGCAAGTACACAGTTCAGCTGGAGTTGCAGACACAGTAAGCCAAGCTGCATCTTTCTCCATAGCACTAGCTCATGCTCGCTCACCAGGACCACTGACTTCTCTCCTGGAACACCTCCTCCTTTATCTTATTCACATTTTGACTTCAGCGTTCTTTGTGGGAGTACAATAGGGAGAATATGAGACCACTCCCAGCAGAGTGCATAATTCTTTCCAAAGTATGTTGCTTATTATCTCATTATTACTTCTTTCTCAAACAATTCAGTCTATCCCAGATTCATGCACATACACACACACACACACACACACACACACACACACACACACACACACAAATTCTCTCCAAACACCCATCTAGAGACATTATGGCTGTTTGTATGTAACAAGAAAAACTATGTCCGTACAGTAATTGTGGAGTTTCCACTCTGCCTTTTAAAACAGAAACAGCATTGCTTCTTGTAAGTGAGAGGATAAATAGCAAGAGTGTTTGGTAATAATTGACTGATTCATAATGACAAGTTTAGAAAAAGAAGGCATTCATATAGGAGATATAAAGATAGAAGGTAGAGAAAGTACATTGATTATGGTTGGTGTGAAATTCTGAGATTTCTAAAAGAAAATGAAGGACACTTAAGGGATGTTACAGGATGAGAAAGATGCATGAGTGTACAGATGGTAGGCCTGAGAGGGAATTACAAAATGATGATGAAGGAACATCGAAGAACTTGTCTATGGAACAAAGTATGCTTAAATGGACGCAAGAACCGAGTTTAAAAAACTATATTGGTCTATCTGTATTTCATTGACATTCATATTTTTTTCACTACTGGGACATTTTAATGAATATTTAAGTTGCCTCCAAATTATACTTTGGATATGTTGGCTTTATGCCATAGTTTTGTGAGGTGGATGAGATCCAGATGTTTTACTACCAGAGTGTAAAATGCCATATTTGTGTCTTTTGAAGTGGATTAGCATATAGGACATAAAGTATCATTTCATGTCATTTTATAATTTTGACATGTCAAAGACATTTCAAGATGGTTAGGTTTTTGTCTGTGGTGTCTTCTGAAATACTCTACCAAAGTAAGAGGGAAACTTTGCTGTGGGGACTAGTATAATGCCTTGGGAGGTGGTGGGATGGCTCAATGTGTAAATAAAAGCAGTTCCTGCTCAATCACTGAAACTAACAAAATCGTTGGACATGTATGAAGAATGTCTGTAATGACAGCTCCACTAGGGAGGTGCAAATAAACACAGAAGCTTCAGAAAGTTCCAGGCTAGGTAAGCAGAAAACAAGAGAAACTCTGTCTCAAACAACAAGACCCACAACCAGGGCTATCCTCTTACCTATACTTGTATCAGAAATTGCATATAGCTGTATAACATAGTAACATGCACATGGACACACATATAGATGTTACACGCACACGCACACACACACACACACACACACACACACACACACACACAATCTTAAAAGAACAATTATTTTGGTTAATATGCTATTTCGTTTTTAGTTACATAAAAACATGTTAAATGAGTAAATTAAACCAATACTTTCTAGAAAGTTCCTGTGGCTAGCTAAAGGCTATCATTTAGCTATTAAAATTTATTTATTTTGAATTCCGTATGCTTAAAATGAGTAGCCATTATTCAAGGCAGAATGAACAAAGAAAGTCCTTGAATTGTTTATGTCTCAATAATACATTCCTAGAGGTTACATCTAAAACACCCAAATGTTACTATGAATTTAATGTATTGATGAACAAGGGGAGAAAATAGGTTCTGAATTATGGATACTGTTTTCTACTAGAATAAGACAGTTGAGGTAAACACTGAAGGCCACATGCTGAGCAGTGCATTGAGGGATTGCAAGCTTGATGTGGATGTTTCCCCAGAGTCAAAGACAGTTTTTATTATGTAACTTTGAAGAAGACTGCTTTACTGACCTAGAAGATCAGCAGGATCAGTGCAGACTGAGAGTGTAAAATATTATTTTTATCTATATTTAGATTTTGATAGTAAAAGTTGATTTTCATCTATGCATTTAGAATTGGGGAATACATTCCCTTGGCCTATGGAGGTATAATTTCATTCAAAATTTTAAGGATTGGAAAAGGAGCGTACCAATATTATAAGAAGGCAGAAAAAATCAAGCACATTATGGTTTTTCTATTGGAGAAATTACTAGTGATTTTAAGGAAAGAAAAGACATGATTACAGCTGAACTCATTAGGCATATTAAGAGAGATGAGAAAGCATGCCACTCTATAAGATAAATTTGAGTCTCTTTTGGCTTCTGCAAGTAATATTAAGAACAATTTTCATTACTTTTAACATTTTGGTGGAATTATGCTTTGATAGTATATACTGATTGTCCCAGTTCTTGTAGCACCCTGGCTTTGCAGGTATTAAGTACATTTCCAAACATGGGAAATAGAAACCTCTCTTCCCAGCTACCCAGCTCTCACCTTTGTGGGAGATTCAGCTGCTTGCATTATATAGTAGCTGCTACCATCACATTTCTTATTAGGAACCATCTTGGAGATGTGCGGATGAAAGTTGGGGATGTTGATGATAAAAAAAGACGTGGATAAATGTGCTTGACTAAAAGTCTTAAAGTTACAATTAAAAATTAAGTAATCAGTTTAGGAAACAAATACACAAAAATCAGTGAAACCCTCATATGTCTTAGATACTAGAATGTATTTGTGTTCCAAAGAGATTATGCCTCACAAATACCAACTTGAGGAACTTGGTCCACTTGGCCTTGAGTTTTGTCCAAGGTAATAGATATGGATCTACATGCATTCTTTCACATGTAGACATCCAGTTAGATCAGAACCATTTGTTGAAGATGCTTTATATTTTTCATTATATGATTTTGGCTTCTTTATCAAAATCAAGTGTCCATAGGTGGGTAAGTTTACTTCTGGATCTTTGATTTGATTCCATTGATCAGCAAGTCTTTTTTTTTTTTTTACGATTACCATGTATTTTTTTTTTTTTATCATTATTGCTCTGTAGTACATCTTAAAGTCAGGGATGGTGTTACCTCTCCAAATTCTTTTATTGGTCAGGATTGTTTTGACTATTTGGAGTTTTCTTTATATATATATATGAAGTTGAGAGAATTACCTTTACAAGTTCCATAAAAATCATGTTGAAATTTTGATGGAAATTTTATTGAGTGTTTAGATTGCTTTGGGTAAGATGGCCATTTTCACTATATTAATCCTAGCTATCCATGAGCATGGAAGATCTTTACATCTTTTAATATCTTCTTCAATTTCTTTCTTCAGGGACTTAGACTTCTTGTAATACAGATCTTTCACTTGCTAAGTTAGAGTTATATCAAGATATTTTACATTATTTGTGGCTATTGTCAAGGGTGATGGTTCTCTAATTTCTTTCTCAGCCCTGTTATCATTTGTGTAAAGGAGGACTACTGATTTCTTACAGTTAATTTGGATGCAGCCACTTTGCTGAAAAATATTTATCAGCTGTAGTTTTGGGGATGCTTATGTATACTACCATATCATCTGTAAAGTAGCAATTCTTTGACTTTTTCCTTTCCATTTTGTAACCCCTAATCTCCTTTATTGCTCTGGTTAGAACTTCATGGATTTTATTGAATACATAGGAAATGAGTGGGCAACCTGATGTTAGTGAAATTTCTTTAAGTTTCTCTTCATTTAGTTTGATGTTGGGCACTGGCTCACTGTATTGCATATTGTGTTTAAGTGTATGACTCGTATGTCTGTTCTTTCTAATACTTTTAGGAGGAAAGGGTGTTAGATTTTTGTCAAAGGCTTTTTTTTTTTAGCATTTACTGAGATGATTATGTGATCTTTTTTTTTTTAGTTTGTTTATATGGTGGATTGCATTGATGGGTTTTCTTATACTGTACTATCCCTGCATACCTGGGATGAAGCCTACTTTGTCATGATAGATGATAATTTTTATATGTTCCTTGATTCTGTTTGCCAGGATTTTATTGAGTATTTTTGTATAAATGTTCATAAGAGAAATTGGCCTGAAGTTCTTTTTCTTTGCTGGTCTTTGTGCGGTATAGGTATCAGGGTGACTGTGGCTTCACAAAATGAGTTTGGCAGTGTTCCTTCTGTTTCTATATTGTGGGATAATTTGAGAAGTGTTGGTATTAGCTCTTCTTTGACAGTGTGGTAGAATTCTACACTGAAACCGTCTGACACTGAGCTTTTTAATTTTGTTTGGAGACTTTTGATGATTGTTTTTCTTTCTTTAGGGGTTATAGGGCTGTTTAAATAGTTTACCTGATCTTGATTTAACTTTTGTAAATGGTATCTGTCTAAAGAATTTTCCATTTCTTTAATTTTCAAACTTTCTGGAGTACAGGTTTTGAAGTAAGACATGATGATTCTTTGAATTTCCTCAGTGTTTGCTGTTATATCTCCCTTTTCATTTCTGATTTTGTTTATTTGGATATTGTCTCTATGTCTACAGTTTGGCTAAAGGTTTATCTATCTTGTTGATTTTCTCAAAGAACCAGTTCTTGGTTTCATTGATTCTTTGTATTATTTTCTTTGTTTTTAACTGACTGATTTCATCCCTGCTTTTAATTATTTCCTGCCTTTTATTCTTCTTTGGTGTGCTTGCTTCTTTTTTTGCTAGTGCTTTCGAGTGTACTTTTAAATTGGTAGTAAGGAACCTTTCATTATGGAGGCACTTTGTGTTATGACCTTTCCTCTTAGTTTTACTCTCATTGTGTCCCATCAATTTGAGTATGTTGTGCCTTCATTTTCATTGAATTCTAGAAAGCTTTAAATTTCTTTCTTTATTCCTTCCCTAACCTAGAGATCTTAGAGAGTTGTTCAACTTCCATGAGTATGTAGGCTTTCTGATGTTTCTGTTGTTGATGTCCAGCTTTAATCTAGCCAAGGTGGTTTGATAAGATAAAAGGCATTATTTCAAATTTCTTATGTGTGTTGAAGCTTGCAGTGTGACTAATTATATGGTCAGTTTTGGAGAAGGATACATAAGTTACTAAGAAGGTACAGTGTTTTGTGTTATGGTGAAATATTCCACAGTTGTCTTTTAGGTCCAGTTGATTCATTCATAATGTCTTTTAGTTTCACTATTTCTCTGTTGAGTTTTTGTCAGGATGACCTGTCAATTGGTGAGAGAGGAAATAGTTTTAGCCAACTCCACATCAAATCTAAACCTAGTATATAAAATATATAAAGAAATTAAAACACTAGTCTAAGAAAAACAATCTAATTTAAAAATGGAGTACAGATCTAAACAGAGAATTCTAAAAAGAAGAAATGCAAATGGCTGAGAAACACTTAAATGTTCAATATTCTTGTCCATAAGGGAAATATTATCAAAGCTACTTTGAGGTTCTATCTTAAAATACTCAGAATGGCTAACATCAGCAAATCATATGATAGCTCATACTGGCAAGATATGGAATAAGAATACTTATCCATTGTACAATCTCATATAACCACTGTGGAAATCAGTGTGGCACCAGTGTCTCAAGAAGATGGAAAAATCAGTCTACTTCCAGATCCAGATATAACACTCTTGGACAGATACCTAGAGAACTCTTCATATTATAGTAGAGAAACTTGTTCAACCATGTTTTGTCGCTGTATTCATAATAATGTGAAATTGAAAACCTAGATGTCTCATAAAAGATGAACTGATAAAGAAAATGTGTTACATTTACACATTGAAAAATTACTAAGTTGTTAAAAATGAAATTATATACTTTATAGGCAAATTATTAGAAATAGAAAAAGTCTTCCTAGGTGAGGCAATTTATATCCTGAAAGATAAATATAGTATGTTTTTATTTGCTATTATGTACACATTAGTGTTTAAACCAATGAAAACCAAGCTACAATCTGTAGACTCACAAAGATTAAGTATAGACTAAGGGACTGGGTCATGGAGAACATAGATCTCTTTAGGAAAGGGAAATAAAATAGATAGTTATGGATGATGGGGGGGGGACTGAAATGTGATGATCAAGGAGGTGAGTGATGAGGAAGAGGATAAGAGACTGAAATACGAGACTGAATATTGGAAGAGACTGATAAATTTCAGTTTCACTTGAGTAGTATAGAAACGTAATATATAGTAGAAGCTTCCTAAAACATATACATGAATGAAAGTGATCTAAATAAAATCACCAAATAACAGGGAGACAGAACCCCAACTAGAAGTGTCCTGTCACCATGTAAAGCTTCCAGTATGCACAATGAATTACAACAATATAATTGAGTTCTTGGCAAAAGAGAACTCATGGGAATCCAAAACAACCCAGGCTGTTGGATAGGCTACAAATTGCTATCTGCAAACTGACAAAGGGCAAGACTCCATTGCTGAAGACAACATCTACACAATTTGTTGAACATGGAGAATTCCAGCTTGTGCCTACCAAGAGACTTCACCCGTATGGACTAGCACCTTTGGTACAGTAAAGGTACTCTGCATCCTACCAAATGAGAAACCAACCCAGCCAGAACCCTTTGATCTACAATGAAGCCCTGCTGGCAAAGTATGCTGGCAAAATGTTTGTGGGACTACCCAACCAATGTCTGGCTTGACTTAAGGACCATTCCACAAGATGGGACCCATACTTTACCTGTGTGACCAGGAACCTGATGAAAGATATCCCAGGGACCTAGGGGAAAAACCAAGTTCTAATGTTCTACTAAAGAAAAGTATCAATAAAATGAATTTTAATATAACCACAGATAAGTGTCTTGCTCAACCATCATCAAAAAAGCTTTTTCCTGAGGCAGATGAAAACAATTACAGATATCCACAGCCAGACAGTATGTGGAAAGCATCAAACACTCAGCCCTAAGTAGGATTTCTCCATCAAAAATTACCCACTCAGGGTTCAGTAAACTCTGTGGAGGAAGAGGCCTATAGAGTTTAAGAGCAAGAGAACATGGACAACACAAAAGAATCAAGACCATGTAGACACAACAGCTTTGGCACACATATGAATTTACAAAGAAAGAGTGAGATAGCATGCACAGGGCATGCATGGGTCTGTACTAGATGGGGTCCTAGAGCTGAAAGGAGAAGTGGACACGTGACCATCCCTAATCTAGACACTATCTCAAATTGATAACTACATGCAAATGAAAATTTAGTTTTATCAAGAGGAAGCTCACTAAGGAAAAAAACTACTCAAGGATATACAGCATGCCCTCACTAGATAGCCAACAGAAAAATGAATGAAATAGCATCCAGAGAGGCTCCTTGTTTCATAATGTGATATCATGGCTTTCTTTTTTACTGATTTTATTGTTTTTCTCTTTTTTCTTCCTTCCTTCTTTCCCCTCCCTCCCTGTTTCCTTTCTTCCTTTCTTTCTTCCTTTCTTTCTTTCTTCCTTCCTTTCTTTCTTTTTCTTTCTTTCTTTCTGCCTCCTCTCTCTCTGTCTCTCTCTCTCTCTGCCTCTCTCTCTCTCTGCCTCTCTCTCTCTCTCTCTCTTTCTCTTTCATTTTATTAGACTATATTTCTTCTGATGCTGTGACAGTAGGTGGATATTTACATTCCCAGAATTCTGATCAAAAAGGGAAATCATAAAAAAAAAAAAGGAAATTATACACTTCTTCAGGCCACAGAAATTTTGGCATTGCATACAAAGAGAACTTTTCCTTAATGAGAATCAACAGCATGCATGCTAGAAATTGGTATTTCCAGATTTTCCTTTTTTAAAAAAAAAAAAAATTTATCTGAGAAGTCCTGAGTTTTTCTGACTATGATTAAAATGTCAATGAAAAAAGATAAATATTTCTTTCTGGTTTTGAAGGAAGATGATGGTCTGTCACAATTTATACTTTATTTTTAGATCAGTCTCTAGTTTCAGTCAACACTCAAAACTCAAATTAATTACTGCCTTGTGGTCTTTTCCATAGAGTTTCCTTTGGAGAAGTGTTGTCATTGAAGCTTTCTTGCAGTATTGTTTAGTTGCGAATTTTTAAACTTAGTTTATCTATAAGACTGTGGGTCCTGAGACATCTTATATACATGGGATTTATTTTGAATACTCAATATTATTACAATTTTCTGTGTATTTATGATTCAATAGCATTTTCATCATTTTATTCTCTCTTTTACACCTAAACTTTGAATGCTTTGGGGTTTTGAAGAGATGTATGGCAAGTTTATGCTTCATATCCTATGTCTATAAAGTTTGAAAGCAACATCATGTGGTGCTTCCTGGTGCAGAGGTCAACTATTCAAATAGCTAATTTTAGCAAAAAAAAAAAAAAAGTTAAATATCTTTGAAATGATACTTTGGGATCACCAAGTATGGGATGAATATATAAGTTAATTTGTCATCTACTTTCCAAAAGAAGTTCTAAATTGTGTATTGTTTTTTTTTTTCTGTATCTGGTTCCCCTAGGGTGAATTATCTAGGAAACGTACAATTATGGTAACTCTTACAGACATGGACATTTGAAAGAATTCAGAGAATGCTCTTCACATTTTTAATAGTTTTATTAGAATTTGGTGGCAATCAAATAAAGAAAAGTGTTTTTTTTTCTTTTTTTTATGAGCTATTCAACTTTCCAAACGTGAATAATAGGAATAGTATTAAAGTAAATAGTTCATTGTTTTTACTTATGAAAATATGTTTAGAAATTTCTAGTCTTTGTAGCTTCAGTGAGTCACTACCTGAGTATGGGAGACATCATGACTACTGCAACTCTTATACAGGAATAACATTTAATTGGGGCTGGCTTACATTTCAGAGGTTTAGTTTATTATTGTCAAGGCACACAGAAAACATGATAGTACGCAGACAGACGTGGTGTTAGAGAAGGAACTGAGAGTTCTACTTCTTGATCCACAGGCAACAGCAAGAGACTATGTGCCACTCTGGGTGTAGCTTGAGCATATAAGACTTCAAAGCCTGCCCTACAGAGACACTTCCTCCAACAAGGCCATATGTCCTAATAGTTGCACTCCCTATGGGACAAGCATTCAAAAACATAAATCTATGAGGGCCACTCTTAGTCAAACCACCACAGGGACATATTTCTGGTTTCTAGTTTATTTCTAGTTTATTCACGTTATAAATATGGCTATTCCTGTTGAGATGGGTGGCTTTTTAGAACTTTCAGGTTATTTACTAAATATCTTACTTGACAGATGCCTAAGTTTGATATCATACTTCATGCTCACTGATACAAGAATCTTTCAGTTAATGCTATTTTATAGTGTCTTCTATTAGGAGAGCATCTGTGAACTAAAATATAAAATAATAACAGAAGGAAAATATAAATATATGATGTAGAGAATGAGCAAGTGGAAGATACTGATGGATAGAAATTGAATGAGAAATAAGTGAGGAAGAAAAATATCCCATAGAAAGCATTATTAGCTTTACAGATCAAGCAGACTAGAACAGTGAGGTATACTCTGGAGCCAAAGATAAAAGAAATGCTTTATGTCCAACTCACAATTCTTAAGTGAATAGACGATAAAACCTCATTTCAGACGAATCTGAAGGAAAAACTTTGATCTCATGAATGGAGAGTGCTCTTTCAGACATGATAGATAACTCCAAGCAATTCTAAGTACTATACTTTTTTAAAAGGTCATTTAGAATAGGGTATTGTTTAAATCTAAAACACTGGTAGAGCTTTGGAAGACTTTGAGTCTGTAATATTCACTTTCTTCTGTTTATTGTGGAGTCTGACACCTTTGAGTCAATGGTAGAGTTTTCTTTCTAAGTAGATTACGCCATATTTCTGGACAATCTATACTGTCAAGCAGGTATAGCTAAAATGGCCTCTTTTAGTGTCATAGCTAGCAGAGTGCCACTGTCTGAGGAAGATCCTTCCTCCCTGTGTTTCTAATTCCAGTGACAGAAGCATGCCTACTCAGCTGGAAAAGTACTGGTTTGTCAGCTTATGGATGACTGGCAGTTCAGATCTGAATACAAAGTGTCCTTTCCTTCTCATAATGGAATAACTTAAAAATAAAATCCACTTTCAGCAGTTTTGTTCCTTTTTGAAGAATTTTAGTATATTTTGGTGGAACAAAAATTTAGTTACATAGAACCTGTCATACTTGTTAAATACCAAAGTTGAAAAGTACATTTTGCAAATAGTAGCTACTAGGCCCATTTGCCAGAATCATAGTATGAAACAAATAGAGAATCATAGGTTTGTGACTAAATTATAGAAAACCTAAAACAAACCTAGATTTAAAAACTATGCATTTTTCACAAGGCCCAGTTTTGATGAAAAACATAAATTTTTCTTGTTAGGTAATTGTGAGTCTTTGGAGGAGATAATGTGAGGAGAAATTTTTAAAAATAATAAGGGGTGAATAAATGTAATTTATAAAATATATTAAGTTTGAGTTATTGCAATTTAGTGATTAGTTTCCAAAGACATTGCTATGAGCTCTGTTTTTAAGGGGTTTCATGTCTTTGCTTTAATTTGTTCTTCCTTTATTTAGATTTCTCTTGCAGCTCTAGCAACCTTTATAGTGATGTTACATTGCTTAGTATGTTTCCTCCTCACCAGAGCTCAATCCCTTATGAATGATTTCTAATTTGTTACTGTGCTATAAATAATTCTCACAAAGCTGAAGACAATAAACAGGTCTAGCAGCAGCATCCTTACTTCTGATTTGCTTTTAATCTTACTAAAGCCTTATGGAAGGATCGTTCCACTTACTATTTATTTTAAATCTGATTGATCCTCTTAACATCAGCAAGCTATTTGTGACATAAAACAAGAGAAAGAAATATAAATGTGTATAATAATTTTCAACACAGAGCAAATAAATGAAATGTATATAAATTTAAGAGGATAATGATTTACCCTACTCATAGTCTTTTTGAAAAATATTTACATTTGCAACTGATTAAAACCAACACTCCATTGGTGATATGTATGGAGGAATATATTAATATTATTTATTATACATATTCTATATTATATTACACTATATTGTATTATAATATATAATATAATTATATTATAATATATTATATTTCTGGTCATGGTGGCTTGGGTGAGTTGCTACCTGGGGATGGGACTATCTTAGTTAGATTTTTATTGCTTTGAAGAGACACCATGACTACTGGAAGTCTTTTTGTTTTAAATTACCTTTTTAAAAACTTTGGTTATTTTATTTAATTACATTTCAAATGTTATCCCCCTTCCCACTTTCCCATCCCCATACCTTTATCCCATACCCCTCCCCCTGCTTCTATGAAGGTGTTCCCTCACCCATCCACTTCTGCCTCACCATCCTACCATTCCCCTATGTGGGAGTATTAGGCCTCCCCTCCCATTGATGCCAGACAAGGCCATCTTCTACTACATATGCAGCTGGAGCCATGGGTCCCTCCTTGTGTATTCTTTAGTTGATGGTTTAGTCCAATGGAGCACTGGGGGGGGGGGGGTTGTTCTTTGTCAATGTCAATGTTGGTTGTTCTTCTTCAATGTCACTGGTTGGTTGACATTGTTCTTCCTATGGGGTTATGAACTCCTTCAGCTCCTTCAGTCCCTCCCCTAACTCCTCCATTGGGGTCCTTGTGCTCAGTTAGGTGAATGACTCCAAGTATCCACATCTGCTTTGGTCAGGCTCTGGCAGAATCTCTCAAAAGACAGCTATATGAAGCTCCTGGCTCCCGTCAGCATGCATTTTATTTCTTTTCTTTTTTTTTTTTTCAAATTTAAAACACTTTATTTATCAATATTTGTATAAACATATATACTTATACATGTATACATACATACATATATAAATTATAATTAAATAATAAAATGTATTTTAAAAGTATGGGGGTTGGGAAGAGTGGGAGGAAGGAGAGAAAAAGGAAAGTTAGGTAAATACAGTGTTCATATATGAAGTTCTCAAAAAGGAATCCAGTTTTTTAAAATGTTCAACAGATTAACTAGCATTTTACAATATGAAAATAAATATGACCTATAATTATGTTGAAGGACATTTTAACTCACTACAAACTTTGAAGTTTAAAATGAGATCAATAAAAATTATTTTACCCAGCATACTAACACAAACCACAATAACGTTTTATAATTCAAAGTATTTCTGTGAACAAGAAAATAGATTATCAGGAACTAAGTCAGCAGAACCAGGGGTACACTGTGTGTTAATTTTATGTTTGTTTGTTTTATCAAATCATAATTTTTACTTTTTAACACAGGGGTTATAAACACAAAAATGCAGAATGCGGGGAAGGGGATGACACAGGAGCATAGATGTTCAGGGGGAGTACAGATATCTTTCAGAACAGGGTATCATCTGGGTGAAGGTTCAGGGGTCAGGTCACTATGACTCTTCCTATGATTCCCTTGTCATAATCTAATTTGGTACTATCTGCACAAATCTGCCTATTTACAAGGTTTATGACTACTCAGGCTGGTAGATTTCAACAAAAGCTGCCTGTTTACAATAGTTTATAGCCCTCTGTTTCAGTGTTTTTCCATAGAGACCCAAGACTTTGTGTTAGCAGGCATATATGTCAGGCCTATTGCTGATTTTAGGCTTATGGCTGATTTTAGGCCTTCAGTATATAAGCAGGGCTGCCCCTGACATCTCCTCCCTTCTCCAAATATAGAAGGGTCAGCATGCATTTCTTGGCATCAGTAATAGTGTCTGGGTTTGGTGGCTGCATTTGGGATGAATCCCCAGGTGGAGCAGTGTCTGGATGATCTTTCTTTCAGTCTCTGCTCCACTCTTTGTCCCTGTATTTCCTTTAGATAGGAGAAATTCTGGGTTAAAATTTTGGAGATGGTTGGGTGACCTCATCCCTCAAGCGAGGTCATGCTTAACCTCTGGATATGGTCTCTACAGGTTCTTTCTCCCCTTTGTTGGGTATTCCAGCTAATTTCATCCCTACTTTTCTTGCATCTAGAACTTGCTGGTGGCTACCCCCAGTTCTCCATTCCCCATTGCTACACACCTCTGTGCAGTTTCCTGACCCTCTGTACATCTCCCCCGTCTCCTCCCATACCTAATCCTGCCCTTACTTTTGCCCTCCCCTTCCTCTCTTCCTCCCAAGTCCCTCTCACCCTCTACCTCCCATGATTATTTTGTTCCTCCTTCTAAGAAGGACTGAAGCATTCACACTTTGGTCTTCCTTCTTGAGCTTCATATGGTCTGTGAGTTGTATCAAGGGTATTCCAAGCTTTTTTCCTGGTATCCACTTATCAGTGAGTACATTCAATCTGTGCTCTTTCGTGACTGGGCTACCTCACTCAGGATGTTTTCTAGTTCCATCCTCTTATAAATGAAAATTATTTAATTGGGACTAGCTTACAGTTCAGAGATTTAATACATTATCATCATGGTGTTCAGGAACATGGTGGCAAAAAATGAAGCCTGATGTGGTGCTGGATAAGGTGCTGAGAGTTCTACGTCTTGATCTTCAGGTAGCAGAAGGAGACTGTGTGCCACACTGGGCACAGCCTAAGAATGTGAGACCTCAAAGCCTGTCCTTCTTTGACTCACTTCCTCTAACAATGCCATACTTACTCCAACATGGCCATTCCTATTTTAACAGGTCCACACCTTTTAATAATTGCATTCCATGTATATATGGAATATATATGCATTCATATATGTCATATGTAAATTTTATACATAATGTTTATGGAGTATAATTATATAAGCTATATATAATATATAATAAATATATAAATATATAGAAAGAGTGAGGAAAGGGACAATTTGTTTACAAAACTGTGACCCATAAAGGTAGATTTTTTCTGTGGACTATTCAGGTAACTTTAAACTATGTAATGATTCTAATTCACTATGAAATACCAATGTTGCTTAAAAAAAGACTTTCAAAGGGAAAAGTGAAATACTATTTAAATATGTATTTTTAAAAATATTTCTTTTTTTTCACATAAATGCATTTATTTCATGCCCTTTAAATTCTCTGTATTCAGATCAATGGTGTCATATTGGAAAAGTATGAGGTAAGAGGCACAGTTTAAAATTTCATTTTCCTTTTGGCCTCTTCTGTTGCTCTTTTCTTATTTCCAAACTTGAAATCCTCACCCTGACATTAAATAGCAGTCATGTTTTATTTTGATATTGTCTATTGTAACCAATTTACTAAATTTTTATTTTTTATAGTCTTTCTGAGACTGACTTAATTCACTTAATAATATGATTTCTAGTTGAATCCCTTTTATAAATGATGTAATTTCAGTTTTGTCATGGCAAGAGAATATTCTTATGCATATTTGCGTCATTTTTCTTCATTATTGTTCTATTAATGGACACCCAACTAGGTTTCATCAGCATCACTGTGAATGCTGTTGAAATAAACATTATTGTACAAACATCTCTATGATTTGTTCATGAAGAACAATATTGTGAGTAATACAGGTGTGGTAGAGATGCAGTAGGTTTATTTTTAGTTTTTTAAGTAAATCTCTATAGTGATTTTCATAGTGGATGGATTAGTTTTATAGTGCCGCCGGCTCATCCTTTATTAAAGATCGTCCTTTTACTGGAGTGACATGAAATCTCAGCGTGGCCTCATTTTCTTTTCTCCCATGGTTAGTGATAATAAACATTACTGGATATTTTCATATTTGAGAGTTGTTCATTCTTTTGCATAACATTACAATTGGGTTGTTTGATTTCTGAATATTCGTTTCTTTAGGCATGTTCGTATTCCAAACACTAATTATCTGTCAGATTATTAGTTTAGAAATTTTTTTAATTGGGTATTATATTTACATTTTAGATTTTATCCCCTTACCCCACTTCCTCTCACCACCCAGAAACCTCCTATCCCATCCCCCCCTCCTCATGCTTCTATGAGGCTGTGCCCCCACCTACCCCTTGCCCCCATTATCCCCTCCCCACCCTCAAATTCCCCCCCACGCCCTGTGTTTGTTTTTCATGGGACCAAAGATCTCCTCTCCAACCTATGCCCAACAAGGCCGTCCTCCCCTACATATACAGCTGGATATGGGTCCCTCCCTATGTGCTCCCAGGCTGGTGGTTTAGACTCCAGGGAGCTCTGGTTGGTTGGTATTGTTTCTTTTCTCATGGGATTACAAACCCTTTGTGCTCCTTCAGTCTTCTCTCTAACTTCTCCGTTGGGAGACCCTTGATCATATCAGTGGTTACCTGTGAGCGTCGTCCTCTGAATTTCTTCCTTTCTCTGGGCTGTCTCTTTTTCTTGACACTTTTTCTGTTTTAAAGTTTTGTAATTCTATACAATTCCTTTGTCAGTTGTCAGGGATGCTTGCTGAGCAATTTATGATTCCTTCCAGAAAGTTCTGGCAGATGTTTACAACGCGAAGTGTTTTTCTTATTTTTCCTTTAACAAGTTTTTTTAATTTTAGATCTTCCTTGGATGTTTTGAATCCAGTAGTAATTGATGTTTTTTAATTTTTATGTATGTATGTATGTATGTATGTATGTATGTATGTATGTATGTATGTATGTATTCTCCAGATTTTATTCCCCTCCCGGTCCACCCTCCGACTGTTCCTCATCCTATACTTCCTCCCGACCCCCTGTCTCCACCAGGATGTGCCCACCCTGATTTTTGAGTCGGTCTTTACTTCAATGTATTCATTGTATCGGCTGTGAGCATTTGTTTCTGGGGAGAATATCTGTTTTATTGATCTACATTCTCATTTTTTTGTGCACACAACCTGTTATTTTGTTATTATGTCTCTGGAGTAATACTTGACCTTGATGTTTCTAGTTACTCATCCCTCCAGTCATATGCTTTCTGCTCAAAATCACGCTGACCACTCTCGACTTTTATATGAACTCTGGATGGCTTTGTTTTGCATTGGGTTGTTGTTGTGTTGTTTTCTTGTAAAGAAATGTCTGTAGAGAATATCATTAAATTTTTCTTTTGGTATCTTACTGAATTTTTAGATTGATTCCATGCTATAGCTATTTTTAATCCTGCCAATCCAAGAGTAGGGGGAATCTTTCTGTCTGGTAGAGTCCTTTTTCAATTGAGTTCAGGGTCTGAAGTTTTCATTGCAAAGCCTTATATTTCTTTGTATTGATTTGTTTAGGCTACTGTGAATAGAATTGTTTTCCTGGTTTGTTTTCCAGAGGAAAGAACATAGAGGAAGCTACTGGATTTTACATCTCGATTTTGTTTATTGTTATTTGAATGAAAGTCTTAGTTCTCAAGAGTTTGCTCCTAGAGGCTTCAGGACTGCATATAGAACCACATTCTCTTCAAATCTGGATATTTTTACTTCTTGCAACAGTATATTCTCCTAACAGTAAAATTGAGCTTTTGTTTGTTTTTCTTCATTTAGAGTGCATTTAAAGTCTTTTTATTTTAAATATATCATACATATGATATAACATGAAATATATAGTAAATTCTATTTACTAATTTATATCCTTGCAGTATACAGCACATCACACTTTCTTGTGCAGCTTACATAAGTAACCTTCCTTCAGTACTATTTATTTAGGTTTGCATCTTTTTTTTTTTTTTTTTTTGAGTGGCTAAAATGACATGTAATAGCGACATGTCATATCTGATACCAGGGTTATCTGGGCAATTAAGATTCAAAAACTAACTAGGAGGGGAACCAAAATTATTTGCTGTCCACAACAAATAGTAAAATTGTAGACAACAAATTTCTTTCACCCAAAAATGTCACAGAATTCTACTGATGACTTTAATGTCATTTAAAATATTTTTTGTTTCTACTTTCAAAAAGTTTCCCACAAATACATCCAGAAAAAACTTAGAATGACAATTCACCTTACTCCTTTCAAACTTAGTCCAATCTTTATAAAGACCCATCCCATTTATCAGTTTATGGCTTGCTTGCTTTCTTTCTTTCTTTCTTTCTTTCTTTCTTTCTTTCTTTCTTTCTGTCTTTGCTTCCTTCTTTTTTTCATTCTTTCTCTCTTTATTTCTTCCTTTATTATTAGTCCTCTCAATCATGTGTCTAATTTCTGAGTTCAGAAAATAATTTTTGTAAGAATGACACAAATGCTTTATAGCTCATTTCCAGATTTAAATTGAATAAATAGAAAAAGTAAGTTTGTTATGACCAATAAGAAAGTGAAGTTATGAGCAGCTGAAGGGTAGTCTATGTATGTTGGTCATCATGCTCTATTCTGCAGGGTTTGTACAGTCATTTTCATTTAGTAGATTATTATTATGGTAACATTAATTGATAACATATATTGGCTTTTGTTTTACTAGATTTGTATATTTTTCCTAAAAATGCACAGAATAAAAGTTCTAATAATGGTAATTCTGCTAGACCTAGCAAAAAGAAAGTAACACACTTACACACACACACACACACACACACACACAGAGAGAGAGAGAGAGAGAGAGAGAGAGAGAGACTTACACACACCCTACATGCACTCCCAGACATCCATTCTACATACATTAAGGTTGTGGATAACTGGAAGGTTCCGTACTTTGCTGGCATTTCTGATATAGAAAGGAAAAATGTGACTATCAAAGTCATATGTAATATAAATGATTTTAAGTATAAAGTTTACTGACCTTTTCTTTTTGTTTTCTCTTTTCCTTTTTCTATATATATTTTATTTTACAGTAAACTGAAATTAAGCAAACCATGCTGGAAATAAATAAGTTTAGACAGCTAAACATAAAATTTTCAGTTATATATCTACTTTATTGACCTTTCTGTAATCCAATAGATAAATCTCTGCTTATTTTTTGTTAAGTAGTAATGCTACCCTGTTCATATTTCTAAGTATTATCAATCCCTGAACTATTTAGTCTTGTGCAGTGTTTCACAGTCATGTCTAGAGCTGGAGTTCAGGGCTGCTTTATAATGTCTTTGGTCTTTGAGAAACTTGTTCTCAAAGCTAACTTATTTATTGTATTGGGGTATGTACTTATCACTCTGTGTTCTTGCTGAGGAAATGTGTATTTCGACCAGCAAATCCTATCAGTGCTATTACTTTGCTGTTGCATATTGTACTCTTTGCCATTTCTCTGGTTCATTTCATTTCTATGCAGAAGTTTCCATTTATTTACTGACTGATTCAATAGTAACAATAGAAGGCTGGCTGAAAGCACTTTCCCCAGCTGCTTAAAATCTCACAATGTAATGAAAAAAAAATTCTAGAATTTCCAACTTCAGAAATACGGTAATTTTATATAATTTTCTCTCTCCCTTTCTTTGCATTAAATAATGATATTTTTCATTTTTTGAATCACATGAAACATTGCAATTAGTTATAATTAGAAACCCTGATGTTAACATGGCTTTCAATTAAAAACCAGATTTAATGTAACAACGAATACAGACAAAAAAATTAATGTGATTTGGAAAACATTTTAATTGTCTTTATATAAGCTCTGCCAGGCCTTTTAAAAATGGAGGGAAGGTGGTGCGGGATGCAGGGGCTGCTGCTGAAGAATAGAGCTGCCTCTATGCTGACAATACAGCTCTCCATTTTAGGGTTACATTCCAAGTGGCGATGTGCTTGTTGCTCCAGGTTTTTCAGATCATCAACTGGTCATGTCTGTTAACACAATCACAGATGCTTCTATTCAGGTCAGGAGAGTGATGGAGGAGCATTTCCAGGGGGACACCAGGACACACGCAGCTGCAAATGGAGACATTTGCCATTCGAAGAGGCAGGACAGTCACTCCTCTTACCCTGAGCCTGCACAGCAGAGAAATAAGATTGGAGATTCCAGTTCCAATTTACAGTAATGATTTATATTCCTACTTTGTGGGCTTCCGTACATTCCAATTTACAAGCAAATGTGTTTACAGAGGTGGGACAACTTGCAGAATCAATTGAGAAATTTATAGTTCTGATTTGAAGGAGACTTCCCCTTGTTAGTGCAGTTAAGCCATTTCTGTGGTGTTTTAGAAAAATCTACAGCATCAGAAAACTATGTGATCTGATCAGAAATTAACTAGGAAGAGAGTAATTGTGATCAGGTACAAGACTTGTTGTTAAAATTGAGGAGTCCCTGCTGCTCTCCCCCCCAGTGTGGGAATTACAACATATTGCCTTGTGCATATAATTAGTGCAATTTAGATGCTCTAACAAAATGAATGGAAGGACACCTTAGATTGATCTGTCTTATTACTGATTGTGGCTATCACTCCATTTTGATTCTTGAACTCCTGATTCCTTACCTGTTCTTGTTTTCTAATTATGGAGTTTACAGTATATGGCCAGTGTTCTACATAGGAACCACATCAATTTTCAATAATACTTACATGAAATATTATGTTTGCAGTATAATATATGGGGACTCAGCAGGTGGCTTTCTAAAGCTTTTCTTGCTCAAAGTTCTAAAAAGTTCCATATTCTTCCTGAGTCATTCCCAAAGTCCAGTAACTACATTTCCAGGTTTGTCATAACAACACCCCATTCCTGGTAACAATATTCTCACTTAATTATTCCACAGGTTACTGAGGTAAGACAGCTAGAAAAAGCAATTTAAGGGAGGATGCTTTTCTTTTGGCTCACAGTCTGTGTTACCATAGCAGGATATCAAGACAGCAGGAGCTTGTCATTCTTGGTCACATTATGGTCACAGTCATGAAGAAGAAAGCAATGGGTGTTCCTGATTATCTAGCTTTTTGTCTTATGCAGTCCAGAATATAAAACCTGCAGCTAGGACATCCTACTTTTAATGTTCATTTTGTCAGCTCAATTACTTTAATTAAAATAATACCTTAAAAGTGTGACCAAATGCTGATGCAATCAAAATAATCCTCAGCTATTTCTAGAAAATTTTATCCTAGATGATTCTAGATCTTTTCAAGTTGAGAGTCAATAGTATCCATCCTCTCATACATGCAAATGCAGGGCAGATGAGGAACAAGAGCCTTTACTGAGAAAACTTAAAACTACTTTTAGATTAGAAGCTGTCGTATTGCTGTTAGCTAATTTCATAGTTAATGTTTCATCTGCACTGAGTTTTACAAATGAAAATGTTATGAAATCACAGAAGTGATTTTCTAGATATTCTTAGAGTTGCTACTTGTGGTTCTGTTACACATGGAAAGGAAGAAATAATTGTCATCTTGAAGATGAAAACAGGAGGAGCAATAAAAGCCTTCTACTGATGCATGAGAAAAGTATACAGGAGAGTAAGAAGCATCCAAGATGAAATGATGGGTTGAGAAAATGGCTCAGCAGGTGAAGATGCTTCCATGCACACCTGGTATCTGACCCTTGTTCTTTCTCCAAAACTATTTAAACTCAGTAGAAAACTGATTCCATAGAGTGTCTTCAAACTTCAATGTATGCACTATGGTGTGCATGCCCTGCCATATCCCCACATATCATGCATGTACACACACAAAGACACACTACTAGTACTACCACTACCACTACCACTACTACTACTAAATATTTCACATAATAACAGATAGCAACTTATTTATTATCATATGGAATAAAATATTTTATATTTTATAAAATATAATAACAATATTTATATTATTATATACAGCATTTTAAAAGGAATGAGTCCACGGTGAGATGTAACTGTTCTGTTTTCCATATTATTCACTCCCACTGTTGTGCTGGGTTTGACATTACTTCATCTCATCCCAACAGAGCTATACATGCCTCTGTCATCTGATTTCAATGCTGTCATTTTAGAAATGACATCACAAGGAGGTAGTGACCAAATAGACCTAGCTGAGACCTACTGTGTTTGCCAGAGTCTACTTGGTAGACAGGAAAGAGGAGCTGTCTTTGTTTGTCTGGTCGTTTTCTAGTTCAAAACCTTATGGTTTCGGGGTGCTTTGTTGTTGTTTTGTTTGTTTGTTTGTTTTATGGGCAATACATTTTGTTACATTCTTAGTTTTCCCAGAACTTTAAGGGTTTTGTATCTTTGTTTGTTTGTTTTTAAACCTGAAGATAGTAATCAAGAAAATTTGACATTTATGTTTGATTTAAAAAGTAAGACAGAAGACAAAAGAACAGAACTAATGTTTACTTTAGAGGAAATATTTTGTCTTATGGCAAAACTGTATTTACAGTCTTTTGTTTACAGCCTTTTAAAAAACTTTTTTTTTGACTGGCACTCCCTTTGTAAGAAAGGAAATTTATCTAAGTAACACTTATACTTTATAAGCACGGACACTCTTTTTCTATATTTCTCTTTTATAAGAGAAGTGCCTTGTAACTATGGCTTCACCGGCAACCCTGAGCCATGGTCTGAACTTTTCTGATATAAGTGTATGTCTGAAAAACACAAAACAATAAGTAGTTGAAGCTGCTTCCCTCACTTGGAAATTGAAATTATTTAAACCTGCATCTATTCTCATGAGTACATTTATTTCATGGATACAAAGTGCTTTGTCTCTCATTCAGGAACTTTAAACAATGGAGTATAATTTTTGTAACTTGTGTGCCTGACACCAGAAGTATTTATTTCAGGGACAAAGAATGAGAATTCTCTCTCCACTCCCCCAAAGTTGTATTTTTAGAATATTTAAGATGCAGCTATCCTTACTTTTCAGCTCCATTTCTTTGATGGTTATCATGACCATGTTACTTTATTTGGGGTTCTGATTGTGAAGAAGTTTTTTTGTCTCATTTATTACAGAAAGTCTAGTTATTCTTCATAGTCATTACCACATTTTAAATGAAGAATTTAAAATGGGATATTCAACATATAATTTATCTGAGCAAATACATATTAACACTTATTCGAGGAAGAATAAAATACTTAGAGATTTGCATCTATGCAAACAAACAAATAAATGTAAGAATTAAACAAAGCTATAAAAGTTAAACACCAGTAAGAAAATGCTAGTAGCATTTTTATTTAATAATTTGAATTGTCAAAAAATCACTGGGAATAAAGTAGGACTTAAATGAATGCAATGACTGATGATAATTAAAACAATTTAAGAACAATTATAATTATATAGAATTCTTTAGTACTTTGAGCAATTAAGAATATGGAATAATATATATAAGAAGTACAGTAGATTTTAATGTTTGGAGTAATTGGCAATTTCTAATAACTAATAGTTCTGTAAACAATTAATTGTGTAACAAGGCAGGGAGTCATAGTCATTTTTTGCATGACCTAATTTGCCAAGCTGTATAATTTTAGCCAGGTCTCTTGGAGTCTACCTACCTCTTACCTAAGACTACCAAGCTAATCTCTCAGCCTGAGAAATTCATTTGTTTTTCATTCACTTCTTCAAGTCCGTGAGAGGACATGTGGGGACACTGTGCTGGCAGTCTAACTTGGCATGGTATCAGGCTATAATTGTGCCTTACTCTTCTGTATTCACATGGATTAGATTAAGCTTCCCATGACTCCATCAAAAAGATAAATTGCAAGTGTCTTGCTCCAGTCCTGTGTCTGCTCCTAATGCTGTCATTTATGTTCTTTGTGTTTGCTTTGTCCTAAAGTGTTTTCCTGGTTTGGAGATCACAATTTTTATTCTCACCACTTTCCTTCCTTCATTTTGCGTTGTAGACAACACATTAATCATGCCCGTGATATTTTTCTGGAAATAAGAGGGCCCTTTGCCTTCCCAATATCAGCTTTTTTGAGTCTTTTTGCATCTGTTCTATGATTTGCCAAGCAGACAGATATTATCTCCATGATACTTTAAACATATTTTAAACAAAATTATGAGCTGTTGTGTCCTAGAAAATAGCATAAATAAAAATAAATAACACTGAAAGTAAAAGCTAAATGCTTCTAAAATCAGGTATAGAGTAACTTGAATTAACCATGCTTTCTATTAGGCTTTCTCTTTAAACATCAATAACTAAGTTTTGTTAAGATTCTTCACATATCCTTCGTGGCCCTTATTTTTGAGTTGCTTATTTATTTGTTCCTCGGTATTAGTTTTGTATTTTGGCTTCTACTGGTTAAAATTCAAGACAGATAAACTATGCCTGTCTTCACACAGTTACTGATTATGGATATGCACCCTTCTATTTCTTCATACTGAATCAAAAACGCTTTTAGAAAGTTCTGATCAGTACAACATACTCCAGTTCTCTGCTATCTGAACACTAAATGGTTCTTCCTTTTTGGTTGATGTTGTACACTTTTAATTCCTTGAAAGTTAAATGCATGTAGTATATATATTTTTTTGTCACTTTTGACACCTTGTAAAATATTGAGGAATTATCACATAGGCACATGCAAAAGCTAAGATTTGAAATTTAAAAATAAAATAATAAATAAAACCTCCACAAATGAGTAAATTCTCAGTGTGATGGAACCAACCATTTGTACTTCTAGACCCCAGGAGGCTGAATATCAAGTAACAACTTTGAAGGCAACTTTAGCCATAAGAATATACCAAATGAGTATCGTGAGTTATGAGAGAAGGGAGAAACTCTATAACTTCTTATGAGGCTTGGTGGGAGCTAGAACATTTCCTCTGATACTGGTTATTCAAAGGCATCTATTTTCATCTTCCATCCACATGAATTTTAAATTTAATGGATAAGAATATTGACTTCATTTCTTGGTATATTTGTAGTTTATTTTGCTACTTTATTTGGTATATGTGTATGCTCCTGATACAATCATCATCACATAATTAATCTTTGGGTGACTTAGGACAAAAGACTTATGATTTAATTGCAATAGAGACACATATTTCACAAGTGATCAGTTTGGTTGACTTAACCGCTAGGAGTTCAGTGAGTGAGGTTAGATCACTTGGCTGGATTAGTTGTGTAGAGTTCATGCCATGCTTTGTAGCTAAAGCCATATTATAGTCCAGATAAAACAAAGCATCCCATTTGGCTTCATTTATTCATATGACAAATTCATTTTCAGAACACCTATGTCAAACACAATAAAATCTCTTAGAGAACTTTAGGTAACTGAGATACTTTAGCATTATATTCTTCATATTTAAAATGAAAATTGATATTTTAGGTAAGTTTTGTATTTAATTAAAATAATAAAAAAGAATACAGCACATAGAAACTGTCATGTTCATAATTATAACATTAATTATGGATGCTTCACAGCTATTTATTGTATATATATATATATATTTTTATCATAGTAAATTTTTATCATATTTACAGAAGATAAAAGCTTATGGTTATTTGGGGGATAGATGTGTTGGTACATATCTATAATTTGAATACTCAGAATATGGATACAGGAGAATGACAGATTCAAGACCATCCTAGGATATTCAGTAGACCCTGTGTCAAATGCAAAGAAACATTATTTGAGGAGGAACAGCAGCAGCCACAATGTTTGTATGTATCAGCATGTAAGGAGCAGGGATTCGTAGTAACATTTGATAATGATCACTAGGTCTATTATGACTGCTCTTGTCTAGACTTTATATATATAGTCAGCATTCAATTTCAAGAAACTCATTTGAAGTAAGGTATTATCAACCTTGTTTCATGAATATGGAAATGGAAACTCAGAGGTATAGATTTAGCAAGGTGCATATGACAGATATAAAACTATCTTGTTCTAACTCAAAATATTAATTTGAAGAAAGATTTTCATGGTGCTCAAGTCAAAGTGGTCGTTTGCTTATTAGAAGGTAAAAAACTATAATGACATAAATAGCAAGATAAAATTTCATATTTAAAGATAAATCCAAACAGCAGCACATACAACCATTTTCACTACATGCAGCTAGAAAAAATGTTGTGAGCAACACCTGACACACCATAAGTGTGAAGAGATCTTGTCATTACCTCTTCTAATTCACATTTCTGACTGAGGTTAACTAGAGGTTTAATCAGGGAATTCATTTGTAATGAAGAGAACATGAGCAGAATTGGCTTTAGAGTACTATTGTGCTTCATATAACTCTCAAAAATGCACCTCTCAAAAATGCACAAAAGGTGAAAGTGCATATTTGCCTTATTGCATTTTGCTATTATTTCCCAATGTTGAGAATTAGATTACATTAGCTTGTGATTGTACATTAAAAATATCATTAGCACCTGCTTCATGTAATGCTAGGTTAAGTAATGCAATATGGATCTAAAGTATAAGGTATATTTTAGGCACATATTATGCATTATCTCTAACTTAGAAGAGATTTAAAAGCTAATAAAGTAGTTAATTATAACATTAGAACATAATGAAATTTTACACAAATGAGTCAAAGGAAATGGATGAGGTGAGAAGGGAGAGATTACTTATGATTTACATGATCAGGGAACAGATTTATAGGGAGGCATTTAAACATCATTCTTGAAGAAATAGTATGTTGGCAAATAATAATGAGAAAATCTTCTAGATAAAAGTAACAAAAGAGTAGTCACAGAAAGAAGGCAGAAATATCTGTGGGATATTTTAATACAGATCAAAATTAAGTAAACAAGCAAGTCTTGAAGGACATATATTTTTATCATACTTATAAGGTAGGTGGAGCAAAATTTTCAAGAGTTTGAAGTGTTATCAATTTTTAATTTTTTCATAATCAATTAGAATTTGAGGCAAATTTCAATGAGTAAATTTTAAAAGCAAAATAATGTTTGAGTATTTTGTTGTTGTAGTCTTGGGACCAAATCTTTGGTGTTAGGTTGATCACAAACTCAAGAACTTTTTGCCTCCATCTCTCAGGAACTGGCCTTATCCTGTACATCCTGCTATATGTCTGGAGTATTTTTTAAGTCTTGTCCTAATTTCCATTTGAAAAGATGCAGTATAAAAGAAAAAATGTATTTTTTAAAATTGTTTTCAAGAGCTGGCAGTTTGCTGAGTGGTTTTGGATGGCTGCACAGAACCATGGATGACTAATGAAAAAAATAATGATATGTGGTAGCTGATATAAGATATAAAATTTATTTCAGAAAATAAAAGTCTAAATTGCTATAGTCCCAGTGATTAGTCAATATAATGTATTATTTTGATTTATTATATCAATTTATTATGTACCATTTCACATGTGCACACACAAACACACACACATACACACATACATATTCACACATATATATTCACAAATATTTTCATATATTTACGTGTGTTTGAATTTTAGTGGGATTTACCCCATTGCCTTTATTATTCCTCTTCCACTAAAACACTTTTACTTCCTATGAAGTCCTCCTGCTTTTATGATCTTTTGTGTTTGTGACCCACCTACTATAATTAGGGTTGTTTTACATGAGTGTGGGTAAGAGTTATTGACTGGAACATAGACTGAAGACATATTTAAATATTTTTATTTGAAATACACTTGGGTCACTTTTCTTCCTCTCTGTTTTCTCTCTAGCCCCTTACAGAAACTGTGTCCCTGTTGTACTCTCAGTTTCTTAGACTTTTATTTATTGATTATTGCTGTTTTAGGTGTGTGTGTGTGTGTGTGTGTGTGTGTGTAAATGAAATCTCCTGAGTCCTTTTTTACTGTTGGTTGCAGAGATAAAACTTCTGCACTGAATAACCAACCACGGAGTTTGTCCCTGTGAGAGGCTAATTCTCTTCTTGGCAATCATTAGTTGTTAAGTTCTTTGTGTAGATGTGGGACCTTATGAAATATTTTTCCTTTCTGTGTTATAATGTCCATAGCTAATGCCATTGTTCCAATCTTATTTAGACAGCCATTTCTTCTTTTTTCTTTTTTTATTGGATATTATATTTACTTACATCTCAGATGCCATCCCCTTTCTCCATTACCCCTCCCTAACAATCCTAATCCAATTCTCCTTCATCCTTTTTACTTTTATACCATTTTAATCACATGCAAGTATTAAGGTCAGTTCTAGGTTGAGGAACTACCAATACAGTAGATTCAAATAGTCAAGGAACAAGCAAGACAATAAACCCAAATAGTCAAAGAATAAGTAAGGCAATAAACAAAGTTCCATGATCACTCTTGTGATCACTGTTTCTAAGGGCTTATCAGGATGACCAAAATAGCTGAGCCAACTTCCCGGTCCTAGCCCAAAGTCATCTTTCACGTCTGAAGCCTACTTCCTTGTTCTAGCCTAAATTTTAGATTCCTTCCTGAAATTACTTCTTTGTTCTAGCCTAAGATTTAGATTTCTTCCTGGTATTACTTCTTTGTTCTAGTCTAATGTCAGATTTCTGCCTGAAGCCCACTTCCTTGTCCTTAGCCAATGTCATATTCCTGCCAAGCAGCCCATTTCTTTGTCTTTGGCCCATGTCAGATTCTTGTCAAGTAGCCCCAAAATCTCTCTGCCTCTCCCTCTTTTTTATTTCCTAAACAAGATTGAGCCTGCGAATTTTAGAACTAACGTGAATCCAATGGTGTTGAGTGCAATATTTAGAAAACAGCGCCTCTGAGTTCCGAACTGCCGGCTTGATTCCCCAAGTAATAATTTAAACAAATCTTTTTATAAATATTTTTTAAAAGCAAATATCCCTACATTGTAAATTCACAGTTAAATTAGTAGCTGTCCCAAGATGGAGGCTTATTCATTTGGTTCTCTTGACTAGAGCATCCTGCAATTTTTCTCAGCAGAAGACCAGCCTGCAAGCAGTTTCTTTGTTTAAAGACCCGATGCTGTAGTCACATGACTCATCTCAGCACCAATCACTCAGTATAAAAAAAAATACAACTTTAACTCTTAGGTGAATGGTTTTACATTTCTAGTGAATTTGTGCCTCACATCTGGGTCTTTAATTGTATTCCATTGATCTTCTTGCCTATCTCTGTACCAATACCATGCAGTTTTTATCACTATTGCTCTGTAATACAGCTTGAGGTCAGGGATAGTGATTTCCCCCAGAAGTTCTTTTATTGTTAAGAACAGTTCTCGCTATCCTGGAATTTTTTGTTATTCCAAATGAATTTGCAAATTGCTCTTTCTATCTCTATGAAGAACTGAGTTGGAATTTTGATGGGGATTGCATTGAATCGATAGATTGTTTTCGCCAAGATGGCTATTTTTACTAGATTAATCCTGCCAATCCATGAGCATGGGAGAATTTTCCAACCTCTGAGATCTTCAATTTCTTTCTTCAGAGACTTGAAGTTGTTATCATATAGAACTTTCACTTGCTTGGTTAGATTCACACCAAGGTATTTTATATTATTTGTGACTATTATGAAAGGTGTCATTTCCCTAATTTCTTTCCCAGCTTGTTTATCTTTTGAATGGAGGAAGGCTACTGATTTGTTTGAATTAATTTTGTATCCAGCCACTTTGCTAAAGTTGTTTATCAGGTTTAGGAGTTCTCTGGTGGAAGTTTTTGGGTCACTTAAGTATACTATTATATCATCTGTAAATAGTGATATTTTGACTTCTTCCTTTCCAATTTGTATCCCTCTGATCTTTGGTCTTATAATTGCTCTGGCTAGGACTTTGACTACTATATTAAATAGGTAGGCATGAGTGGTTATTAGGCAGCCATTTCTGTAAAAGACTGTTATTCAGCAGAATTCTAGTATTCCTGTACTTTATTGTCTTTCTGCCTCTTCCTTTTTGATATTCCTTGATGCATCAATGTAGGAGCTATGATGTTCATAGATCTATGATTTGTCTTTTTGAACTGGTTCCTCAAGATCTGTTAATCTCTGCATTGTGTGCAGTTGTGGTTTTATATGATAGTCTCCTTTGCAGTAAAGAAAGGCTTTTTTCATGAGTAGTGGCTACACATGTATTTGTGTATTTGGAGCGAGAAACCACTGATGAAAGGGATCTTGTGGGTTCTGCTGATCTTTCTGGACCTTGGATACACCATTCAGTCTAATCTTTCCTAAGCCCACCTATTTATCAGAAAGTTTTTTGTTTGCAACTAAATTGTAATTTGTTGTGTATATGTAACATATTTTTAGTATCCATTCATTTGTAAATAACAGTTAGGTTGTTTCCATTTTGTAGTTTTTGTGAACTGGGTGGCTATGAACATTGCTGATCAAGTATATGTCTGGTATTCTATTCAGTCAATTGGAAATATGCCAAGAATGGTATATCTGAACCATAGGGTTAATTATATTTTCAGTGTCTTTAGGGACTATTAGAATTTTGAGGATTCTGCATAATTTTTGCCATAGTGGCTGCACACATTTGTAAATGTATAAACTCATGGATATTAAACAACTCATATCTGAGTAATGACTGGGTCAAAGGAGATATAAGGAAAGAAATAAAAACATTTCCTGCAAGTAAATGAAAAGGAAACCACATCAAAATCTCCAGTATACATTAGAAGTAGTTCAAAGAGAGAAAGCTTATAAGCCTAAATATTGACATTAAAATCAAAAAGAGCAGAAATGAATGACTTAATGATGCAGCTCAGTAATTTGGAAAAAAGAAAAAAAAACAGAATATGGCTATAAGTAATAAAAAAAATCAAGGCAGAAATTAATGAAATAGAAGCAAAGGAAATAATATCAAGAGCAAATGAATCTAAGATCTTGTTCTTTGTGGAGATAAATAAGATCTAAAATCCCTTAGCCCAATTAAACAAAAGCAAGAACAGGGGACCCAAACAGATTTGAAACGAGTAGCACAACATTACATCAAACACCAAAGAAATGCAGAATATTACAAGGGATATTATTCAGTTTAGATTATATTAATTCTTATAGATTAAATTATATCATTCCTAAGAAATGGATTAGTCTCTTCAAGCCAACACAACTAGTAAAGTTAAATTTAGAAGAGATCAAATCCCCAAATGACCCAAAGCAAAGGGAGACATTGAAACTGATAAAATTCTCCAGAATAAGCTGTCTAGGTCTAGATGGACTCATGGTAGAATTCTACCAGACTTTTAAAGAACTACCATTCTTAAACTCTGTGTCATGGGGTAACTCATTCAGTTATCCTTCAATATGGTACATACGCTAGCATTTTCCTAGGTCACTTATGGGCAGAGGAGGGCAAGAGGAAGCCATGACTGAATTCCCAGGCAAAAGAAGGTCCTGCCCCCTCCTTTTTCTTACCGTAGGGGTTTATAATAATATCCTTGCCTTCCTCCTGGAATTGAATGCTAAGTAAGTTCATTTAAATTTCATCTTTTCTAGGTTAAAATATGCACATTGATGACTAGAAATTTGTATTCTAAATGCTGATATGTCTGTCTATATTTCATGTGATACATTTGCAGTGTTTTTGTTACATTGTATTTCTAAATGCTCATAATTGCAGTTTTAACCAGATTTGAGGAAGGGAGTTATTTCGAAACAGTTGTGTTTTATATTTATGTCATCCATTTATTCTTAGTTTTACCAAAAGCTGTTAACAAAACATGGACTAAACAAGATTTCTTTTAAGTCTATTTTAAAAAAATCTTTATAATTCATCTTTTTTAGTACATTATTATCCAAATATTTGATTGTCAATTTATTATTTTTTTCTGACAGTTACTTATGTGCTTTCTCATCCATAAAAAAGGAAATACAAGTTAAATTTTTATTGAGTCATGGAGGATTATATCCTGATTATTATAATTTTATTTACTGGTTCATATTAATATATTATTTTAAACTACATTTTCATAGTTGCATCCAATTTTGTAACTGGATTTGATTATATTATTTGAGACTTTTGCAGTCTTTGAGGATCAGAATCATCTTATGTGTTATGACTTGAATTTTCAAGTTTGCTTTAACATCCAGCAAGCTACATTGGCTATTCTGGTGTTTTTTCAATATAATGATTTTTATATGTTATGTTTTCTAGAGTATTTACAGATAAGTCAAATTTTTTTCTAGTCTCTAAATAAGGAAAATAACTTGGTAGTTTTATTTTTCCTAAAAAAATTCTTTATTAAAAACCAAAGTAAAATTTTACTGGGATTATTTTCGATTTATGAACTCTACAAGACAAGCTTATTTTATTTAAGATCAATCTCTTCCATTTATTATCTATTACCTTTAAAACTTTCTACTTAAATAGTGTTCTGGAAATAATTCTTTCCCTATGCCCTTTCTTTATTGTCTTTTTATATAATTTACTTTATATTTTATCTCTAGCAATGTTAGCCTCCATATTTTTAAGGTGCCTTTGTCTTTTGTCCATATTTTTCAATATTATGCATTTTTCTCTATATTTTGAGCTTTATAAATTGGCCTCTCAACAACACTTCGTTTTTTGTGAACTGTATATTTTACTTAACTGTTCAGTATTTATTTTTGACATGCCATTTTAAGAATCCAAACCTGATTTCTTATGATCTTCTTTTTCTATTGGCTTTTTTGATAATGTTATTCAACCAAATTTGTAAAAATATTTAAATTTGTATACATGCTAGCTATTTAAAAAGGCATATTTGGATCATGCCAGCCAATGACATTTTTGTTCTAAATATGTCTATGTTTATTCATGTATCTATTTTCAGATGTTGAGAAATACTACTTTCAGCTTTTCAAACAAGTAGCTTTCTTGATACATTTTATGAGTTGTTTCTGAATAACAAACTTAATTTTCTTTCTGCTTTGAATTTTTTCTGTGGTATCAGTGTTTATTAATGTCTTGTGTGGAATATTTGGTTCTCTTCTTCTTTTTCTCCCCTTATCATTAATACTTCCAATATACATGCATGCCTCCCTTACATTAATTACATGGTCATTTAATTTCTGTTAAAAATTGTTTTCTCATGTAAATTTTAGTTGTTTGATTTCCTAGAAATTTTTGTTGTCCCTGTAGCTAATAACCATCAGTTTAAGAATTTATTTGTTTTGTTTTTTAATAATGTTTTCATATGGCATAATTAACTTCATAGTTTCTCAGAGGACAGCTGGCTGTTTAACAATTTTAAGTACTGTGATATTCTACTCTAACATGACTGCTAAACTAGCACCCCTCAGGGGAGAGCACAGTTGGATTTTCCTTTCATGCCACTAGGGGTAAATCCAAGCAATCTTCCTTTGTGTTTCTTGAAAATCACATCCACCAATGGTTTTGTTGGACTGAAATTGCAAGTATTTTTTAGTTTGTCGTTGTTGTGTTTTTATTTTGTTTTGTTTTTGAGTATGTGAATATATAAAAATATAAAAATGCCTCCTGTTATCCTTGATGCAGTATTATTATGCTTAACTATAAGCAGCCAAAATCAAGGTTAGAGATAATTTGCTTTAGGATGAATAGATACTAAATTATGTTCTGAATCTCAGTTTTCAAATAGAACATACTGTGCAAACTCATTGGGGGGCAGAGAAGCACAGGGTGGCAAAATCTCCCAAATCATTTGAGATCTGTTCACTCCCAGAGTTTTGGAATCTTAACAAGATACGTCCTAATGTTTGCATATGTTTACATATTCTCTGGGAATCTCAGCAAAACCATTGAATATAAAATTTCATGTTCCTTTACTTTGCCTGATCATCTCATTTTTTTTTGTCTAATATTCTCTGCTCTTTTTCTTTTTCTTAGATAATGATTATGTAAATCTTGGGACTCTTGGATTCTTTCTTACTTCTGTTATCACCTGGCTTCTCACTTTTTGCCCTCTTTTTTACTCTAATTTTCAGTAATCTGCTTCAATTTTACCTCCTATTTTTTTATAAATATTTCCTTTTTGGAAATTATAATGAGTAATACTATCTAAAATATAATTTATTATAAACTAAAATAATAATAATCAATTCAACTATAATTAATGTATCATTAAGTATAATGATTACAACTTATAAGATCCTTAATGCTCTTTGAATATTATTTTACAAAACAGTGTTTTATTGTTTCATGCATACACTTTAAGACATCTTTGGGACCAACAAGACGGCTCAGCAAAATGTACTTAGAAGAAAACTGAATTCTTCAACTTGTTCTCTCATCTCCAAATGTACAAACACAAATTTGCATATGCACACACATGCACACCCACCCCTCCACACACATACTATATATATACACATGTACATGTACATATACATATACATATACATATACATATACATATACATATACATAAACATAAACATAAACATAAACATAAACATATACACAAACATATACATAAACATATACATAAACATATACATAAATATATACATAAACATATACATATACATATACATAAACATATACATATACATATACATATACATACACATACACATACACATACACATACACATACACATACACATACATATACATATACATATACATTCAGAAGGACATCTCTGAAGTCATTTATCTGAAGTCATTTAAAACCTTACACGGTTTCTTCTCTGTGTACTCTCTACTTTCTCTAAGTTCCTCCTATTTACTTCACATCTGTTTATATCAAGAACATTCTTCCAATGCCAGAGAACCCTTAGATGCCCATTAGCGAAAAATAAAAAAAAAATTTTTGTTTCTGTCATTTCATTAGAAAATACCTGATATCAAATCTACACATACATAAATGTCAATTATTCAATCTGCTGGATAGGGATGCTTCTGGCTCATAATGCTAATACTCCAGTTCCAACTGTGTCAGATATCCAACAACGCTTTAGTTCACTTTTAGGAGCTGTACCAATTAAAACTATTTTCAATAAAATATGCTTAGTGGATAGTGTAAACTTCTGTGGTGCTCTTACATAAAAAGACATAGTTAGATCTCTTCTAAGCAGAATGATTTTTCACTGTTGTGGTGAGTGGAGGGAAATCAGAAGGATGGAGTGATCTCCAACTACAAAATGTTTTTTTAATAATCACATAAAGTGTCTTGTGTTAGAATCTCACCACTATAATAAAGGCAAAAGATACTCAATTTATAAAGAAAACCTGTTTAGTCAAGGATGAATTGAAGCCATTGGTTTTAACTACAAGGGTTTTCCCATGGCAATGGCAGAACATGCATGTAAGAGTAAACTATTCATCTTCATAGTCAGGGTACAAGAGAGATGAGGATTCACAGTAACTCTAGAAGGTACAACATTCAGTGACTAGACATGTTCAAATCTAAGGTTTTCATGCCTTCTCAAAGAAGCCATACTGGGAACTAAACATTTACTATACTGACCTTGGACGACACACGAGATACAAATAATAGCATGCCACACTCAAACAAACAAACAAACAAACAAGCAACCAAAACAAACAAAAAAAAAAACCCTAAACTTTCAATAATAGTATAAGACATATTGATCCCTTTTCTATTTACCTTTCTTTTCTATCCCCTGTAAATTTAGTGTCCTTGTAAGACTTTCTTCACCTAGGCTACGATGTTAGAGCTGTGTGCCAACTTCTGTTTTCTGTCCCCTTTACTTATGACTCTGTATGTTCTTGATGTATCCAGTTTTCATGAGCTTTTAGCTGTCTACTGTGTGTCCTTTACTGACCTGAGAACCATGCAGAGAGGCAAAAGAACATTATTGACTGTGAGGCTTGGGCTTGAATCTACTCATCCTCATTTAATAGTAGTGTGGTATAAGTAATGTTATCTTCAGTCTTGTCCTCCTTTAAAAAATTGGGGAAGAAACGCTGACTCAGGATTGTTAAAACTTTCAGTGCTCAGACTTAGAACACGACTGACTTACAGTAGGCCCTCCTTAAATGTTATCTGCCATTACAATTACCGTTCTTGTTGCCTTTATGCCTTGCAGGTTTTCTGTTACAAAGTATTGTGCTACTGAATGTGTGATTCCAAATCTATCTGTACATCTTTCTATTTATTAGTTGAGATTTATGTTAATGTGTGTGTGTGTGTGTGTGTGTGTGTGTGTGTGTGTGTGAATTGTGCACTAGTGGAGGTGGTTGAGTGGTCTGAACTATTGGATGGACTCCAATACTGGAGTTGGAGTTACAGATAAAGTCTCCATTATGTGGAGGTTGGGGTTTCTAAACTGAACCTGGGTCCTCTTCAAGAGCAGCAAGTGCTTTTAACCACTGAACTACAAGACTCTACATGAGTTTCTTAATATTCTGAAAGCATTGACTTCCCAGCATCCTCTATAGGCTGAGGTATATATCCATGAAATTATATGAGCTAAGATTGAAGGGAAAAGTATTTTAATTAGCATATTATTTAATATGTTGTTTAAATAAACTCAGAACATTTTGCAATGAGCTACATTAGTATTTGCATGAACTGAGAATTACGTTATGTCAGAAAATGTAAGAAATATGCATAATTAAATAGACTCTTCTGAAAGTTTAAAGAATTTCCATCAGTGTGTTTTGGTCTTGAGTTGACTTTCACATTATTGACTTTTACTTCTAATTAGTAATGAAAGACCCATTTAACTGAACTTAGCTTCCATGAAACACTGACACCATATGTTTAATAGAATTATTCATATATGACATTTAAATTGTATTTTAATATTTAGCTGAATTTAAGTTCAAAATAGAAATGAAGTAAATACTTCTTAAGTTATAAGTAAATGTACTCAACCATTCTGAGAAACTAAAATACTAATTTTTATAGAAAATATTTAGATGAATTATTCCTACATAAAACATCACTAAAAGAAAGACTTGAAACTCCTGTTGTAATCATGAAGTATATGTAATAGTATACATAGCAAAAACAATTATACCTCAATGGCTTGTTATTAAAAATTATCACTCCATGGTACTCAAATGGAATGAGCATGAATTTATACCTAAGTTTCTGTCTTGATATTATTGTGACAAATATAGCCTGCCACTTGGGGCTCTTCCCATGCACAGTGCTTAGAAGAGGCTCTATTATAGGTTTATTGTATACTTTCCAGTTGGCAAGTATATTGCAAATTTGATTTTCTGCACTCATCACTAACCTACGCATTCTGCTATATAGAATCCAACACTCACAAGCTGGACCTTGTGTCTCCATGTTCAACTCAAAAGCTAGATTATTTTCTTCCCGTATATAGAACTAGAAGTAAATATAGGCAACCATATGGCAATTTCCGAAAAACAGCAGGCAGAACATAGATCACAGAAAGATAAAAGCAAAACATTGTAGACCTTGATGAAAAGCAGAGACAATGATATTTGGCTTGTTATTGTTCATGTTTTTTTTTTTTTTTTTGACAAAACCAAACCAAAACAAAAAACTAATTACAGATAGAATGCGGGTTTCTTTCTGAGCTTCCCCTCAGAACTATATTGAAGAATTTGTGTTTGATTTCATCCAGAAAACATTTTGAAGACCTTGTTAGATATTTCTAATATCACTTCGACATACAAAGCAGATGACTAGTCTCTTCAAAATTAGTTGCTTTGAAACTGTTGATGAAATGTTCTAGTTATGATACCATGAGAAACTTCCCGTGAGCTCACAGAGACTAAAAGAGAATGCACAGGTCTACATAGGTCTGCACCAGGTCCTCTGTGCTTATATTATGACTTCTAGTTAATGTTTTTATGATATTTCTTATAGTAGGTCTAATCTTTGTGTCTTCTCTGGGGACCTTTTTCTTCTGTAGGTTTGTTTTTCCAACTAAAATGTGATTGTTTCTGTAGTGTCTTATATTTTATTTTGTTGTATTTTTCGAAAAATGAATGAATGAAAACAAAACCACTAGAGTAAAAGTTAACAACTTAACTATCAGTTATAACTTTTGGTGAGGGAAAATAGTTCTGAATGACAGTGAGTATATATCAAATACTATGGTGCAGATATTATGTTCAAGCATATTTGCTCAACACATAATGGATTCCTCAGTTATTGTCTGTGTGTTGTGTGTGGGTGGGTGTGTGGTGTTTGTATGTATTTTTATTTGTTTGCAATTTGGTGTGGCTTTTGTGTGTTTGTGGTGGTGTTTTATTTTGTTTTCTTAGTTTGTGTTTTTTTGGTTGTTGTTGTTATATTAATTTTTTTTCTTGAGATAGAATTTAAGGTTGAGTGGATAGGGAAAGGGAGATGATCTGAAATGATTTGCAGGCATTGGGAATATGATCAAAATATATTTTAATTGAAAATTCATTTTAAAGAATACAATATAAAAGTTTTTAAAGAAAAAAAACAGAGCATTCTTATTACCAAGCAGATGTAGGAAAGAACATGTCTCTTGTTCAAAGTCAGAGAACTCAAAATACCAAACACAAGAGTTACAGATATAGCATGCATCTGTTTATAGCTACATTTCAGGATACATTCTGATTATTCATCAGTGGATGCGATTTTCAAGCATCGGTTTCTGTTGAGCCTACATTAACTAAAACACAGTGATTTTTGTGTCTCATCACTAGATCAACTTACTCTTTACTGATAAAGCATAAACACAGTATAACTACAGTATTAATCCAATGAGTATAAAAGATGTGTTATCTGGAGATTAATACAATACAGGGGGATGTCTACTTGTGTGGAATAGAGTGATGAGAGAAATTTCACAGAGAAACTAAATTTTGTCTCATGAAAAAAATTAGGGGAAGTTTTCAAATACTTTCCTTATAAAATTTGACTACCTCTGGGTACCACTGGCCACTTCTACCTCTCTAACATTAGGAATCCGCTTGGTTTCTTGGACTTCAGGTTGGATTTTACCATACTTTCCATTGGTTCACACCTTTCCCTACATTTTTAATGATCTTCCAGAATATACTGTGTTCTACTGTGTTCAGAGTTCCACTTTCTACCATTTCTGAGGGTGAAAATCTCATTATAAATATTTATTGCCCCAATTGTTGTTGGTGTTGAAGCCTTAGGTTTCGTAAATCTAGGCTATTTTGACTCCCAAATTTTTGAATCAAATCATGACTTGCTTTTCAAAACCACTTATTCTTCCATACTACCCTTCCGTTAGAGACCATCACTGCTCATTCTTGCTCTTTCATTCCTGTTTTATTCATTCAACAGATATTCACTGATTACTTTTAGGTATCAGTCACCATATTACAGTGTGTAATGCAATGGTAGATAATTGGTCCATATTGTCCTGAGGAAAATGCAATTTAAATGAATGTTTAGCAAGCTACTGCTCATAATTATTGTGCAAAAACACTAAAACTAAGGAGGACTTTTAAAAAGGACTTAGTGTCCCTTTCCAGACCTACTGAACCATAATCTCTAGTGAAGAAAAGGTGTGCATTAAGTAAATCTTTTAAATTATTCCCAGGTTATAAGCTACAATTTTAAAAACACACTACATTATATAAATTAAAACCAACAAAATTAATATATAATTACATGCCATTAAAATTCTATGTAAGAATGTTATAAGTACTAAGGTTAGACACATAATGGCTTTTTATTACCTTGGTGGCACCCAAGATCAAGGTTACACATGGTTATGTAAGTTAGTGATGGATCAAATATTAGATGTGGGAGTAAGTGACTACTGTGACTATTTATTTTTATTGTATTGAATCGACTTCATGTCTGTACCACCATTCAGATTACTCTGATGATGTGAAACACAGAACTTACTCAAAAGGGAAAGACTGAGTTAAATCTGAGCCAGATATGGGTGAGCATCTTTGATTAGTGTCTTACTCATTAGAATGTAAATGCCCATTAGTCTTAACATTTTTAAAAATTAATTGGCCATACATCCTTGAATTTATTTCTAAATTATTTCTTTTCTACTATGTTGTTTATCTTTATATCAGTATTATATGTCTTTGGCAATTAAATTTAAAACCAGTTTTCATGCGATGAATAGATGAATCAGTGGTTAAGAGCACTTTCTGCCCTTCTAGAGAATTTGTAGTCTCTTTTCAGTGCCCATGTGGCATTTCACAACTGTTGTAACTCCATCCACAGAGGATCCAATGCCATTTCCTGGCATCTGCTTGCACCAGGAATGCCCATGGTGTACATGTACATATAGAGCTAAAATGCACAAAGATAAATATTTTTAAAAGTTAGTGTTAGTGCTGACTTTGTCATTTTCAAAATTATTTTTGTTTTTTCCTAGATCCCTTAATATGAAATTATGGACTCATTTATCAATTTCTGCAAAGTATTCCATCTGAAATTTCAATAAGCATTGTTTTTAATCTGTAGATAAATTTGAGGTTTTATTATCTTACTAATAGTAGGTAGTATTTTCTATGAAGATGGGATTTCTTTAAATGGATTTCATCTTATCTTTAATAATGTTTTATAGTTTTGATGAATAAACCTCATCCTGTTTTAGCTAGGCTTATTTCTAAGCATTTTATTTTACTATTACAACAAAATATTAAATGAAATATTTAATAAATAAAAACATTCTCCTTTTCATTCTCAATTGTCTTTTAAACAAATATTATTCAGTTTTATTTTATGTATCTTAGTGTTTTGAGTGCAGGTTTGTCTGTGCACCACATGTTTTCCATGCCCAGAGGGGGAGAAGAAGGATTCATAATCTTTGAAACTAGAGTTACAGTTATTTGAGAATTCCCATGTGGGTGCTGAGAACCCAACTTAGGTACTCTGTCAGTACTCTCTAATGCTGAACCATATCTTTTTAGCCTCCTATGTTTTTTGTTTAGTTTAGTTTCTTGAAATATATTGAAAACCAAAATTTGTTCTAGTATCTACTTCATTTTTTTCTTCAGAGATTTAAATTTTAGGTTATAGTGTATTTTTACCTCCTTAAATTAATTCCTATAAATTTTTGAGGCTATCATGTATGGAATTGTGTACATAGTGATGCTCTCAACATGCTTCTTATTAGTATACAGAAACTGTATACTAATCCTGACACTTTGCTGAACATATTGTTTATTTCTAGAAGCTTTCTGGTAGAATTATAAGGATCTCTTATATGTAATAGTGTATCATCTGCAAACAATAGTTTGACTGCTTTTCCTATTTGTATCCCTTAAGCTCCTTCTCTTGCATTACTGATCTAGTAAGGGCTTATAACCTATTAGTTTACAAAAGGATGGGGATGGTAGGTAACCCTTTCTTATTCTTGATTTTAATAGGATTACTTCAAGTTTTACTAAATTAGGATGATGTTGGCTACGGGTCTGACCTATAGCCTTTATTACTTTTAGGTCTATTCCTTCCTGTGTTATAATTTAGGACCTTTACCATGATGATATAGTGGATTTTGTCAAAGAGTTTAAAGATGCATTAATCTATGGGTACAATAACAAATAAATCATTAAGAGTTGGTTTAATACTATCTATTTACCCAAATAATTTGAATTATTTTTCCACTAGTGCCCATAACCTGTCAAGTCATAAATCTTAGCCCAACAATGATGCCAATAATGGGTTTTATCTTATGATAATGGACTTGAGTATAAACAGAAAGTGGTGAGTCATTGTCATGATGTTTCTGACACTGTTTCACCAGTGGTCATGCCAGTCCAGGACAGTTGTTGTTGTTAGTTTGTTTATTTGTTGTTTGTTTGAGACAAAGTCTCACTCTATAGTCCTGGCTAGCCTAGTAAGGTTCACCATTTATCTAGGCTGACTTGACACTCACGGCAATCTGCCTACTTCAGAAGCTCCCGTTTTGAAATTGTAGTTATGAGCTAGTATGCACTGCTATAGTCAATAATCTTTAAATTTTATTGATTATTTACAGAAAATATCTTTCATTGGTTCATTTCATATAAAACTTAGAAAAAAATATTTTCAACCTAAGTAACATTTTAGGGCCAATTTTAGCCAAAATTTTTGTGAGCACATCTTTTAGCCTTTGAAATAAATCAAAGTGTGTTGAGAGCTAACCTAACAAACATGAAGTGATAGATGACAACCTTGTTTCTTGTTAATAGTAAAGTTTAATGCTTCTGAGATTCTTTCATTATCTTTAATTTATTTTTTCCATTCAACTATGATAAATCTCTAGAAGCCTTAGACATATTGCTATTTGGGTTTATAATAATTGTCTTTAAAATGTTCCCACTAAACGCACATTATCATGAGTCTATGATGGTCTAAAAGAAATATTTCACCCACTAAATAGACTATTTTATTTTTCAATATTTGTGAGAAGGTTCTTTCTACATGCTTTTAATTCAAAGTCCTTCTGTCTTACTGAAACCTTCCAAGTAAACAAATATCTCTTTTACATCATTAAAACTTAATAGAAAATTAATAGAGCTGTGAAAGAGTCTCACTTCATGGGAAGCAGACGGGATGGCTCTGATAGTTTATTGTGACCTTAGGACACTTGAAGAAACATCACTTTTCTTAGAGAGGCTGTTTGAAATAAAGACATTTAAAGTCTTTACTCCACCTTGAGTACTTCAGGTGTCCCCAGCAAGTGCTGGGTTTAGAGACTAGACTTCAAGTATTCAAAGAATATTTAATGAAGAAGATTATTCTAATTCATTTTGGATAATAATAGCCTCAATCACCTGGCCCTCAGTAAGGAGGCAACCTTAAAAGCCACAGGGGAGTGAGGCTGAAATTGCATGCTTGGTGACTTTAAGATACAGGACTGCTGTTACTGGGTTTACCCTCTCTATGCACCACCAGGCTGATGTTAGAGTTATGGTGGCCACAGACTGGGAAAATTTAATTTGAGCTGCATTAGTTTTTTTATTGCTGTGCAAAAAATAACTCCAAAATTCATAGGCTTATTACTAAGTAGTTATAACTAAACTTAAGGAATTTCCTAACCAACCAAAAGCTTTGAAAGTAGAAGATGGGATAGCTGGGACAAAGAGGATCAGAGGGAGAGGGGCAGGAGAGTGTGATGTGGGTAAACGTTGTCAACACATATTATATGTGTGCTATATTATGGATATATCCATAGAAACAATAAATGCTTATTACCTTACATAACTTTTAAACATGAGAATTCAGGAAGAGCTTAGCTGGGGTGCTCAGGTTTAGTGATTTCCACAAGTCAAGATGTAAGCTGGAGCTGAAGCCGAGCAGTTGCTGTCTAGAACACGGCAAACTGCTACATGTCACTGCAAACGACGACCTGCAAACTTTACCTCAAACTGCTTGAGAACTTTCAGAACCCCATGCTGGTGCTTCCCTGGGCATGGGTGGCACAAGAGAAGACAAAGCAAAGTTTAAAGGTGACTTTTATGACGGAGCTTCAGGAGCCATGGTTATCATCCCTGGAACACAGCATTGTTTAAAGAGATCACTTGTTTCAGGGTGAGAATAAAACACATGAGTGCTCAAATTCAGATCTGAGAAGATGACGACTACGGGGTATGGTAGTTCTTCTTACAGACTGTCAGTGAAGTTGGCCTTGGTGAATTAAATTTTGTGTGTTTCTATGTGCTCCTTCATGACTTACAAATCCCGCCGCTTTCACCTTTGACCTCTTGTGTTCGCATCTCTGCATGATGACTTTTCTATTCCCAATTCATGACTTCATTGCTTTTGCCCCCTTTAAGATTGCAAGAATTTAGTAGTAAACATTATTTTTTTTAGCTCCTTTATCCAACATGTATATCTCAGTACATGGCTAGCTTGCAAATATTGTCATATTCAAGAGCAAAGGAGAAGTCAGAGATTAACTCCAGTCGTTTCCTGTCAAGATCAACAGGATGTCCTCTGAATTTCCCTAACTATTTTAGAAAGACAGGAATCATTGTTGATAATGCTTTGCTTAGTGTCTTAATCCAGGATTTGAAATATTTTGACGTTTGTATTTGTGATTTGATTTAAAATATCTTTCTATACGGATTTTTTTTGTTTTATTTTGGTTTTATCCCTCTTACTTAACTTTTAAAGCTTTCATATTAAAATTGTTTGGGCCAATAAATCTTTCTTTAATATCATAGTGGTCAGCCATGAAGAGGTAAGTGGAAAGTAATGATCCGATCTAGTGGATAATCCAAATGATTGATTGGACCCAATCATTTAACACTTTTATAAAGTCAATATCATGGAAAGAAGCGGGACTCTTATTATGGTAAACTGTATTTGTACCGTCAGCATTCAGTGATTTATTGCAAACCTGTGGCTGGGATTAGGATATTATAAATGGAGAAAAATGGAAGGCTCATTAATTTTTTATGCCCACAGGTGGAAGACATGCAGTGGGCTAATAGAGAGCATACGCACCCAGCATCTGTCTGCAGCCTGCCATGCAAGCCTGGGGAGAGGAAGAAAACCGTGAAAGGGGTCCCCTGCTGCTGGCACTGTGAACGCTGTGAGGGTTATAACTACCAGGTGGATGAACTGTCCTGTGAACTCTGCCCTTTGGATCAGAGACCAAACATCAACCGTACAGGCTGCCAGAGGATCCCTATCATCAAGTTGGAGTGGCATTCACCCTGGGCCGTGGTACCTGTGTTCATAGCAATATTGGGAATCATTGCCACCACCTTTGTGATTGTGACCTTTGTCCACTATAATGACACGCCGATTGTGAGAGCTTCTGGGCGGGAACTTAGTTATGTGCTCCTAACGGGGATTTTTCTCTGTTACTCAATCACCTTTTTGATGATTGCCGCACCTGACACAATCATCTGCTCCTTCCGACGGATCTTTCTGGGACTTGGTATGTGTTTCAGCTATGCAGCGCTTTTGACCAAAACAAACCGTATCCACCGAATATTCGAGCAAGGGAAGAAATCTGTCACAGCACCTAAGTTCATCAGCCCTGCATCCCAGCTCGTGATCACCTTCAGCCTCATATCCGTACAGCTCCTTGGAGTGTTTGTGTGGTTTGTCGTGGATCCCCCACACACCATCATTGACTATGGAGAACAGCGAACGCTGGATCCGGAGAACGCTAGGGGAGTGCTCAAGTGTGACATCTCAGATCTGTCACTCATTTGTTCACTAGGATACAGTATCCTCCTGATGGTCACTTGTACTGTTTATGCCATTAAAACCAGAGGGGTCCCAGAGACGTTTAATGAAGCCAAACCTATTGGATTTACCATGTACACCACGTGCATCATTTGGTTAGCTTTCATTCCCATCTTTTTTGGTACAGCCCAATCAGCAGAAAAGGTAAGCAGCAGGAAATCTGTTTGACAACGTTTCTCTAGAATTTTTTTTTTTAGTTTAACTTCTTATTTGAGAATTATTTCAACTACTAATAGTTCATTTATAATCTTTCAAGATACTTCACTATGTATAATTAGTGTGTGTGTGTGTGTGTGTGTGTGTGTGTGTGTGTGTGTGTGTGTAGGTCACATTGAGCATATATGGCCTATGAATGATTCCGCATCCTCACTTACCCCTCCCCCCAGTAACACTTTGCATACTCTTTGGCAAGGTTGAAGATTGACAGACTTCACATCATTTTCTGGGTCTCTTTGCCCAGCCCTGTTATCTACAATGTCACTGTTGTTTTCCAAATGTTAATTAAAAGACAGAGGCAGAAAGGGCAGATGGGCTCACAGGGGTGAGCTGTCCCAGAGAGATCCCACTGCAAAACAAATGACATCTTTTCTGTTCTGTGGAAACTCTGGGAAAAAGCCATACTGACAATTATGTTTTCAAACATAGATGCAGAATTTACAGTACCTCAGCCAAACCCCAAACACACTGAAATGTGTTAAGACACTCAAAACCACTTACCACATCTTCCCAGGCCCAATTCTTATTAATTTTACATTTACAAATGACTATGATAAATAATTAAGATAGCTATGGCCAATTATAAAAGGCTGTTTATATTTGTAGGTGAAGATCAATAGATCCATTTGAAGTAATTTCCTTTGTCATTAATATTCAGTTCACACTTTCACACATAAAATGCTCATAGTAAAGGAAGTCTTCATATACGACGTGGTATTTGCTAATGTAGATACATTCAGTTCCGCACATGAGGAAGCTGAGAACTAAGGTTAACTCTGAGTTCCCAGCTTGGGGGGTGGGATGGATGAACTTGTAGCATACAAGGTGATGCTATATTTCTATAGGGATAGCCCTTCAGCCTTAATATGCATGTAAGACCGATCTCTCAAAGAGAGGACTTAAACAAATGCCCACCTTCCTTCACTAGAAAACCATCAACTACCATGGGAAATTATATTCCTGGAGCCATAAAGATTCAGGTGAGGTTCTATATAACTTAAAATCTCAACAGAGTCAGACTGGAAGGTCCTCCTTATGGGGACATCGAGATTCTTGGGTTGATCACCCAGTCATCACTGGATCAATGTGGTCTTCAGCTATGTTTGGTAGGGGGAAAAGAACTTTAGAAAATTCTGATGATGAGCCTGAGTTTGCCATGGATTGGTGAACCACAGCACTATCCTAATGTCCTGGCTTTGTGGAAGCCACAGATTTTTGATGTGAGACCAAGCCTGAAGTGGGGAAGTTAAAAGTAAGACAGTTACGGGATGGATCCTTAGTAATGAAAGGATGTATTTCAGCATAGAAGGATAGAAATATATTAGAAGTAAACTTATAGATATAACTGGGGAAAGAATTATGAGCTGGAAAATAATTATCTCAAAGTTCATTGTTCAATTTGATTGGTTGGTTTATTCTAGAAAAATAATGTATCTTCAGAGTTTGGAAATGCCAATGTATACATTACTAGGAATAATAATGAAACTAGTTGTTACATTCATTTAGTGTTGAAACCTTTTCTTGTCTATTGCATTATCTACATAAGGCCATCACAATATGTCTATTCTGCTTCCGGTGAACACTAAGCATCTGAAATAGAAGATATCTTCTGTCCAGTCTAATTTCTTATTCTTCCTCTTCTCTTACATTTTCAACAGTAGAATTGTTACTTTTCATACAATGTCTTCTACCGACGGGAAAGTTAAATGCAATTGTGAATATAGTGGGTTGGGATTTTTTTTTCTTTTTGAGAATTCAGTTCTTCAGTCTTAAAATAAATAAAATCTTCATCCTGTGTCAAGGTACTTAACAACATCACAGTATTTCAAATTTGATTTCTTAGTGGGACTTTAAAGTCATTAAAGTGTTCTCTGCCAGAGAGGAGCTCAAGGTGTACTACCATAACTGAGGAGCTATTGTCAGTGGACAGCTGCTAGGAAAAGAGAAATCATTCTTTTGGAAGGATGTGGTACTTATATAGGCTGCCCATGCTCCAGTGGGAAACCTCCATATCCATTTGCATATGGGAAGTATGAAATGACTTAGTGTTGTTTGTTTGTTTGTTTGTTTGTTTGTTAAAAATGAAAAGGATACAAGTTGGGAAAGACATATATTGGGTGAAAGACCTAGAAAAGAATAGGAAGGAGAAAAGACATCATAAATTTCATCATATTTCACTGTACACATACATAAACTTCTTAAAGTATAAGTCTTAAAAATAAAATATTTTCGTAACTATCTCCTAAAGAGCAGCAATAGATAAAGATTTGAAGGTGAAATGAAGGTAGAGATACCAGGGAAGAGAGGTTGCCTGCTGTGGTGCTGGGCCCGTGAGAGGTGTATATCTATTTTAAAATCTAGAGTTATATTAACTTTTACGATTATGGACACATCCATGCCTTTAGAGACATGGCTGAATGTGGTTAGCCAATTTCTGTTTTTCTTTCTTAGCTTTGCGGAATAAAAGTATGTTTTAATAACAAATTGTAAAACAAATACAAAAATATGCTAACTGGAATTTATTTTGTATTTATGATGTGATTAAATGTGAGACACTCCGAAGAACTCAATAATAAGTAATAACTGCTGGGATTATTCAAAATGTTTTAGAGATGTATCATCTAGTCTCTGGGTTGTAGAATTTAGATTGTCACTGCAGCAAGAGCTATTGGATCATAAACAGTCTTTGCCACTGAGGTACTTTATATAATAGAATTATGTGCTATCCTAAAAGTTACCTTAAAATTTACTGTCTGCTTTTCTTTCAAAGTAGCTTTTGTTATTCACGATAATAGATAAAATGCTTGAGAGTGTTTTTAACATTGTTAAAGCTATTGGCATGAATATTAAAAATGAACTAAACATTTCTATCTCTAAAATAAGTCTTTAAACAAGTTTATTGACTTGGCAGGAGAGAATAGCTGATCACTCCTTCGTTTTCATTTATAATGCTCACCCAGTTAGCCCAGGTTATCAACTTGAAGCATTTACAACAGCTAGGCAACACACATCCATTAATTCAGCAGCTCCTTATTGAGTATCATGTCTGGCATTGTGCTAATTATTGAACCCATGTCAGTCTGTCTCTCCCCGTGTCCTTGTAAGGATCAGTTTGGCTCTCAGCCCATGCCTTCTTGATGCCTGCCAGGCCAGCAAGATGCTAGACTCAAGGGCAAGGAAGATGGTGAGAGGTCATGTTTGAGATGAGAAAGCTAATAACTATGCATGCTATAACTATGCATTAGTAACACCAAATTTGTAACCAAGAAAACAGCAGGAGGAACAGTTTTCTCTCAATGTGCGTATCATAATACTCTCTAGAGCAGTGTCTGCAGCAGGAAAGTTGTTGAACTATGTGACTCTATCTGAAATTATAAGAAGAATCAAAAGTAAAGATAGGTATATCAATGTTTCTCAATCATTTCTATATAACCATGTTCTCTGTTATACAAAGAGCACTTAAGAAGAACCATAAAGACTGAGAACTCTTTGAAATGTGTCGTGCCTGCTTTTAGTGCAAAACATCATTTAACTTCTGTCTGGTTTTTCTTTATATTTGTAATTATATAATTTGCTCATTCTTCTGAATTCTGCTAAACATTGGACAAACTTTTTTTTCTCTTTTTTTTTTATGGAGAAGCAGTATGAAGGAAATATAGAATTATTGAGACATTTCATAGGCATAAACAAACTTACATAATTGTTCAAAAAAGACAAAACATATATTTAAAATCATTACCTTGTAGTAAGGAAATAAAAAAAAAAAACCAATCGTTAGTGGTAGTTAGAGGTGGATAGGGTAGCATAAATATCTTAAAGACATTTTATCTTTTCTAACTGGGCTCATACAATTCAGGTAACCAGACAATGGTTATGAAACTTACAGACATCAAGGAGTACAGTGTTTCAATTATAATATTAGATGGAAAACCAAAAAAGACAACAATGTTAAATATATATATATATATAAAGCTAAAAGGTAATATCTTAGTAAGGGTTTTTACTGCTATGATGAAGCACTATGACCAAAAGTAAGTTGGGGAGGAAAGGGTTTATTCAGCTTATACTTCCACATTGCTGTTAATCACCAGAGGAATTCAGGACAGGAATTCAAAGCAAGGACTGGTTGGTAGAGGTCATGGAGTGGTATTGCTTACTCGTTTTCTCCCCATGGCTTGTTCAACCTGCTTTCATATAGAGCCCAGGACCACCAGCTCAGGGATGACACCACCCATAATGGACTTGGCCCTCTACTACCAATCAGTAATTAAGAAAATATTCTATAGACTTGTCTGCAGCCCAATTTTATGGAGGCATTTTCTTAATTGAGGTTTCTTTATCTCGAATGACTTTAGCTTATGACAAGTTGATTTAAAAATATCTAGAAGTTAGTAAAACAAGCAAATGAATGAAATGTATAGTCTGTCTATTATACATATACGTATACATATACGTCATATACATATATACATATACAAACACATATACACACATTCCCAGATAGAGTCTTTTATATATTATATTCATAGTGAGAACCTATTAAATGAGTAGATATTGAATCTTATACAGTAATGGCAGTATAATAATAATTGCTTAGGATTTATTAGGTTAGTGGTAATTTTAATTGTTTATATAACTTTTCCTGTGATCATCATTACAGCTTTTGTTAGATTTTTGCGACTCAAATGATTAGCCACATATATTCCTCAAAAGAATTTGTTACTTTCTGGAGGGTGCCATGCAGGAGGAACTGCAGTCGATAAGCTTCCTAGAGATGACCCACTATTTTGCATTGTGGCAATGGGTGAACCCTAGAAAGGCCCCAGGGGCTTTGTCCCAGGATTGCTTTTTGCTGGTGATATGCCTTCTCATGTCATAGATGTATTTCTCATATATCTGACATGGTGTGACTGGCAAAGAAAAACCCTTTCTGCCTAAAGTTTGTTATGATTGATTCCTGGGTATTTGCCTATTGGGAAAATTTCCAGCAGATCAACATTAAGATGAACTTTCCTAAAATAATGCTGCTTAGATAAATTATTGTTTTCATAGAATTCCTTATTTGATTTAAATAATTTTAGAAAGTTAGAAAAATTGATAGAAACTGTCCTGGCCAGCAGGGCATTAAACAGGGGTCCAGGGAGATCACTTGAAAGAGAAAGTGGGGGAAAACAGGCTGATGCAAAGAATGGCAATCTGTCTATAGTCTGATCAAATCACCATTTTTACTTTTTCACACAGGGGTTATACACACAAAAAGGCAGGATGTGGGGAAGGGGATGACACAGGACCGTAGGTGTTCAGGGGGAGTACAGATATCTTCCAGAACAGAGTGTCACCTGAGTGAAGGTTCAGGGGACAGGTCACTATGACTCCACCTATGATTCACTTGTCCTTATCTAAGCTGGTACTATCCACCAAGGCTACCTATCTACAAGGTCTGTGTCTATTCAGTCTGGCAACTTTACACCAAAGCTGCTTGTTTACAAGCTTCTAGCCATCTGTTTCAGTGTTTTTCCACAGAGGCCCAAAGACTTTGTGTTAGCAGGCATATATGTCAGGCCTATTGCTGTTTGTAGGCCTATGGCTTATTCCAGGACTTCAGTATATAAGCAGGGCTGCACCTGACAAAAAGGTTTAAAGAGATGGCTTTAGGGTTTTTTGGTTTTTGGGTTTTTTTTTGGCAGAAATATATAATAAAATTACAATCAAAAATACAATCTGCAACCTCCTCATAAAACAGAAAGTAAAGGCTGCATGGAAAGTACAATGAGCTTTCCTATACCACAGCATGTGGATTGCACTAGTAAGGGAGAGATGAGCTTTCCTATACCACAGCATGTGGATTTCACTAGTAAGGGAGAGATGAGCTTTCCTATACCACAGCATGTGGATTTCACTAGTAAGGGAGAGATGAGCTTTCCTATACCACAGCATGTGGATTGCACTGGTAAGGGAGAGAAATCGGCTTGGGACAGATTTACGCTCAAGAAAAAACATTCATTCTAGGTCTGGTCCAAAGATGAGGCCACAGGTGTGCACCATAATAAAATAAGGCCATGAACATAAAAAACTATTGCTTTGAACTTATGATGAGCTTATAGAATAAAACACAGATAAAGCAACAGCTTTGAACTCATTATCAATAATCCTGCAGTAACTCCCTCCTACTTAACATTTTTTTCTATGAGGTAATTTTTTATTAGCAGATATAATTAGGTTAAAGGAAAAAATAAAGTTATTAGAGCCTGTTTGTTAGAACTTTGGTCTATCCATAAAATACATATTTATATCTGTATATATGTCTGTCCTTATTTATGTATGTATGTACATATTTATGTGTGTGTATGTATATGTATATGTGAATGTATGTATGTGAGAAATTGTTGGAAATTTCTTTTTGGAACTTCCTTGTCATAACCTGTTTTGCTTTAGCTCCTAAGTTAATGTGTGTGATGGTATGAATTTTTTTTGTCTTTTTTTTTCTTCTTACTGGCTCCATAGAGTTAAAAGCATCCAGAGTGTCTTGTCAGTCACAGAGAGTACCAGTCCTAGATGAGTAAGTTTCTGTCTGTCAGCACTACCAATGCAACCCTATAAATCACCTGCTGTTCTGAGCAGACGTGGGGTAGGGTGGGAGCATCAACTACTCTTAGCACGACCCCAATTGCCAACACCACACCTTGCTGCCTTCCTCTGTTTATCCTGGATGTTGAAGCTGACCTTCCACAACTTTCATTTACACTTGAAGTAGAGCTATTAAATATTTAAACCAAAAGATCAGAAAGGAAATATAATAGTTGTACTTCTTCCTATGTAAAATTCACAAACAAAGGAGAAGCACTATAGTGATTTGCTATTTTGGACATTTTTTATCTTGTCATGTTTTCCATGTATCTGTCTCACTGTGCAGAGTAAGAAGAGTGCAGGGATAAGGAAATACATGGCTGTCATATCAATGGCATGAATTAATTTCAAGATATGCCAAGTGAGCTAAGAATATATAAGCAAGAAGTCTTACCCCCACTGATAGGAGTAAAGTCCATCAATACTACAAAGTTGACTGTAGAGCTATACAAACAAATAAACAAACATGATCTTGTTTCATTATTTTTTTTATATAATACATGCCTTATCCTAGTGTTTTAGAGTTATACAATTGTGAGTTATAGAAAGCGCTTAGCACACAGTAAGCAGTGCATCAGTGCCGGGCATCAGCATCATTAAGGTATCATCCATGGAGACAGAGAATGAAACTTATTTGGTTTTTCTCATCATTATATTCTAAACATATAGCATAATGACAAGTCTGAAACAGTCTTAAAATATGTGTTTGATGAATAAAGTACTAAAATAAATGGAATTCAAGGATCTTATTTGATTTAAGCAAACAATTAATCTCAATTTCTTTAGCCATTTGTATGTAAACTATAAATGTTTTGTCAAACATATACTTCTGAGTATAGTTATGTAAATACATATGTGAAAAGGGGATATGAGAGAGGCATTAATCTATATCAGGAAGAAGGAGATGTTCCTGAGCCAATGTGTAACTGGCTTCAAATATTTAGAAATTTGTGGAGGATGGATTAGTGTTCTCAAAAAGCAGCTGCCAAAATGTTTATGCTGTAATTGGAATTGTGGATAGCTTTGAGTGGGGCTGTGAGAGAGGTATCTCTGATTAGTAATACAATACCTGCTCTACAAAATAGTCCACATAAGTAAAACACTTACAGAACCTGGATTAATTACCAGTATCTGCAAAGCCTGGGTGCCAATGGAGAAAGATGCAGTATAGACAGTTCTGACAAGAGGTTCTTAGATCCACTTGTGTCCTTTAGAGGGAAGAGAGTGGACAAATGAAAAATATCTGCTCTGCATGTCTGCCTTATTTGACATCAAAAAAGGGATATTTGTTCAACAAACCAGTTTAGGTTCCATAGTGTCATGTTTGGGACTCTATGGGAAACTATGTTACTAATTCTATTTATTATAAACATTTAGTTTTTATAGGGTTGTGGTACTTTCTCAGATTTTTCTTAAGCTAAATTGTACCCAATTTACAATGTCCAAATCACAGTGTCTTCATGAGCTAGACCATTACAGACTTAGCTGAGAAGGTCAAAATCACAGTTATTGATATGATCTAAAGCTCTATGATACTAGATTTAGTTAATGTTATTTTTGCAAAATATATAGACTATGGCTTTCTTTCAAAATATCTATAGATTTTTCATTTTAAAAGATGTATTTTATCTCTATTGATAAAGTGTTAATGACACCTAAACCCTTAATAATAGGGAATGTAGTAATGAATTTATTTGTTGTAAAATAAAGTTGCCTTTTCCATGACTCAGTAGAGACTTGTGTTTTATGGAAGTATAGACAATGCCAGAAAAAGCAGATGACAAGCAAATAGTTCCTTTGGGCTAAAATTTTATGTAGTGAAATTAAAAACATTTATAGATGGTGTATCATATAGATTAATATCACCTTTAAATTCTGAAAAAATATTTAATCAAGTGTTAATATAAATTCTACCTACATAAAATATATATAAATCAAATATATGTAAATATTTAAGTTAATGAATGAAACTTAAAAACTCAACATTCTTCTCCTTCTGCACCTTATATAAACCAAGAATGTTTATCATCAAGGAAGTCCTATACTATTTCCCAGTGAAAAATCAGCCAACAATCTGAAGATGCTAAGGTTACCATCAGATAAATATGCAAAGGAATCCCTTTCAAAATAGTGACCACCGAATTTATGCTTTCTATTCCAACCTCAGTGTAAGGACAGGGAATATTAAAATTATATACTTTTGATGAATAAACCATTTTTGGCAGATGTGATCTGTGGGAAAATGGCAGAGAAAGAAAAGGATGTATAGTACTTTTATATCAGACGTAGATGGAGTGTAGTGTGGAAAGCCTAACTCCTCTAGAACTGATATATTTTTGTAATAGCTAGAATGTATTCTTCCTGTAGTAAGTACTTAGTTGTTGCTTGCTAGTTCCCTTACCTCTCAAACATAAATCAGTCAGTGTCTTAGTTAAGGTTTAACTGCTGTGAACAGAAACCATGGCCAAGGCAACTCTTATAAGGATGACATTTAATTGAGGCTGGTTTACAGGTTCAAAGGTTCAGTCCATTATCATCAAGGCTGGAACACGGCAGCATGCAGGAGCTGGAGGAGCTGAGAGTTCCACCTCTTGTTCCGAAGGCAGATAGCAAAAGACTGGCTTCCTGGCAGGTAGGACAAGAATATTAAAATCCACGCCCACAGTGGCACACCTACTTCAACAAGGCTACACCTCCTAATAGTGCCAAGCACATATAAACCATCATAGTCAGGAAAAACTGTCAAGTCACAAGTCCATATCCATTAATCCTGAGTAAAGAAAAAGACCTCTACTGGTAATCTTTTTCAATAAGCCTGTCCTGGCAATCATAATTATACATCAATAGCCATGGCTTATTGAGATTGAAGAAAACCAAAAGTACAGTTATCCAGGACTGCAACACAAATGAAAAAGAATAACTAATTCCAAAGGAGAGAATTCACAGAAGTAATTTAGAATATATTTGAATTTTAGCATTCAGCATTCTCAGACAGAACCAAGAGGATAATGGATATTTACCCATATGTCTAGGTACAGGATACCCTCATAGAACTAGAAAAATTCTACACCTGGGAAACAGAAACAAATGTGCTAGAGAAATAGTTTTGTGCCTCTTCTGACCAAATGTCTGGAATTCTATAAATGTGCCACCAAGCCAGGCTAAAATGGCAGAATTTTGGCAATTATGCTTACCTTTTCTTTGCAAGTCAGATTATATTTTTTGGATGAAAGTAAATATTTAGCATTTACTAAAAGAAATCACAGTTGATAATGTTCTTACATTGTTGAAAGGAACCTGGAGTCAAATCAGAATAGAAATTTATTTACTTGAATGAAATTAAACATCATTAACTCTGTATTCCAAATATTGTTGTATAACTTAAAATTGAAGTAGTTTTCTTGTGTGTGGTGGTGCATACCCTTAATCCCAGCACTCAGGAAACAGTCAGACAGATCTCAATGAATTTCAAGCCAACCTCGATTATGTAGGCCAGCCAGAGCGACATAGTAATATCCTGCTTCAAAAACCAAAAAAGAAAAAAAATGCAAAATGAACAAAGAGTGAGAAAAGGAAATCTCTAAGGGATATATGCAAGAGAGCAGTGTGCGTTAGTTCCTATCACCCACCTCATCTTTTAATAGCTAATAGGTAGCATCAGATACGTAATTGTGCTGTCTGTAAAAGCAAAATGAAAAATGAAGATTATTCAAGATTATCAATTTCATAGAATAATGAAAGATGGGTAATGTAAGGTTTTCATTTGTTTGATTAATTTAATTGCTTAACCCATGTGATACATCAATAACTGTATGCTGTAGGAACTAAATGAAGATCTAAATAATCTTTTGTAAAGCAATATAAAAATGAACCTTCATATTAGGACACTTTAATATTATAGATACATGTATGCACAAAGGATGTTGGGTTATGTTAGCTGACAACTGGTGACTCTGCCACAAATGAATGTGAAATATTTTGCACGTGCATACACCTTTGCTTTGTTGCTTAGTTTTAAGAAAATAAAGAAATAATAAAGGTTTCTTAGCACCAAAAACAATGAATGTCCTTAAGCAGGTACCTTATACAATGCAGAATGTATAATAGAAATTGGGAGGCCAGAGATGGCAGAGGGAAGAAAATGGTATATTCTTTCGAGAAAGAACGTAAGTCTAATGAAAGCTGACAAAATTAAAGTATGTGTGGGGATGTGGTGAGAACAATAGATGGAAATTGCCTCCTGGACTGTGGCAATACTGGATTTAAATATTCAGGAAAGGAAAAGGCAGATATTGCTTGCAAAACCCATCAGTGAGAAACTATCCTGAGTTTGGAATAGTCACAAGAGGGCTGAATGACGATATGGTCCTATTTACTCTGCCAATAGTATGCCATTTACTTTGAAAAGGTATTTCCCAGTGTGGGCATGATTTCTTGTAAGGTAAGAGTAGCCAATAATTCCATACCATGGAGGAAGTTCTGCCAAACTTGTATGTTATTTACCAGAGGTATGAGTATATATAAGTCACTCAGAGCATAATCTTAGCATAAGTTTGTGTAAGATTTCTCCAACCTTGATGAATTATATGACTTACAACACACAAGGATAAGAAAAAGTAAAATATGTTTACTGAAGGAATGCAGGCAAGATATGTTTGGACACATTTCAGATTGAATTGGGAACAAAAGCCTAAACAGTGCCTGGTGCTTTCAGTGTACTGGCTGTTTGTGCACACGCGATAGCAAAGCTTATCTGGGACAGAAGCAAGCATTATATCTAGGTCTACTTCAGAAGGAGTTGAGGTTTCCTTTTGGTCTTGGCTAAGATAAGGAAAACAATTCTTTCTTTTGCAGGGAAATAGAACCTAAATCCTCACTTATGGTAGGCAAATGCTACTTTTGAATTACATCTTAAGCCCTTTAAATTTTTTCTTATTATTATACCGGGAAGCAGTTCTTTTCAGATTCTGACTACGGCATCTAGCCAAGAATGGAGAGGCATATTTGAGATTATAACATAGAAACCAGTTGAAAACAAATTTTATGAATAAAAGCCAAGATACACTTCATGAAGAATACCATTTGGATTGTGATTTTGAATAAACTACTAAATAATAAAAGTACTAATGAAATAAATGTTAAACTATCTTTAAAGTTACTTATTGTCTATGTTGGGGATCTTGTAGAGGTCAGAAGACGATTTGTATGAGTTGTTTTCCTCCTTCCACCATGAAGATTTCAGGGACTGAACTCAGGTCTATGGACTTGATAGGGAGTGCTCTTACCTACCAAGCCATCTTGCTTGTCCTTGGAAAAAGTCTTAGCAGTTGAAATACAGGGCCTGTGGAGGTTCACTCCAGACTTGGTCCCAGTGCTGAGAGGAATGGGGCAGGAGTTCACATCCATAACCAAGAAGCTATCTCAAAAAGACAATCGATTGCATTGAAAAACTTAGTTTTTTCCTGTGGAATCTCACTGAGTGTACAAACCACACTTAAGTGTAGGCTCCACACCCATAAGTAGATGGGTAATACAAAATGAACTCAGAGGCATTTTTGTAGATTATTTTTTCCTCATATGGCTTTATTTTCTTATCTCTTATCTAGTGGGTTCTTTGTATATTGAAATTGTAGGATTTTAATTTTGTTTTTTTTTTT
>JANHMN010000016.1:34426765-34464456 GCA_030674055.1 Rhabdomys pumilio | reverse complement strand
ACACACACACACACACACACACACACACACACACACACACACACACAGAGGCATGCAGGAATCAGCTTACCTTCTGGGAAGAGGGCTATCCAATAGTACCATGGAAAGACAAGGAATGATACAGTCACCAAATGCCTGATACAGAAGCATGAGATCTTGAGCCATACAACAGCACTCACATAAAATCTAGGTGTGAGCACAATTTCATAAACTAAGTTCTGGGAAAGCAAAGAAAAGTGGAGCTCAAGAACTTCCTGGGCAGCCAGGCCTACCTTAATCAGTAGTTCCCACATTTGAAGAAAGCTTCTGTCTTAGATTGCAAGATGATGACTTTTAAGTCATGTTATCTAAGATTGAGCTTTCGCTTTCTTATGCCTGCCTGTGAGCACACACACACACACACACACACACACACACACACACACACACACATTCAGACACACAGATACCCACAGGAACATATAGAGAGACACATTCGGAGGAACTCAATCTGTTTCTCACTCACACACACAAACACATGCTTGCATGCTCACATGCAAAAACGCAAATAGGATGGGAGGGACAAAATAGTGTTTTTCCTAAACTAGAAATTATTCTCCAAAAATATTCTCTGTCTCTATTCTTACAACCTTTTATAGCCTTTAATTAGTGGTGAGGATAAGGAGAATGAATTTGCTTAATTTTTATTCATTTTTTGTAAAATAGAATGTAATGGATAGCTGGAATCAAATCCACTACTTTCCACTATGCTATGATAAGAATCAAGTATGACGAGTGAAAATAAATTTGTGAGTGACCTAGTTTGAACATGCACTTAATATTATTATGTTAAATAAAAATTATTAAAGCCATATATAATTAGCACTTTCTCGAACTGGGTTTATTTCAGTGATACTCGTAGTATGATTTTGTTCTTGGTAACCAGGATTGATCAATTACCAGTGTCCAAAAGGCCAGAGGGATAAGTCTGATTATAAATTACATACAAAGAATAGCTTTATGATTTCTAGAAGTACTCAATGTACACAACTATAATAAATGTCTTAAAAATATTTTCATTCTGAATTGAATTAATGCACTGAAATACACGTGTACATTTTTAAATGCAATTACTCTATATAAATCCTAAAAGAGGTAACAATTTTGAACATTTTCACCCATTAATTAAATGTTTGAATTTTGCAATTACTTGTAGTCTTCTTTCCTCTGAAAGTGTCAGCATGAGTATAAATTAGATACAATGTTTTGTTCATATCTTTCTAATAGGCTTACACCAATGAGGGCTGTTTTATTGTAAATTCATAACAGAAGAATTAAATGAATTTCATCTGTTGAAATTTTATTTCCATGTATCCCTCAGTTAAAATTAAATAAAAACAAACCTCACAATTATCTATTGACTGTGTCAGTATTTAGCAAAGAATGGTATCTACTTGAGATTTTGGCATGTTAGTCTAAAGCTTGAGATTATTGTTAATTTTTAAATAGAAGATAAATATTGTCAAGGTACAACTAATTATAACCACTTGGTTAAGAGATTCACTGAAGTGAATAAAATCTTTGATTTAGTCTGGTAGATTTTTTTTTCATTGCTATTTTGTAGAACATTAGTGTCTTTTTAAAAATGTGCATGAAAATTAAATTTGTCAAGGCAACATGTAAACAAGTTTTCACTTAAGTTTTCTAATAATTAGCATTTTTTTGTATTCACTTTTCTGCTAACTTATCTATGTACTATACACTGGACTGAGAACTTTTGTGGATTAGCAGTTTTGCCAAACTTTTCATTTGATTTCTAATGCATGGTTTAAAATACTAAGCAACATATTTTAAAAAACACGTTATCATCAGACAGCCTTAGAAGAATTTATATCAGGAAAATTGTTATTATACAAGACTAACTTGTCTTAATTTTTCTTAACAGCTTCTTCTACCAAGACAACATACATCAGCTACAGTAATCATTCAATCTGAACAGGGAGATGGCACCATCTGAAGGAAGGTGCTGTGTGTTCTTAAATATTGAACATGAGACTGAAAAAAATGCACTCTGGGAGATCTCCATAGACTACAATCAATCAGATCAATAGTCTTGTAAGGAACAAAATTTAGCCATGAGCCAAAAGTATCAATATCGAGGAGAAAAGAAGCCCATTTTTATACAATACAACCAATGAGTGTCAAGCTAAAGTATTGCTTACTTGTGAGCAGTTAAAAAAAAATACAAAATCTCAAATGGAAAACTAATGTTAGCTTGTGAAAAAAAATGCTGTTGAAATAAATCATGTCTGATGTTATTCTTGTAAGTATTTTTCTGTGATTGTGAGAACTCCTGTTCCTGTCCCACACTGTTCAACTTGTATAAGCCTCTGAGTCTGTTTCTTGTAATGGCTGACTGGATTGAAGCCCTGGGTTGTGCTACAAAATAAATGCAATGATTGACGCATGCAATTTTTATACAAATAATTTATTTCTAATAATAAAGGAATGTTTTGCAAATGTTGAGCGTTGTTTCGTTCCAGTTTTAAACCATAGTAATCCCCTCTTTCCCGCTGAAACTCCGCTGTTGTTAGATCCTTGTCTGGTGCTCTGTTGAGCCATCTCCTTCAGGAACATGGGTTTGGATTGTCTGTGTTTACAGGGAGACTTTTATTGTTTATGAAATGGTATAAATTGTATAAAATTTTGTAAATATTTTTGATTCGTGTAATAGATTTTCATAGCAACTACTATTATGAAGAATCAAGTTGTAGCTTGGTATAAATTTCCTTTACTTAGAAAAACACATTATGACAATTGTCATGTAAAAATATATCCCATATGACCAAATTGCTCCATATAAATTCTAACTCAAAACCTTTGCATACTGAAGTATTCCCTGCTATGTGATATTAACCTTCTCTCACCTAGGCCTAGAAGTCACCAAAATCAGCAGAGTAATGGGCCTTACTGAGGTCATTCTTCAAAACTCTGAATTAGCATATTTATTCCCTTGGCATCATTAAAGAAACCACAGTTCAGATAACATGTCAATGAGTTCTTATTTTCCAAATGAAAACATTCATTGCTTCATAAAGCAATATCATTAAAGAGAGAGAAAACAGGAAGCCTCTCTGGTGCTAATAAACCATGCTAGGGCAGATAAAAAGAATCTGTTAACAGCTTTCAAATCTGTGACCATTTTTGTCCTGAGTTTCTCTATTACGTACAATCCCAGACATCCATCAAATCAATGGGTCTCTACAACCATTTTGTTAGTAAATGTTCTCTATGCTGAGTTAGCTTAGATGGCTCATTGCTTTTCTTATAGATATAAAGAGCCATTTCTGTAGCTTCAGTCAAGATATTAACTTTATTTAATTGATAAGGTTCATGTAGCATCATGAAAACTCTTTTTGTACATAGAATCTTTTTCTATATCCCCTAGAAGACAGATAGCAATGGACAGAAGGAAACACTTATCTTCTGACTTTATGTTGAGTTTCTCCAAATAGTATTTGTTCTTTGCAGATAACAGTTTAATCAAAAAAAAAAAATAAGAGTATCATTCTTCAATATACGAACTAGGGAAAATAAAACTTTATAATCTAAATCCAGCTCTGGGTGTGTTTTCTAGATAAGACCTGGACTGAGACAAATAAACCTAACATTGTATGTTTATAATATTGTGCCATGTGGCTCAAGACTGTTAGAGATGCCAAAATGTTTTCATTTTAAATTGGCCAGTTTCTTCATACTGAAGATTTGGATGATTCATTAGATGTTTTTATTTGGTTTTAACCAATATCCATATTTAATTCTTGCATTTCATTCATAGGGAAAAATCTCAAGAACGAGTCACGTATTAATTGACACTAATCAGGGAGGATTTCTGTAACAGGGTGACAGAAAGCAAACCTGCCTTTCAGGGCAACTGAAAGGGTTTGTTTTTATTGCTTTAATAGTTTAGAAAATATGAAACATGACTCACACCATTTAAAATTGCTATTATAAATTTACAAATGGGTTCTTTTACCCAAGTTTATTTTTATAAATAGTTGATGCATATTTGGTTTTATAAAAAGTCTGATTTAATTCATAGTAGCATGTTTAGTAGCTCTAATCAATTTGTATACCCTATATTCTTCTGTAATGTTGCTCCATTTTAAAAGTGTCTTCTGTAAAATTTGTCATTCTCCCTAGCAGGGGTCAAAACCTTCCAGAACCTTCTTACAGTAGAAACTCAAAAATTCTACCTTCCACTATGGTATTTCTCTTAATTTTTCTGTGGGCTCAGAGGGAATTATAGGCTGAGACCATGGTAGCATCCTTTGAGCAGGATTTAGCATGTGTTTGGTAGTGGTCCATAAGACCTGTGATTTAAAATGAACTGTCTGTGTCCCATAGATAAGCAATTGCAAAGTTGCACACACACAAAAAAAAAATACAGTATTATATTCTTTTGACTTGACCTTGTGTTTTATTCTGGACAAGAAATGTCACATCTAATCTCAGCATGCCAGAGGGAATGCTAAAAATGTAGCTTCAAGTAATATTCAGCAAATGTCACTTGTAGACAATGAGAGATGTATTAGTGTGACCTTGGGCCAAGTCTGACCTGAGTTTAAGAAAAATTAGCTTATGATAGGGAATACTAGAGGCTTAAATCAATGATAGTATGCTACAAACTAATTCTATTTTTTAAAGTAGTTTAAACATGAGAAGAACCATTAAGATATAAACAGGGACTGAAAGGCTAATTTAATTTGCTTTGTTTTTTTTAAATCTTTACAAAAATTAACATTTAAAATGAACAATATTTTACCTTTTATGTTTCAGTTACCATAGTACAAAATACCTAGCCAGGAACATAATTTTTGTTAGACTTTTCTGCCTTTAACTCAGTATTCTATGTATTTACCTCTACTTTTTTTGACACCAGAAATAATAAGGATTTTTTAACATATGTTATGCAACATTTATGTTTTGTTCAGACTGTGGATAGAAATGACATCTTAAACCTTTATATGTACTTATTATTTTTCTCATTTAATTCATTGAATTGTATTTAATATTATTTAATATAATTTCATCCATTTTCTAAAATGAGATGACCAAGGGGAAAATTGAGGTTGTAAGGGAGGGTGAAGGAGAGTAATTCAAATGATGTCATACTCTAATCCTAAGCAACTATTATCTGAAGTGCTTCTTATAGCCTCCATGGCTGTCATTTAATGACAAGAAAATTAATGAAATAAAAGTGGAGCTCAGTCGGAAGAAAAATAACAAAGAGAGCCTTACATTCAATAATCTTCAGAAAAGTATCATATACTGAGATAAAGAGAAAACACAGCTTACAGTTTAATTTTAAAATATATCCAGTGCTGTATTACTGTATTTTTTTCCTGCAGCATAATCTTCAACGGTGGTAAACATCGCAATTGTATTATTTTCCCTTCATTTAAGACTCTATAAATTATTCTATAAATTATTTTTCTCCCTTTTAAACACTCTATTTTTACTATAAAGTTTCACAACGTATTTGACTTACATTTCTTCTTTCCAAAGAATAAAGATGAGCAAAAACATTTGCCAACTTAACATGTTTTTGTGTTTGCCTACTCCTAAGTTATTTGAGAGAAGCTGACTTTGTTGATATGATTATAATTTGTCATTTTTTTAAATTATTATTTTGTTTTTGAGATTATAAGTGGATTATTTTCTCCTACCCTTTCCTCCCTCCAAAAATTCCCATATACCCCTTCTTGCTCTCTTTCAAATTCATGACTTCTTTTTTATATATTAATTCTTGTTATGTGCATATGTATATACATATATACATATATGCATACATATATACATATATACATATGCATGTAACAAGAATTAATGTATAAAATTAACATACATTTATGTACATACATACATACATACATATTTAATACAAATTAATGTTTGCAATTGTGAAGTAAGTGTACATAATTACTCATGTAATAAACCCTACTAGGTAAATTCAGTAGCTCTTGGAATGGTTTTGAAAGCCAGTGAAATATACTAGTGTATTTTAAAACTTTACAACAAAGGTTAAGTGAGCAAGTCAAATATTTTATCTAATTTATTACCTTGAAGGGAAGTGGAGAGTTGGAAAAACTCGTATAAAAGTATTTGAGACAACACCAGTGTGCTTTTATTGTATGAAATTAATACAAAGATAAGTGAGAGAGCCTTCGATCTGGTATCTGATAAGCCATAATCACTGAGGTCATTGACTCCATTGGACAGATAATTTTGGATTTGTACTGGATGAAATTTCCTAATGAACAGCTATGTTGGAAGAAGTTCAAGCCCAGCCCAGCACAGGAGGAATGCCCTTTTTATATACTCTCTTGTTTCCAGGCATAAGCCTGGCTCTTCATTGTTTTCATTCTAACCCAGTGATGTTACAACTGTTTTAACTATTCATTCTCCACTTATATTCATCTCAGTTTCAGGATTGTATGCCATGTGAGGAGAATAACTGAATAAATAAATAAATAAATATGTGCCTGTGTTTTCCACAAATCATCCATGAAAAAATGCATTCTTTGTCCCCTAGAAAGTCTTCTTTCCCATAAACATTTCCTTGCTGTATTTGTAGTATATTACTCCGAGGAAGGAAATCAATTTTTCAGAAGTGCTTCTGAAGATAACAAACATGAGATATTTTTCTGTACATTGAGGAGTTCTTCTACTTATCATTAACAATTAACAAACTTTCCAAGATAAACCTTTTCTAGGGTCATACCACTGATATTTTGTAGGAAGAAGAAACAAGAATAAAGGATGTTTCCCAGTCAAAAATGAAGAGTAGGGGCCACGTTTATAATCCACTTTTTTTTTCTCACTGGCTATGCATAACAGGGTAATAATGGTGGATCCAAAGGCTTGAAGCTTCATTTATTTTTAAATTTATATTTATTTATGTACATCCCAAATGATGCCTCCTCTTATTTCACTTCCCAGAGACCCTCTCTCCATTCCTCATCTGCCTTCTTTGAGTGGATGAGGCTCTCCTGAGTACCCCCAAATCCTGTGGCTTCTTCTTCCACTGAAGCCAGACAATGGAGGCCTGTTGGGGAATGGATAACATAGTTAAGCTACAGCTTTAGGGAGAGCCTCCACTCTAGTTGAATGGCCCACAAGGAGACTGAGCTGCTGCTCATTTGCTACATATGTTCTGGGAGCCTCGTTCCAGCCAGCGTTTGTTCTTTGGTTGGTGGCTCAGTCTTTGAGAGCTCCCAGTGGTCCATGTCGGTTGACTCCATTGGTCCTCTTGTATGGTTCCCATGCCGTTCAAAACCTTCAAATCCTCCCCCACGGCTCTTCCATTACAGTCCCTGACCTCTGTCCAATGTTTTGTTCTGGGTTTCTTCATCTGTTTCAGTCAACTACTGGGCAGAACCTCTCAGATGACAGTTATACTAGGTTCCTTTCTGCAAGCATAAGAGACTACCATTAATAATGTCAAAGATTGGTATTTGCCCATGGGATGGGTTTTAAGTTGGGTCTGTTATTGTTTGGCCAGTCCTTCAGTCTGTGTTCCATCTTTGTTATCTCATTTCTATTAAACAGGACAGATTTTCTGGCAAATTTTGTGGGAAGGTTGGTGTGCTTATTCCTCCACTGGGGGCTTCTGTCTGGCTACAGGAGAAGGTCTCTTCATGTTATATGTCCCCACTTTTAGCCATCTAGGCAAAGGTCATCTACATAGACTCCTGGGAGCTTCTTCTATCTCATGTCTCTTGGACTGCTTAGGGATTCCCTGAACCCCCACACATCCTGGGAAGCTGCAGACTTCCATTCATTCTCCTGTCTCTCTGGATCTCTCTCTTGTCTCTCTGAACACTTGATCCTACCCACCCCATTTCTTTCCTGCTCCCCCTCCTATCTGCTTTACTTCCTGCCTCTGCCTTCCCTTACTATTCTGTTCCCCCTTCTAAGTGTGATTCAAGCATATTCACTTGGGCCTTCCTTCTTGTTTAACTTCTTTGGGTCTATGAGGTATATCATGGGTATTCTTTGTTTATGGCTAATATCTACTGATCAATGAGTACATACCATGCTATGGGTCTAGGTTACCTCACTCAAGATGATATTTTCTAGTTCTATCCATTTGTCTGCAACATTCATAATGTCCTTGTTTTTAATAGTTAAGTAGTATTCCATTGTGTAATTGAACCACATTTTCTGTATTCCTTCTTCACTTGAGGAATATCTGAGTCATTCCCAGTTTCTGCTATTACAAATAAAGCTGCTATGAACAGCATTTGCTGTCACCTGAGTTTTTGAGCTTAGCCATTCTGATTGGTATAAGGTAGAATCTCAGAGTTGTTTAGATTGATTTGCATTTTCTTGATAACTAAGGATGTTGAACGTTTCTTTAAGTGCTTCACAGCAGTTCCAGATTCCTCTGTTGAGAAGTGTATAGACCTTTAAAGAGCAATTTTCAACTTCATATGAAAAAAAAACTAGGATAGGAAAGACAATCCTGAACAATAATAAACACTTCTGGAGGAATCACTATCCCTGACTTCGAGCTGTACTATAGCTACAGCGTAAAAGTGATAAAAACTGCATAGTATTGGTACAGAAACAGAAATGATAATCAATGGAATAGAGTGGAAGACCAAGAAATAAATCTACATATATATGGACACTTGATTTTTGACAAAAAAAAAAAAAGCCAAAACCATACAATGGGAAAAAGAAAGCATCTTCAACAAATGGTGCTGGTCTAACTAAAGGTCTACTTGTAGAAGAATGCAAATAAATCCATAATTATCACCTGAAGTTCAAGTAGATCAAGCACCTCAACCAGATGTGCTAAATGTCACAAAAGAGAAAGTAGGAAATAGCCTTTGAATACAATGATATAGAAGACAATTTTCTGAACAGAACACCAATGGCTCAGGCTCTAATTTTCAACAATGGATAAATGGGACTTTGTGAAAATAAAAAGCTTCTGTAAGGCAAAGGACATTGTTCACAGTACAAAACAGCAGCCCACCAATTGTGAAAGGATCTTCACTATTCCTACATCTGACAGACAGCTAATATCAAAAATATTCAAGAAATAAACTCCGGCAAACCAAATAACCCAGTGGAAAAGTAGTGTCCAGAGCTAAGCGGAGACTTCTGAAGCTCCATCTTAATGGAATCTTTTATGAATAGTGAACTAATATCTCTAGAGTTTAGTAATCCCATTGAGGACCTTTACTAATCTCCTGAGAGAAAGAAGGGGAGACAAATAGAACATACATAATCATAAAGCAGATGAAATGTGGTTTATTGATTTTTATTTTACTCATCTCCCATTTTATGTTCTGCAATTTTTTTTGTTGCACTTGCTAATATCCCCCAAGTAGCTAATGTCCTCTGTATATTCTAGGTTTTCAGAGATCGATATTTTTCCTGCCTTCATCTTCTAACTCATTAGTAGTTTCCTGGGGGCTAACAATTCAATGCCAAATGACTGTTTCATACTAAAATTTTTTTCACTAAAATATAAAGAGGCAATCTAGAGGTTCCTTGAAAAAATAGTTGAAGCTAGATTTTAAATAATCTACTTTATTAATATAATCTATTCATTTATTTTACTCAGACACAATACTGCATATAGTGTATGTATGCTGAAAATATAGCAATAAATCAAAAATCTGTCTGTGAACTCATGACCATTATTATTTTTACAGCAGAGAAGAGAAAATATGAAGTTTGGACAGTAATAAATACTGACAAAAGTAATAAATGGAAAATGAATAAGAATTAAGTTAAGAGGTATCATTGTGAATTTTAGAGGATTGGATTGGCATTTTAATTTGGATGATCAAGAAGAGAGATTTTTGAATGAAGGTCTGGAAGAGTAATGTTTGATATGCACAGTGTTGTGTGGAAGGAAAATTCAGGGAAGACCAGCAAAAAAACATGTCCTGAGGCAGAAGACTGTCCAAACTGACTGTTTAAAGACTGAGAGTTGATTATGTGAATGTAAGGTTTTAAATGCTGCTGAAAAAAACCTTTAAATTTTGCCTCTGTGGGTGGAAACCAGCAGACAGTTTTGAGAAGAGATGACAACTCTAAATTTTAAGTGAGTTCTGCTGACTTCTGTGGTGATGAGGTATAACCTGTAAGAATACAATGGCAGAAATACAGATGTCTGTCAGAGGACTCGGCGGATGTAGGGTAGACATGACCATCACTTACTGGGAGAGGTAGTGTTTGTTACTTAACTGGTTAATGGTTTAGACTGGACACATTCAACCAGAGATCCTACTGACTTGCTAGTGAATTAGCATACTTTGAGGGAAAAGGGTGATTTCTGGTCTTTTCTTAAATCAGTGCAAAGACTGCCTTGCAATTGAGGAAGATAGTTTAGACCATGAAGACCATGAGCTCAAGGTAACAGAGTTACTTCTGTAATGTGAATACCCATGATCTCTTCTCTTTCAGGCTTCTCAATTTGCATTTTAAAGATGTATACGTGAAAGACTATAAAGACAATCATTTGTTTCCCTGAATTTTATGTTAATTCTTTTGTGGCTATTTTAAAATTTGTTGAGTTGTATCAGTTACTGGTACTTTGATTTGTTCTCTTCCCTAACTTTGCTGAGAATCTTTGGCTTCACTTTGATTTCTACATTTCTGTTTTCTCTTTATCATTTCAGTAAGTAAGTGGCTCTTCAATACATTTGTTTTCCTGAAACAGAATTAGTGGAGAGAATGGTGCCTGGTCTTGCAGCTGTCCAGAGCCTTCAGGAATGCATTCCTTCAGTTGCACTATGATCTTCTGCATGCAGTAACTCATCTCTCAAGGCTTTGTCTAAATTTTTTTTGCACCATTTTGCCCATTCACTGTCTTACTTTTCATTCTCACAATGAAAGCAATGTGGAAAATTATATGTCAAGTCCTCCAATTAATTTGTATGTTGTAGGGCCACAGTCAAAGAGTCATGTGAGAGGAGTTCTGAGTGCTTGTGAGAAAACTCCAAGAAAGCAAGACTTGTGAACTCAGTGTTTTTAAAGAATTGTTTAATTCTTTAAAATGTTTAAAGAGCAGAATCGTTCTTGAAATGTGTTTTCCTGCTTTTCCCAGGTATAGCGGAAAGGTGTGAGTTTACTTCAGCTGTTGTTAATCATATGCCTCTGGAAAAAACATGATTTTTCCATGTGCAAGATTGTCCTTGTAAATATGCTCTCATGAGAACTGTACTTAGGTGACTGTTGCTCTGCTAATTAAGGTCAAAGTTTACCACTGTCAGGTAGCCTTCTGGGCTCTGCACATAACGGAGGACTCCCTTCATTAGCACAGCGGCTTCCCCTTATCTGACCATAACTCACACACACCTCTCCCTTCAGAATGTTATGTAGCCTTGGTTAAGATTACAAGGTCAACTTCCTTTTAACCTACAAGAGCTCATTCAGCTAGCACATGAGATTTCTGAAATACTTCCCCTTGCTAATGTGACATTTTGGTATCGTAAGCCTTCAGAAAATGAACTATGCCCATCCTGAATATTCTGACCCCCACCCCATGCCCCAAATTGTATAAGCTTTGAATCACCCCAAGTAAAGTTGATCTGCTTTCCTGCAATTGGTCTCAGTGTCCTCACGTCCATACACACTCACAAACTCACAGTGCTTCCAATCCCCATGTCTGTTGCCTCCGCTCCCTTTGACCCTGTAGACCACCAATATTGGCCAATGATCCCGGGGACAGAGAAGGTCACAGGTGACCTTCCTTAACCTTCAAAGTATAAATTGTCTGATACTCAGAGTCAATTTGTCTATTGCATGAAACTTTAGTCTCCTACTAGATGGAGAATTTAACAAGGCCCCTAATGCTAGAATTTGCATCAATGACTTTAACAATAATTATAATAGGTAAAATTGTTAGCCACCTGCTTCCAGGAAATCTTTACAACATTTCTCATTTTCAGGAGTTCATTCAGCCTGAGGGATATGTTTTGAATGAATTAAAGTTAGCTACAAATTTCTATTTCATTAGGAGTTTGTGTTTTATTGAATGTCCCCTATTTACAGGTTTTAGGATTTCATGCATACTGAAAGACCAGACAGAGAACACGTAGGCCATTTTCATCATGGTTTATGTTTTATTTTTATATTATACTTAAATCATTCTCAAATTAAAAAAAAATAAAATAAAAAGAAATTAGGAAATATGGCAAGACCACTTGAGCTACTTATTTCAGCTTAGTTTCAAGTTGCCCTGGTTACATAATTTTATATTTTAAGGTAATTTTACTCAGTTTATCTAATATTTTTATAAAGGTGATTTTATTACAACCCTGAGATGGCAAGCTGTGATTGTTTCATTCATGCACAAGTAGATTCTTAGTTAACCAGTGCATAAAATTCTTCATAAGATACAGTGCATTGTTATTATAATGTCATCCACACTGGATGATTGGCCCTAGAAACTATTAAACTCAGTGTTGACTCACACACCAGTATTGGGCCAAGAATAGAACTTGGAGATCCAGAAGTCTGGGTGAACAGTTCTCTGCTAGAGCAAACTGTGATCAGTAATTATCATTTAGTCTTAAGCATTATTGCTACCCAGTGATTATTTACTGAATTCTTACTATTTTTAATAGAAGCTGTGTGCAGTCCCAAAGTCTATTATAATGTAAAATCTTGGTAGGGGTACATTAAAAAGGATTGCTGGTGATCTTTCTGACAATCCTAAATCTTCTAGGTCAAAGAGATGATAGAAGGTGTTTAGATACTCAGGTAATAGTCTTATAATTATGGATCCCGCAATCAATTTTGAAAATCAGGTTTTCAAACTATTTGAAAGTTTTGAATATGTAGGTTCTAAACTCTTTTATTTCATCTTAAAGATACCCCACATATGATCTCTCTCTCTCTCTCTCTCTCTCTCTCTCTCTCTCTCTCAGTGTGTGTGTGTGTCTTGTGTGCCTGCTCTAACATAGGTAATGATTTGTATGAACTAAAAGTATACTCCATTTACAAATGTATATAAAATAAAAGTTTCAAATTTGCAAATTGTTATATATTTTGATTTCTTATCATTGAACTTTGACTATGAATCTCTATTTGCAGAGTATTGAGATCTAAAAAATAGTTATATAATGTGTCCTCAGGGCTGTGGAATGGACACAAAAGGCCAAAATGATGTTCTGAATTGGGTCAGCAAGCCAGAACACAGTAGCATTTGTGGGCTTATGTTTTAGGACTTAACTGTTATGGAGAAGCTGAGATAGTCTATTGGAGAAAAACAAAACCATAACTTAAAAAAATCTACAGCCGGGCGGTGGTGGCGCACGCCTTTAATCCCAGCACTTGGGAGGCAGAGGTAGGCGGATCTCTGAGTTCGAGGCCAGCCTGGTCTACAGAGTGAGTTCCAGGACAGCCAGGACTACACAGAGAAACCCTGTCTTGAAAAACCAAAAAAAAAAAAATAAAATAAAATAAATAAATAAATAAAAAATAAAAAAAAATAAATAAAATAAAAAATAAAAAAATCTACATATTTATACACAATAAAAGCTTTTAGCTAAATGTGGCAGCTGTCTTCTATTGAAGAGGGACATCTTTTTGTACTAGTAATCAACAGGAGAAGAATTTAGATGCTTCTACTTAGATGCTTCTACATAATTTCTAAGTGTATTGACTGTATACTTACTATTCAAACACAATTACCATATTATAGGCCTCATTCTGCCTACAGAAAAGTGGAATCTTTAATGTGAATAATAACCAGAAAATGTCACTTTTGTGCTTTCATTATTGCTGTTAGCTTTGGAAACATAGGAGTGTGTTAAAATGTATTTAACTTAATTTTCACCACTTATACATAATAATGATTTCTTTTTTTCCCATCAATTTATGTTGTGAGGTTAGCATTAAAACCCTGAACAAAATGATTCATGGTGAATTAAGCTAAATAAATGCCTCCAATTGCTGTGGACATGCAGTAATCATAAGGTTCAACTATGCTAGGAAATTGAAATATTTAATGGGGGCATTTTATTTAATGGAACCATTTTGTTTAAAGGCTGTGCAAAGGTCACTTGATTGAGCACATGTTAAATTCTTTAAACTTTCATTATTGGGAAAAATTACAAAGATTATTATTATTTTTCTTTATGGAGCTAATGACTGCTACTGTTAACCAATCCAAAACCGTGGGCTAGGCAGTTCAGAACTTAATGGTACAGTTAAACTGCCTTCTGAGCTTCTGTCTATGTCCAACTCACTGATCAGCTCATCCCCCAAGCCTCCCCACAGAAGTTTCTTCCAGCAAATGATGATTAACACAGAGACCCACAATTGATCCACATGTGGAGATTAAGAAACTACAAGGTGCTCATCTCTAGACGGGACATCTTATCAGATATAATCCCCACTAAGCTCAGAAGTCCATGTAGAAAATAAGACAGAGAGACTGTAAGATCCGGAGGTACTGACTTTATATATCAAAGAGTTCTTTCTGGATATAACAGGGCTCAACGTTGCCCACATGGTGGAAAACTGAATGGAGAAGACCTGCAGAAGATCACGAACAAGAAAAGAGTTCTCTGAGTCTCAACCCTAGCTAGGGAGGTATCAGCAATTGATGACTACTGTGGAGAGGGGTGTCTGTTTTCTTTAGGAAAGCTACATCTACAGCCCTAAATATGTTCAATTAGATAATTTTACATTCATGCACAAACAGGTAGCATTAAGTGGATTCACTGGGCAGAGAGAGAGAGAGAGAGAGAGGGGGGGGGAGCATGGAGCGTGAAATTGGGAAGGAAAGTGATGTGACAGATGACAGAGGAGTTTTATGGAAAGAGCAGAGAGACTCGGGGAGGATTTGATCTAAATGTATAATATCCACATGTGAAATTCTCAATAATAAATAAATTGTTGTGAAAAATTAAATTCAAATGCTTCTTTTTAATTGTAGTGTTTACAGAAAATATTTATGATTTGTTTTCAAATTGTACACAATTTTAGGACAGATTAAAAATACTAGATGGAATGAATTCTTTACCACCTTCTAAGATAACTGGTCACATATATTTAAACATAAAATATATGTGTAGATTGTGCAATATATATCCATACTTGGTGATGATTAGCTAAAGTAAAATTTGAGAAGCCTTTATACCTATATGTGAATAAGTGATTTTATAAGTTAAAAGGCAAATACAAGATTAGATTTCTACATTACTACTGTTCATAGGTCAATCAAACCAACTTGCTCACCGTCACAGAAGGAGTAGAAAAACCGAGGTCATAAGAAATAAGATGTTTAAATATAAAATTAGCTCAAGAACAAGGTGTGTTAACAGACAGCTTTAATCTCAAGAATTAGGAGGCAGAGGCAGAGGCAGAGGCAGGCAGACCTTATGATTTTGAAACCAGCCTTGTATGTATAGAAAATTTTAGGGCAGTCAGGTTTAAATAGTGACACTATGCCTAAAGGAAATTAGCTCAAAATATTTTTCTATGATTAGAGCGCTCTGGCTGAGAAGTTTGAGAGTAAACAGGACAGAAATAGTTCAGAAATTGCATAAAGTGTCATTGTTTTTAAAATGTCTACAACTAAGTGTTTCTCCAAAAGTAGTCTGAGTATCACCTCTACCAGCACCAATAAATATGTGGTTTTCAATAGACATCGCAATGTCCCACCTACCAAATTAGAGTTTCCTGGTTCAGGCCTCGAGAAACAACATTTTAATATGATCACCTTGGTGAGTCTGTACTCAGTAAGTTTGATAACCAGTTGCAGATAGAAGAGTTGAATAAACTCCTCATCTAAACATAGTCTACACTCCTGGGTATGCATGCTACTGTCTTATGATACTGATAAGTATTATATTTACTTAATTTGTAAAGATTTCAACTGTTTGGCATTATAGGAAAATAGTTTGTGTGCCTGGAGCAATGAAGAGCACTTATTTCTCTTTCAGAGAATCTGAGTTTGGTTCTCAACACACACACACACACACACACACACACACACACACACACAAAATCACTTATTATTACAGCTCCAAGCAATCTGATGGCTTCTTTCAGCCTTCTTGGACACCTGAACACACACACACATACACACAGCCATACACATACACATGGATTCATAATACATATACACATAATTAAAAATTAAAGTGAATCTGGAAAAAAAGAGTTTTAAGTGTTTATTGTTACTGCCTTCTAATATTATAAAGAATTTTTCTTGGCTCCTACCCTAATTTAGATATAATGTCTTTACTAAACAATAAGAATTTACCTCTCTCTATTTATTAAATTCTAAGGTCACTTCAATTTTTCAGCCTAGAAAACTAGAAAAATTTTCCTCAGCCTACTTCCTTCTTTCCATCAATGGCCATGCATTACCATGTATATAAGCAGAAAGGACCCACCATTATTTTGGTCATATATCTCAAACTAAGAGTGAAAATAAAATAACATTGTTTACAATGTTACGAGAATCTCAAGAGTTAATACTGCTGGAAAAAATCAGTTAATTAGGAGGGTTGCTGATGATACTATATAAAAAATCTAGCTTAAGAAAATGCAAATATTTTTAAAAAATAAATTATTGACCCATGTATATATCATAAGTTTAGTGTCATCTCTCTTTTTGTTTGATAATATTTTTCCTGTTAAAAAGTTTCTGTTTTTTTTTTTTTTTTTTTTTTTTTTTTTTTTTTTTTTTTTTTTTTTTAGTTTGAGGCCTGTCTGGCTTATAGAGTGAGTTCCAGGAGAGCTAGGACTACACAGAGAAATCTGTCTCAAAAAGTATCATTTTCTTTTTTTATATAAGATACTTTTGTTTATGAATACCTATGTAGGTATGATGAGTGGGGTTTTTTTTTTCCACTTTGCTTCTTTGTTGCATGGAGAAAAGTGGCTGAGGTAGCAGAAGTTCTTCATTGAGAAACCAGACCTCAACAAACTTTCTCTTGAATTACTCTCTCCTAGGGTGCACCAATCAAATCAATAAATTCATATTCACTCATAGTTGAATAGGGATAGAAGCAACTCAGATCATAATAAGACAGATATGAACTTAAATTATTATAGGCAGGAAGCATGTAAAAATGTGTCTTAAGTTTGAAAACTGTAGTAGAGTATAAAAGCAGGCAAGTGATTTTATATATATTGGGGAGATGGATTGTACTTAGAGGAACTCATTTGGTCCAGCCATAAGAGAATTCAACCATTGGTCATGAAACGTGGTCTGAAATGATAGCTGTGTGTTCATCTCTTGTGACTGTTCTACACAAGTGTTTTAATTCATCAAAATATGATATGGCCTCTTGTTTGTTTGTCTCTGTATCTTTATCTCTCTATCCATTCCTATCTATCTATCTATCTATCTATCTATCTATCTATCTATCTATCTATCTATCACCTATCTTGTTTGGTAATTATTTGCCAAATACTTACAATATGCCATTCATCCTATCAAGGACTGTAAGGATCACCAAGCATTGGTAACAATATTTTTAGTCTCAACTGTGACAGACATTAGAAGAAAAGTTAAGAAATACTAGAAGGTTTCAAAGCAGGGGTACATTGCCTATGTGAGCATCTGCCCTGTGTGTGCCTTTTGAAGGGCATCATGTAGTTATTTATACTGAATAAAATTTAAAATCTGTTATTTTGGACTAAAGTGACATAGAAATCATCTCATATCAAACAGAAATCCATGAAAATTATACCTCAGAGAGCAAGAAGGGTAGGTGAGAATTTGCACAGTGCTTCTAAAGAATGACTATCTTTGTTAACAAGATCTAAATTTATAGCATTCTGTTGTAAAACACTTAGAAATGGGTAGATAAAATTTGCATCTAGCAACAAGTGAAAGGCATCATTATGAAATACAAATAATAAAGAATTATTTTATCTTATTAGTTTATTTTATTTAGTTAGTTTATTTTAGTCAGTGTTCTCAATTGTGTGTTTTTAGCAGCAAGCCATATAACTAAAGAGTTAAAGAGTTCTCAGATTCTGCCTAATGCAAACTTTAGATTTCTAGAAAAACTATATTTCTAATCATTCAGATTTGAGTTTTCATGCATTTTTATTTTCAGTTTTTTTCTGAGATTATATTTTTTGTGTAGTCCTGACTGTCATGCAACCCATTCTATGGACCAGGTTGGCTTCACTGGCCTCAAACTCAGTACTCTGCCTTTATCTTTCTCCCTGGTGCTAGGATTAAAGGTATGTGCTATCACACATGGCTTTATTTTCATTTATTGTAATTTATACTTCATTGAATTCTTATGTGGCTTGGGACTGGATAGTACTAACAAATAACTAACAGCAGGAAGAGAGCACTTATCCCAAATGTACTCTATTGTTCTCAAATCTCTGAGGACATCTTCTTCCTCAAACCATGGGGACAGGTTAATGGCTTCTATTCTTCAGCTTGTAGAGTACAGAACAGAACAGGGCAGGAAGAGTTCCCAGTGAGTCTTATGAAATAGATCAGATAGATACATATACCATTCATGGCCACAGTTTATTTTTCTTTTTTATTGGATATTTTATTTATTTACATTTCAGATGTCACCCCTTTTCTCCATTTCCCCTCCCTAGAACCCCCATCACACCACCTCCTCCTTTTTGTTTTTATGTCATTTTAATTATATGCATGTATTAAGGTCAGTTCTAGGTTGAGGGTCTAGCAATACAATAGATGTAAATAGTTAATGAACAAGCAAGACAATAAACACAAGTAGGCAAAGAACAAGCAAGGCATTAAATGCAATTACATGAATACTTCTGTGATCCCTGTTTCTAAGGGCTTATCAGGATGACCAAAATATCTGAGCCAACTTCCCTGTCCTAGCCCAATGTCATTTTCGTGTCTGAAGCCTACTTCCTTGTTCTAGTCTAAAATTTAGATTCCTGCATGAGATCACTTCTTTGTTCTAGTGCAAGATTCATATTCCTATTTGAAATTACTTCTTTGTTCTAGCCTAATGTCAGATTCCTGCCTGAAGCCTACTTCCTTGTCCTTGGTCAATGTTATATTCTGCCAAGCAGCCCATTTTCTTGTCCTTGACCCATGTCAGATTCTCGCCAAGCAGCCCCAAAGGCTCTTCACATCTCCCCTTTTTTATTTCATTAACAAGACTGAGCATGTCTTAGGTCATTCTGACAAGAATGCCTTCCTTACCTGTAATGGGATATGCATTATCCAAAGCAATGCACTTATTTCTTAGGTGGTAAGGCTCTGTGCAGAACTTTTCTGTCCTTGGCTTGCTAGCCTGTTCATTTAATAACTCTGTCTGGAGGTTCATTTTCAGGTTCAAGCCATGTACTTTAGCTGCCAACATGTTGATGTGGTTAAAGACAAGCTTTAACATGATGGGAAGGAATAAAAGTGTGTGTGTGTGTGTGTAAAGAGAAAGAGAGGGGGGTTGGAGGTTCTGCTGTACATCAAGCCAGATAAGTAAAATGGTAACTAAAAAAGTCACCAAATGACCAAAAGCATAATAGATATGAGAAGGCAACAGAAAAGGCAGAAAGAAGCTCTGGAGATATGGAATATATATATGTCATATATATATATAGTAGATATAGATATATAGTGGATATATATATATATATATATATATATAAAATAGATATACAATGGATATGTATATAATGGATATATATATATATATATATATATATATATGTATAATGGATATATATATATAATGGATATATATATGTATATATATATATATAATGGATATATATATATATATATATATATATATGCACATATTAGCTACAATGATGGAGCAAAAGGGAGATACATAGAGTAGATCAATGCTTCTAAGACATATCTGTGCTTTCACAAAGTTTCAGACAGGGAGAAATTTTTGAATACACTTAATTATTCAGAAAAAACAGTTAAACTTTTTGATTGTTAAAGTTTAATAGTATTAGGATTCAATAGAAGAAAAAACAATTAAAAATGAGCAATTAAAAAAATATTTTGTTGCTTCATGAATCAAGACGTTATGACAAATTTTCCAAATAGAAAGCTGACTCCCTTTCAGGTTAGAGGATGACAAGGCAGATATTTCAAACAGCAGCACTTTGCTATTTTTATTTAAGATATAAGCCATTGACCTAGGAAACATAAGGAGTTTAGATTCTTTGAGGCTACAAAGCAATCATTTAGCCTTTGGGCCTTGATTGCTTTATCTGTAAAATGGAAGTAATAAGACTGTCTATTTCCTCCAGAAGACCTGAGTGTTTGATAACTAATAAGAAACTAATAATAAAATGTCTACAGATCCCTGGAGGTCAGCCACTAGCTGGATAAAGTGGATTATTACAGCAGTACTTCTTCAGCTATTGGTACTTACAGCAACCTCAAAACAAAATATATCATATCCTGTTGAAACTGCCCTTGGATAGGAAGAATGCAATTATCTCAGGTGGAAATTGATTGCAGGGTGTCTGTGAACATCTGGACTTTTATAAAATGTGTCTTTGGAGCCTGAAGATATGTGTACTATTTGTAGAAGTGACTACTCCCACAGAAGAGTTAAGCACCAGAATTCTTTCACTTTGGAAACTTTTAACAGTGTTGGATTGTAAGAATGAACAGAAAGTTCTCTCTTCATTTACATTGTGGACCAAAAGAAATTTTGCTACCTTAAATAAGTGAAAGGAAGAAAGATTTTTCTATCTATTGGAAGATTTATCAGTATGCCTCTTGAAAAAATGCAAATGCATATGCAACACATACAATTGAGAATCAAACCCAGGGAAAAACTATAAATGATATTAAGAAAGCTTTTACAAGTCTCTCATTTATAAAATGAGACCTAGTGAAGCAAATTCTATAGGATTGTGGCCCAGGTTGGTTTCTTTTGAGCATCTTACTCAAGAGCTTCATTGGAGTAGGGAGAGTTGACAAGGCAGATCTCTTTATCAGGTGGAGTCAGGCAGCATTGTGTTCTTTTCTATAAAATATTTTACTTAAATAATTAATTCATTATGATTGTGTATATAAGATACATAACAGTCAGTGGATGACTTTGTGGAGTCATTCTCCCCTTCCAGCTTTATATGGGTTCTTGGAATCAAATTCAGCACCCCCCCCAGGTTTACTAGACAAGCATCTTTACCCACTGAGCAATCTCACCCGACTTCTTAACTTCTCATATACAACTTCTTTATATGGCAAAGGAAGTTTGTCTGTAAGCACCTAACAGGACACAAGCACCATCTCATACTCTGACTTTTCCATAGTGTCAGAAATAATAGTGATGTCTTGGGCATAGTTCTATTTCCTTATCCCTTAGGGATACATTAAAACTGAAGCTATTGCTTAGCTAGTTTTTATTTGGGCTATTTTCCATGACCTTGAAATACAAATTAGGACATGAAAAGTCACACGTTTACCAAGTAGAGAAGGGCTAATAAAAAAAGTGGCAAAAAAAAAGAAGAAGAGTAAAATACACAGAGGAGAAACTAAAAGCAATATTTGAGTTTTGTTCTTTGGAGGCATTAGCAGTTTAATTTTATAATCCTAGACAAGCAAATCAAAAGATGGGAAACACACATACACACACACACACATACACACACACACACACACACACACACACACACACACACACACACACAGAGGCTATGCTAGAACCTGCAAAGTAAACAGGATATCATCATCACCAGAGTGTTAAATTGCAAAGCAAGACAAAATACAAAGTACCCTAATCAGAGCAGCATCATGTTATTTGGACAATTGTTGAAAGTAAACCAAGATTTATTAAGTTTGACATTCTAGAATGGTACCTAGAAGTTTATTTTAATAGGCCCTCTAGAGGAGCATTGCCACTGACACAGAGCAATGGAGACTGTGACTATAAAATCTTCCTAATGTGGTACATTTACACAAAGGAGTACTACTCAGCTATGAAAAACAGTGACTTCATGATATTCACAGGCAAATTGGTGAAACTAGAAAAGATCATCCTGAGTGAGGTAACTCAGACACAAAAGAACACACATGGTATGCACACACTGATAAATGGGTATTAGCTCAAAAGCTCAGAATTCCCATGATACAACCCACAAACTACATGAAGACTAAGAAGAAGGAAGAGCAACATGTGGATACTTCAGTCCTAAGATAGAAAGGGGAACAAAATAATCACAAGTGGTAAGGGGAGGGAGGGACCTGTGAGGGAGAGAGTATGGGGAGGAAAAAAAAGGGGGCAAAATCAGGTATTGGAAGGGACAGGAGTGAAGTACAGAGGGTCAGAAAAATCAAATAAAAATATGTAACAGTGGGGAATGAATAACTGGGGGGTAGCCACTACAAAGTCTCAGACTCCAGGGCAACAAGAGGTTCTTACAACCCAATGGGGATGACTTTGACCAAAATATGCAACAAAGGGGAGATAGAACCCGTAGAGATCAACTTCAACAGAAAGGCACAACCCCAAGTTGAGGGATGGAGCTACCCAATCATCTCAAAATTTTTAACCCAGAAATGTTCCTGTCCAAACGAAAGACAGGGACAAAAATGGAACAGAGACTGAAGGAAAGGCCATTCAGAGACCACCCCACCTAGGGATTCATTCCTTCTGCAAACACCAAACCCCCAAACTATTGCTGATGGCAAGAAGTGCTTGCTGACTAGAGTCTGTTATGGCTGTTCCTTGAAAGGTTCTACCAGCACCTGTCCAATACAGATGCAGATACTCACAACTAGACATTGGACTGAGCCCAGGGACAAGGAACTGCAATGGAGGAGTTAGGGGAAGGATTGAAGGGGATTGCAACAGCATAGGAAGAACAGTATCAACTAACTGGACCACTCAGAGCTCCCAGAGACTAAACCACCAATCAAAGAGTATACATGAAGGGAACCATGACTCATGGTACGTATGTAGCAGAGGATAGCTTTATCTGACATCAATAGGAGTGGAGGTCTTTGGTCCTGTGGAGATTTGATGCCCCAGCATATGGGGGATGTTAGAGCAGTGAGGCAGGAGTGGGTAAGTGGGTAGAGGAGAAACCTGGAAGAGTCAAAGGGGAGGAGGGTGAGTGGGGGGTGAGTGGGTGTGGTTGTAGTAGTGTGACTGAGAGGGGAGATATCATTTGAAATGTAAAGAATAAAATGATTAATAAAAAATAAAAATATTTTCCAAAGTGTATCCTGTGTTTTCTCTTCACCTTGCCTCACCTCTTCCCTCCTATCCTCCCCTCCCCTCTCTTCCTTTAATCTCCTTTTCTCTCTTTTTTTTTGTTTCTTACTCTTGGTCTTTCAGCTTCAGGTAATAACGGCTGGGCTGTTGGCCTGTCAAAGCGTTGTGGATAAAAACATTAAAACTGAGTTGAATTGTCATTTTGATCACTGAAATACTGTTTTTTAGGGAAAATTGCTATATACCATAGCATTTATTTTACACTTAATGAATAAATGAATGGCTCCTTTTATAGTGATATGTACATATCATGCCCTCATCTTTCAATGTGGTTTTTTTTTTTTTTTTTTTTTTTTTGGTTTTTCGAGACAGGGTTTCTCTGTGGTGTAGCCCTGGCTGTCCTGGAACTCACTCCGTAGACCAGGCTAGCCTCGAACTCTTTCAATGGTTTTTAAGTCTCTTAATTTTGTTCTAGAATAGAAGAGAGTATAAAGAGAATATCATCAAACAGAACTATCCTACAACTCTTCCTTTTAAGCATGGGATGGGAGTTGCTGCCTTTCCATTAGGGATCTGTGGATGTCACTAACATCAACACCGCTGTCATTTACCCTTTGATGCTTATTCATTGGTTATGGCTTTGAGTTTGTATATTCATATTATTAACACCAAGTAACAGATACTTGATCTGGATGAGAAGGCTTTACTTGTTATTGTTACTGCCTTTGTGGGAAGACCTAGGGTATGAAGTGATCTCTTGACTCCCTCAAAAGCTAGGGTCATTCATATTTATATTCATGGACCACATCCCTTTCTGTCATCATAAAAAAAAGAAAGTTCTCAGTGTGCCTCAATAAAATGTCTTAAGTAGCATACTTGTAACATTGGACAAACAAATACTACTTACCTCAAGTAACCACAGGTGACTGTTCATCTTTTAAAAACAATTAGATGTATGAGAATTAAAATTATATTTCTTAGTTATTTGAGCCCATTAGAAGTGTTCTGTAGCCGCATGCAGCACAGGTTTTGTATTTGGCAGTATAAACGAAGGTCATCACGACACGGGCTTGAGGGCTTCAAGAGGGGAAACAAAGAAACGGCAAAAGCAATGCTATTGTCACCAAGTTGTATGCTAGAGAACCATCATGACACTAGTTTCTATGAGTACAAGACAAGTTTTTCTGTATTGAAGGTCAGTCAGAAAAAAATAGCATCCTTCATCCCTGGCCAGTGTATTTCAGAGACACAGCTTTATAATAACTCTCAATCACCAACTGCTTAACTATGCTTCATAGTTCTGTCCTAAAGAGAAGAACTGGTTCTAACTTCTTTTACATCACTGGTAAACTCATAAGCAAATATGCAACTAAGCAGGATTGAATTAATATCTATATCTGCCGTATTGTATTTAAGGTATTGTCTCTTTTCTCATCACTGTAACAATTTGCTAAGTCCCCAAGGAAACTTTGCTGATAGATGTCAAACATTAATATATTTTCTAAGTTGTTTTCCATGGTCAGAAGAACCAGAACTCAGTGTAGAATAAGGGCCCAGGATGCCATCAGCACACACTTCTTACTCTTATGAAAGACAGTGCTTATCATATAACAACTGCATTTTAAAATTTATTCTAGTTTTTAGAAAATATAATGTAATTAAAATAACTTCCATGTTTTTCTTTTCTCCCTCCAAACAATTCCATATATCCCTTCTAGTTCTCTTACAAATTTACATCCCCCTTAATCATTAAATGTTCTTACATATATATTACTTATACATACAAATTTCTAAATACATAAATATAACCTGCTTAGTCTGTACAATGTTTCTTGCATGTATGTTTTCAGAGCTGACTAATTGGTATTATGTTTCAAGTGTAAAGACGGAGGTTTCTCAATTCCTTCTGTTGTTTATATTTTTATCTTATAAGTATAGATTATTTATTTTTTTCACTTCCTTAAAGAGCAGGGATAAAAAGAATGAGGTCAAGTTTATTAATGAAATGTAAGTGAAAGTATTTAGCAAATCTATATGCTCTTTTCTGGTAGCTGTGTGTTCTGTGTTTTTATTTACTTTTTGATGTTAATGGATTTTTTGTCTTTGTTTTGTTTCCTTTTATTGATATGGCTTAACATAATCTCTGAGATCTAGTTACCTAGTCCAAATTCCAGGTGTCTGTCTTAGACACCTGTCTTGACTGTTTCAGGAGTGTTAAGTAGTATCATGTGTTAAGTTTAATTTTCAGCAACTCTGCAACTTCAAGGATTAAGAGGACATGTTTAGTCATCAACATTCAGTTTTTGAGCAAATATAAATAATCATGGATAATGATTGTACACTTACTATCAAACTGAGTCTTCAAGTCATAAATCCAGAATATCTCATTAACTGAGAGTTATCTTGTAATGAGCACTTTCTATGTTAAATTTGTTATGTGCTATTTCACATAAGAACATGGTATACTCTGAACAGCATGAAGGGAATGGATAAGATAAAATTAAGATGTTTTCATCTTTGATAAAAGTTAGCCTACCATAGGTTTTAATTTATAGGTAAAACACACCAATGATGACTTGTATAATTAATCATCTAACTCTTAATCTAAAACCAAATAAATGGTAACATTTCCATAGTAAGATTTCTCCAAATTATACTAATACCTAGATGGGATAATCACACCTGAACAAAAAACTTCTAAAGTGTGATATAATTACAATGTGATCTTGTATTAACCAGAGGAATAATGACAGCAAAATTATTTATCAGACACTTCTAGGTACTGGCCTTTTTATCAGCATATTTTAAAGCAAAAAAAAATGTTTTATTCCTTGAGAGGCAGCTAAAGCAATCTTGTAAGATCTTTCTAGAGAACAGTCTATCAGTTCACATTCCTAAACAATAGTATCAAATTATGATTCTGGGGAATCTGGGTCTGTTTTGGGGGATTCATAGTGACATCAATAAAAGAATTTAAGAATGGATTCAAGTGGAAGCTCAAAGACAGTTTCATAGAATTTAAAAGAAAAGCCACTAGGATCAAGTGGTAAACTTAAGTGTTTTCCATACAGGCAGAACTGCTGTACACAGGAACTTACACAGACTGTTACCGCCTGAAAAAAACCACAAATGACCAAGCCATTACTACTACTGTAGCATGGAAGAGGAAGAGTTCATTAGTCCCTATCCTTAACTGTGGAACTATGAATAGTTGATGTCTTCTGTAGAAGGGACACTCAGTTTTCTTTAAGGTGTGGCTCCTGGTTTATAATCAGGACTCAGTAGATAGCCCCACAGTTAAATATATATGGATAGCACAAATGATGAGTTGTTTTTGAAAAACACACAAAGTGAGTGGATCTCGGAAAATTAAGAGGAGAAAATGAGAGCTGATAAAATGAACATATACTGTAAGGAATTCTCAAAGAATTAACAAAAAATATTTTTGAATAAAAGAAGGGAAAAAAATGTGCCCTACTGATTTTGGCTTCAGAAGGTTGGACAATCTCAGCTGAACCTCAGTGTGCCTCCTAAGATGGGATCAGGAAGCAAGAATTCTGAGAAGAAAAATTATTGTGTCTCCTTAAAGAAAAAAAATTCTGTTCATCTCTTAACATTGTTTGAAATAAGCCTGCCTTCCTTGAGGTATTTCCTTGGACAACTGACTGACCTGGCTCAAGTAAAATTTTAGGTTTCTACTCAGACTAGAATGTAAAGGCCTTTATTGCTACTCTAACAGTTGTAAAACACTAATTGATGAGAGGAATGTGTTAATCAAGCCTTAATATATATTTTTTCCAAATAGGTTAAATATATTTTCTGCAATAGTCTTTACAGTTTTATTTTAAGAGGCAGCATTAAACTTGAACTATATAAATGGTAAGTAAATGATAATATATTTTCCATTATAAAAAAATCTGCATAAATAACCTTCTTGTGTGGTACTTGCTATCTGAACCTAAGCTCTCACCCTACTTATGTGAGTACTTCCCTGCCTCTGTAAGGAACAGGAAGAGTGTCAAAACTAAAGGTGCTTCTCAGCTCTGTGTCTGGCTTAAAATATAGTTCCAGTTTACTCACAATTTCTCAACATCACATGACTTTAATCCTTGGGAACTTAAAGATCATTTCTTAGTCAGTTGAGTTTTGCCTTCTTAAATAAATAAATAAATAAGACCAATTTTATCCAAAAGTTTTCTTTTACCTTCATTATTTATCATTAATATGGCTAAAAACATCTCTGATGAATCTTTTTATATCTAACTTGAAGAAATAAATCAATTCATAATTTCTAACTTTTATACCTGAAAAATAAACAGCACACAAACTTGGTGATATACAGAGTTATGATTATCTTGTTAGGCATAGTTGAACTAGGCACCGTTTTTGTCAAGAACAAGACAAGAAATCACAGAATAATCAAAAGACTTGGTAGTGTGGCTAAATAACTTCTCTTCAATACACATCTCCTGAAGAAATGTGGTGAACAATAATCACTAGAATTTTAACATTTATCTTGAAATCAATAACTTTTAGATTAGTGGGAGGCTCTTTAGTCTAACGTGGTGCTATAATGAAATACCACAAACTGGGAATTTAGATAATACATGTAATTATTTCCCACTTTTCTGGAGACCTGAACCTCCAATGTCAACATACTCCCTTGAGTTGAGTCCTCATGAAAAGAGTCCGTAATTCAGAGAGTAAGAAAGAAAGACTCTCTTTTTTCTTATAATGGTACTAATTCCAACATTAGGGTTTTATCCTCATGATTGCCTCTAGACCTATATACCTACAAAAGCCCCACCTTCAAGTACCATGACATTACGAGCTTGTGCTTCAGTATGTGTATTGTGAGTTAACATAATGATGTTCATAGCAAAGGGAGTTTGGGGAATGTTCAATAGCAAGGCATTTACAAAATGAAGAGTTCAAGAGAGAATAGCCTAGCCCCTTGATCATTTCGACTTTGTAAAATATAAAATTAATTGTTATTTAATTCTTTTGTTCTCTGCTATAAAACAATAATTAAAAAATAAATTCTATGAATGTTACAATCACCATTAAGCGTATAAAAGTTGCATTATATATATAAATCTTCAAAGTCAGGTTATTCTTTGAATTTTGAGGACAACGAAACAATCAACAGATAAAATAAATTTATTTAAGGTTGAATATCGTTCAACAGCTAGCTTTGAAGAACATTGGATCTATTTCACCAAGAGTGTTTCCTTCATTTAGATTGTCTTGATATGAGGTAGTCTGCCCAGTCAAACCATTAACATTGTATTTCAACTTATACAATTGTATCCAGAGTACAGTCTTTAAAACTCAAAATACCACTTCTCTTGATTATATTACTGTTCATTTAACATTCATAGTGCAAAAGCATTTCATGATCTCTTGTTAACAAGACAGTAACATGTTGGGAATCTTGACCTAATGGTAATGATGTTAGCTGACCAATAAATAGTTAAATATGCTCATTCCTGTGTTTCATTGATATATCCTATTGCCAATTATTGTATTAGGTCCTGACCTATAACATTGTCAACATTTACCCCTAACTGCATTAGTAAAGGGAATGTCCCATATAGAACCATGGGAAGGAAAACAAGCAACAACAGCGGGGCTTTGAGGATGAACAAATACCCTATTGAAATTCTGCTACAGCTTCTGAAAATGCTCACAGGATGTCTGGAAATTGCATTTCTAAATGTTATGTGCTTTGAGTCTTTCAACCATGTAATGAATGTATATTTTTTCTCCATTTATTTATTATTGGTAGAAACTGAGTGATGGACTTTTCCACTGATGCTCCTGTCCATGTGTGCTTTTATGACTTCAGTCAGCATTGTTATCTGACAATACAAAACAAGTTGCGTTTGGGCTGATAGACAGAAGCAATCCGTCTCTCAAAGAATTTTCATCTGTCACCATCATCTCCACTAAGATGCAGAACAGGGGATGACAGAATGATTGGTTTTATCTGTATTTTGGTATATTTTTCTCTGAATGGCAGTCCCAGAGAACACATTTTTTTGAGATAAAATAACAAAACTGTGATTACTTCAAATGGCAGGGTCTGATGGAGGATTATAAATTATTGCCTGAAAGTGCCAAATATTTTAGACCCTGAGTTGAAGTTATGTTCTGGAGATTGTTGGAATAACTGCCTCTCTGAATCTCTTTCTTCATTTAAGAAAATGAACTGTTTCTTGAAAATGGCAGGATGCCAAAAGAGAAAAAAACGAAAACCCCTGAACACAGACACCAGCAGGTCAAAAGGAATTCAAGTAAAACTGACCATGCATTTCTCTTAATATTAGTGAGTTTGCCAGTGCACTTTTTAAAATAATGCTGTAACCTTTTGTTTTCAGATGGACAAAAGATTTTCTGAAGCCATTTCTGCTTCAGTTTTCAAATGCTGCATACTTATACCATGCCTGCCTAATTCTGACAGACCCAAGGTGGAGAGTCGGTCATCCATTCCTAAGAGCAGGGTCATTAAATATTAAGTGCATGATGTCGAAATGGAGGAGCTGTGCGGAGATGAAAATACAGATAAGGTTTGACTCCTCACTTAAGATGAACTCTCAGAAGGACTTCCTGGGCCTGGGGTTGAAGGAGACAGTGAAAGACAGGGGATAATGAGAAAAGATGGTCGTGTTGACACAGTGTTCTACTCAAAGTTCTTTGGTTCACCCAGAAGATGATAACCAGGTCTGAAAACTTAGGTGAAAATGTTGCCATGTTGAATTCATCTTGTATTAAAATGTAGTAGTGCATGATTAGACCATGTTCCTAAGTGGCTTCTTTATTTTCAAAGTACCAGAGAAGGCTGAAAACAATTCTATCTCTATAACTCACCCCGTGTGTCCATTTATTCATTTTTAATCTATAAAAATGAGTAAAAGATTTAAGAATAAATTACCTTATTTCAAGGAAACTATTTGGAAAATTGAAATGACTAATTATAGAATATATACATATGCATATATATATATATGTATGCATATATATATGTATATATGGAGAGAGAAAGATATATATATATATATATATATATATATATATATATATATATATGGAGAGAGAGAGAAAGAGAGTATCAGTGATGATAATACTTTGTCAGTATTTACTCAGTATAGACAAAACTATCAGTTCTAGTGGCTATGGCAAGATTTCTTCATGTTTGAAGGTAGCTTGCACAATTTTAAATAATAATTTGAAATTCAATAAATTTAAAATAAATTTAAAATTCAATAAATTTAAAATTCAAATTTAAATAATAATTAACAATTCAAAATAATAATTAAGATGACATTTTATGCAGCCAAAGCTGGTTAATTTTGGAATCTCAGCTGTGAAAGCATCCTATCAAGTAGGCTTTCAAACAAGTCTGTGGGCCATTTTCTCCATTAGTGATTGCTATGGAAAATCCCAGCTCACTCTAGGAAAGTGATCCTGAGCTGGTTTTTTTATTTTTTTTTTAATTTTTTTATTGGATATTTTATTTACATTTCAGATGTCATCCCCTTTCCCCATTTCCCCTCCCTAGAAAACCCCTATCCTATGCCCCCTTTCCCTTTTTGCTTTTATATAATTTTTTTTTAAAATGTTAATCAAAGGCTTTATAAGTTTGGTAATGCTCAATCAGAAGTGTAACCTAATACCCAACCTAGATATATCAACTATCTTTGACTAGTGGAGACACGTGAATATCTGCCTCCATGCCCCCTCTCTCTTTCTCTCTCTTTCTCTCTCTCATCACCTAGCTTCTCCTCTCCTTCTTCTCCTCCTCTCCTTACTCCTTCTCTTCCTCTCCATACTCCTCCCACCTTAGCTCATCCTACATATCACCCTTCCTGTTAAAATAAAACTTTTCTCTCAAAATACAATTAGATCATAATTATGCCAATTTGTACCAGTGAGGTACAAGATCCTGAGCTGTTAAGAAAACACACTGAGTAAGCCATAGAGAGCAGGCCGAGTTCCTCCTGTCCTCTAGTCCTGTTCTACTTGTTCCGTTTTGTGGCTCTGCTTCAGTTCCTCCCTCCAAGTTTCTGTCTTATCTTCCTTTGATAATGTACTTTATAAGCCAAATAAACAATTTCTTCCTCTAAGTTCATTTTTAGCAATGTTTATTAACACAATAAAGAAGTGAGCAAAGACAGAAGTTGGTACCAGAGATGATGCAAATGTTGCTGTGGTGAACCTGATCATGTGTATTTTTTATTTTATTTTATTTTATTTTATTTTTGTCTTGGGGAGGATTATAGAAGTGTTTGGAACATTGGACTGGAAAAGTCACTGAATCCTCAAAGCTTAGTAAGCTTCTTTTTGAGAGTTTGGAAGATAAGAATGTTGAGAAAAAGCAGACGAAGGAAGCCTTTATTGTGAGATTTCAGAGGGATATTTGGTGATACATTTGAGCTAAGAATACATAGTTTGTAGTCAGATGGGTCTGGAGCACTAGCTGTGATTAACTAGAGAACAGCACAGCTGAGATGAACCTTTTGCTTTGCTGGGATAATGGATGCTCTTAGTCTAGGCTGAGAGATCAACCATCATGACAAAGGGACCAGCACCATAGAAAGGAAATCTTCTGGGACATATTTCCTTAAGGTTATCTCACAAAGCTCTCATCGAAGGGGAACAAGACTGACCTCAAGCTCACACCAAAATTTCTAGTGTCGTAGAGTTTCCCACATCATACTGGTTTTGAAGGAAGGAAGGGTTTGTGGAGAGTAGATGAGGCACGGCACAATCAAAGGCCAGGGAGGTCATTGCTGAAGGTATACAACCTCAGTTGGAACGAAGGCCTCTGACTAGAAGGTGTCAGGGAGCGAAGCTAAGGCTTATCACCATGAGTCAGGATCAGAGTCCTTAAAGAATCCAAACGAAGCTACTGTGATGGCGCACGCTTTTAATCCCAGCACTTGGGAGGCAGAGGCAGGTGGATTTCTGAGTTCGAGGCCAGCCTGGTCTACAGAATGAGTTCCAGGACAGCCAGGACTACACAGAGAAACCTGTCTTGAAAAACAAAAAAAAAAAAAAAAAAAAAGAAAGAAAGAAAGAAAGAAAGAAAGAAAGAAAGTGCAGCCTCAGTTGCTGTGGCCAAGAAAGAATATTGGAGATTCTATCACTGTGGAATAAACATCAGGCCAGTGTCAGGAGTGGGGATTAGGATAACCTAAGCTTATTAGAGACCATTGCACAAAATAGAGCAAGGCTGGAGAAGTGGAGCTGGCCAAGTTTTGGGTCTCAGAACATTATGACTGAATTCCAGACACCAAACGTTGAGCATTAGATAATTTACTTATTTATTTGGAGACAGGTAAAATAGCTGAAGCTATCCTTAAATCTAAAATATATTGCAAATATTCTTCTCAAGAGAAAATATCACCATGTGTTTTATTAGCTCCTGAATTCTGACCTGCTAGCAGAACAAAATAGATACGTAGATCTTAAGTACTTATTGAATAAGTAAAAGAATAAATATTTAGGAAGTATTTTATTACATTATCTGAATGAAAAATTAAAAAAAAAACATAATTTATATGGATTAACACCTCCATGACATGTAGCATTTTAACAATGCCCTAATTTACTTGTGATAAATGAAGGCAGAGATTAATCATTTCACCCAAAGGTACGGTATACTATTACTGTTGGCAGCATTAGAATTAGTCCATTTGGCCCGGAAGCTCAGTCTCAAGTTCTTCCTGCCCTACAAGCAACTGCTTTTGGTGCTTCTTTCCCCCAATACACTCCAAACTCTGATGTGTAATTCAAAGCCGATTGCTGAATATCTCCTTCTATATGTGTCAAAACTCACTGATAGGTGTGTCAAAATGTACCTGCCGTTAATGATCAAATTGAATATGTAATGCTGGTGAGTATATGACATGTTTGACATACTCGTATAAACCAGTATTTTGAAACTGAAATGATGTGGTTATCACTGGCTGATCAAATTTCTCAGTTTTTGTTTGTTTTAAAATTATTTGAAATCTTAAATATATCTGTAATGCTAAAAAGAAGGGGTATAATCATCCTCCAAGGCAGCCTTGAGAGATCTGAATGTTGTTTTCCCTCTCTATTTGTTAGTCATGAAGAAGCCTAGTTCACATTTATAAGATTTAACAGTATTAAAAGGAAAATAAAGTAACAGGAATGTCAGTTTCTTTCCTCGTGGGTCACAGGCAGTCTGATTCATCTTTTGATGACATTCACTGCCTGATCCAGCCAAGCTCCCCTTCCAGCTGGAAAGCAATGCCAAGTCTATTGGCTGCAGACCAGCCTGATCCTCCTCTGGAACCAGAAAGGGCTCAGGATATGATCATATGGGAGCACGTTTTCTAATGATATTTAGTTCTTCATCTAAGTAAAAAATGTCAAGGATCCCTTGGGTACCATTTAGAATATCAAATGATACCAGCTACCACCAATCAAGATGAGATACAGGCAGCTCTGCTCCCCAAAATGCCCCAGTAACTTTGGCCAGAGGTTACTTGGTATAAAAACATCTTTTCTACAGAAATTCAATTCAGTTTTATTTTATAAGTCCATCACTCATTTCTTCTTGGTAACGTTCATTGCTGGGGAAAAAAAAAAACAAACTTTTATCATGAATATGTACATCCGTAGCTATTTTATCACTCAGAATTTAATTGGGGTGAGTCAGAGATCATAAACCATATATGAAGCCCAGCCAAGAAAAATAATTCAAGGGTGGTTTACCAAGCTCAAGCCTGTTCTTTTGCAGTTAGCATCTAATTATGAAGAAATAAAGGCAAAGGGATGGCACTCACTATTGTAGCTTAAACAGTAAGGCAGAGAGAAAGACTTGGGAACTTCTGCCTTGAGAGATACTTAGCTATGCCTTTTCTCTTCCAGATCTTGATGGGTAGAAAACCTGACCAATTGCTGAATCATGGTTTTAGCTTTGTTTTTAAGCCTAACTGGGAAAGATTTCTAATTATTCCTGAGTATTCATTATTCTTTCCTTATACAATAGAATTCCAGTATTTAGTTAAACATGGGTTTCCTTGTAACAAAGACCCCATTTCCCTGAAATCAGCATGTCAAAGTGACATCTGAACTCATCTGTTCATAAATGCATGATTTAAGATAGCTAACTAATGGAGCTGTCCATCCATTCATCAGGAAATTTACCACACAGGCCCAATGGGATATTTTCCAGTATTAGAAAGATTTAAATTCTGTAATTTAAAAGAGTTTGGATGGATATGGATGTCATCATACCTAGTGAAATAAGCCAGGCATACAAGAAGTACATAATTATAAAGTATAAAATTGTAAGAAATTTATTACTATTTTATATTACTATAAGTAATTTTATATTACTATAAAATTAAGAAATTTATTACTATTCTGCAAATGATTTTTAGATATAACATGAGCACAGTCAAAGTCTGTATTTGTTAGTCATTTGAATTTCATTTTTTGTAAGACTAGAGATTGAAGGAAGTGCCCTATGCACACAAGGCAAGCATTCTACCAGCTGAACCATAGCCAAACCCTTAATGTCACAATATATAAGAGAAAATAATTGTTGTCTTCTATAATAACTTAGTCTTGTCAGTTGTTTTGAGCAATAAATTTCTAGTGAATGTTTGTGTCTGGAAGGAAATTTTTATAGAAAATTAAGTCATGGGGCTCTGGTTTAATCTACCAATAAAAATCTTGATGGATTCATAGTATATATTATTGAGAGGTATTTAAGAAGTAGAAGATAAGTCCACCGGATGAAGTAGGTGTCTGGGTATATGTCCTTGTTGCTATATTTCTCCTCACCTCTCTGCCTTCCTTCTCTCTTTTTCCTGTCTGCCCTGATGTAAGATGCTTGCTTGGTTATGTCTTTTCTACCATGGTAAATTAAACATTCTAAAAATATTAGCCAAGTAAACTCTTCTTTTCCTTAAGTTCCTGTCTCAACAATTTTTTCCTCACTAATGAAAGACTTCTATCAGAATTAAATACATTCTATGAAAATCCAGATTAAGTAAATAAACAGATAAGCCATTCAACTCAGAGAAAATACTTATAAATATCCTATATAGGAATCATATTTAGAGTACAGTCATCCCCACTCTCAATCCCTACCACCCTACAGCTCAATTCGTTCTCTTTGTTCTCACAAGCTTTTTTCATGTACTGTGATTATTCATTTTCTTCATGATCCACTGAGTTGAAGCAGAGCTCTCTGTAGGATCTTGGGTTTGCAACTATCTGTTTGATAGTTGGACTCAGTAATATGGGGGACTCAGTAGTAGGTCCACAGCTGATTTCCTTTTACTTGAGTTCCTCAATACCCAATAGTTGAGAGATAAATAGTATAACCTGTACGCCTTAGGCTGGGTATTATACATGCTTTGCTTGAGACTGAGTTCACAACTATTGTTTATTCTCTTCATTTTGAGCAGTCTGGGGTTTGTCTTTACTCAAAGTCTTTGTAAGGAGAAGCTTATTAAGGGTGACTCAGCTTTTGTTTATGGATATAAGCACAAGCACTCAGAGGCTAGTTTACTGCTTTGTCTGTAGTAAAATACATCATCTAATAAGAAAACGATCAAAATATTCAGAGAATATGTGCAGGTGATACATTTAAGCAGGGATGTTCAACATTAGTTATTATAAGATACAAATTAAATCTGCACTGCTACACAGTTGATGTCTTGGTTTGAATGAGAACGTCCTTCAGAGACTCAGGTATTTGAATGCTTGGTCTCCATTTGATGCCACTCATTGGGGAAGTGGTACAGCCACACTTGAGGGTGTACATAATTAGGAATTAGCTTTGAGAGTTGATTGCCTCAGCCTCACCCCTCTTACAGTTCTCTCTCTTTCTGCTTTGTGCTTAAAGAAATTAGTTCTCAGCTCCTGAGCTATCTGCTCTGTGGCTGTCATGGCTTCTGGCTATTATGTACTCTTCCTCTGAAATGCATGACTTCAAACAAACTATTCCTTCTATGTGTCTCTTTTATCATGGTACTTTATTACAGCACCAAAAAGTAATTAATACACCCGGTTAAAGTAAAAGGTACAATTACATATATTGTAAACTACCTGGATTTCTCATACACATTTAGTTAATGTGCACACAGTGTGGCAACTAAAGAACTTACCCTATCTTTTTTCTACTTCTTTTTCTATATTTTTCATATAACTCAACACTTAGAAGCCTGGACAATTATTCTGAAGAAGTGAGCATCTGTTTATATCCAAGTCTGCACATGAATGTTTGTATCAGCTTTATTTGTTACACCACAAATAGGAATGATTCAAGTATCCTTCTGTGAGAATGGCTTATACATATAGTGATATATACAGAAAACATAATACTATCAGGTGATAAAGAGAAATACATTTTAATACATTTGATGAATTGACTTAATATGAGGATATTATGCTTAGAGAAAAAACTAGTCTCAGAGCTGGTTCATTGTATGATGCTCCTTATCTATCAATCATAAAGTGTACAAGTGTGGTGAATTAGTGATTATGAGAGTTTATGGAAGAAAAGGCCAGGCATGAATATTAAAGTATGAGGGAGGCTGATTGGAGAGATGGGCCAGTCCTGCATTTTCTGTGTGAGGAATTTATGATTCTATGCATGTGACGACTGTCATAAGAGCACTCAGTCGAACAGCTATCAGTGAGAGAATAAAAGCCAGAGATACAAGTAAGGTCTACAGTTTTAGTAATATATTATCCTAACCAGTCTTCTGAATTTAAAATACTCTAGGCTAATGGAAGATATCTCATTTGGTATAATTGGGTGAAAGTTTCACAAGATCTCTCTGTGATGGTTTTTTATAACTCCTTGTTAGTCTTTGTTTATAACTGTTTCAAACTAAATGTTAAAATAAAACAGTATTGGCCAAGGATTTATTAGAATGATGAGAAAGAGTTAAGTTTAATATATTCTCCTTCATACAATGTCTTTGATTATATTGTTGATAAATTAAAAATTAATTTCTAAGACAGAGACAAGGCAAATCAGAATTAATGTTGCTTTTTGGGTGAGAACTGCTTTTAAAGGACTGCAAATGACAGTTAAGAGAGAGAAACATACACAGCAGATAACTAGGAAGACTTTGAATACCTTTTTAAACTGGTGTTGTTTATAAATGCCTTGCTTATGTCAAATTTGTTTTGGATTTCTATGCCCCAGTTATCATAAAAGATCCACTTGTACAAACGCATGGCTATATTTTATTATGATATATTCTAACAAAATCATAAGCATTTGTATTTGATATTTAATTAAATACAAATAGCTTGTAATATAAAAATTAATCAAATGTAATTAGCATTTCTTGTGAAGACTACACGGTTCCAAATGACAAGGACTAGTAGCTTGATTTTTTTTGTTAATTAAAAAAAAATGTGTCTATGTGTGTGCTTCTATGTGAGTATGTTCCATGATGAATGTATGTTTTTTTTTTGTGTGTGTGTGTGTGTGTGTGTGTGTGTGTGTGTGTGTGTGTGTGT
>JANHMN010000016.1:34384205-34426755 GCA_030674055.1 Rhabdomys pumilio | reverse complement strand
TGTGTGTGTGTGTGTGTGTGTGTGTGTGTGTGTGTGTGTGTGTGTGTATGTGTGCACGTGCAATAATGTCAGTGGAGGCCAGAAAAGCATACTAGTTCCCTGGAGATGGAGTAGTAGGGGATTGTGAGCCTTGTGACATGAATGTTAGCAAACTCGGAGTTCTTTGAATAAACAATATTAATAACACTATTAATCACTTAGCCCTCTCTCTTGTCTCAGGATCCAGTTCTACAGCTTTCCTTACTTGTTTATTGGGTTCCAGATGATATTCCTGGCTTCTTCTAATCATGGTTTCATCATTGATAACTGCATGACAATGAAGACTTAGACTTAAATACAATGAATAGGTTTTTTTTTTTTAATTTGAGTACAATATGGGATAAGAGTGCTAGCTTCTAGGGCGCATAGACTCTTACCCATACTTTATAATACAAATTCCTCTGAGGCTGAATATCTGTCATTAAGAAAATGCCTCTGTGAAGGTGCCTGTGTGCAAGTCTGTGGGTATTTTCTTGATTAGTTATTGATATGGAATATTCCAACAGTACCATCCCTGGGAGGTGGCCCTGAATTGCATCAGAAAGCAGGATGAGCAAACCACCATGAGCAAACCAGAAAGGAAGTACTCCTTCATATTCTCTATTTACTATCCTACCTCCAGTTTTCTACCTGTAGTTCCTTCCTTGAGTTACATCAGTGAAGGATTGAGATCTGGAGCCTCTAAGATGATGTAAACCCTTTCTACCCCTAAGATGGTTTTAGTCAGTGTTTTATCACAGTAGAAAGCTAACCAGGACACTTAGTCTAAATTAAGACAAAGTTCTTGTTGCCTACCTGATTTGTGTTCAACATTATACCCAGATTTCAGGGCATTCTTTCTCATACACTTAAATATACGTGTAATATTTTATCGGTTTTAATACATTCTTTAATTTTTTTATGAAAGTTAAACTGAAACGGAATCCAATTCTCAGTGCCAATCTTTGAAGAGAAAGTGGCTGATAGCAGTGCACCAGGGGGTACAACTGGTCACTGGAAATCTGTCTTCAGCATCATGTCACATTCCCAGTTGCCTTAGTTTATCATAAATATACATGACTTGCGAATATTACGTCAAGCAGATTCCCAGGTCTTATTGCACATTTTATTTTTCCATCCAGAATAAGGTCTGATGGATGCTAAAGGATGGCTTTATTGCCTTAAATTTCTTTAGATGTATGCCACATAGTCCAGGGTACTAAACATTATTAACTCATCTTTAATCTTAATTTGGAACATAGTTTTGATTTAGCACATATTTTGCATTCAAGCACACAAAAATGATCATAGATGTAAGCAGTCTGATTAATGACATAACTTAGACCTTGTACCATAGGACGCTTTAATTATCTTAACCATTCCTTTGTTATTTATAACCCACCATGGCTATCTACTTACTAACCACATCTATCTGTTTTCCGTCATTTTAGTTGTAACCAAATTTCATGGGGTCATGGTAGTTTTTAGGTATATCCAGAATAAGTGAATTTTTTCTTGTCTCAATTTACAAATCATAACTTCTAATGATAGTGTACTTAATCATAAATAAAAATTGGGCTAATACTTATTTCTCAGTAAGGGAACCCCCTATAATATATCCAGTCTGGTAATTTTCATGCTTGTTTTCTGAGTGCAGGAAGGAAGCCCAATAACATTCTTTACATTTATTAAGCTTGTGATAAGTGAATGACTGAATGCATATTGAAGAAAATGAATAGTAGAGGGAGAAGCTTGCTTTCCATCAACAAGCAAACTAAGATCTCAGCATGCCTTGGCTAGTACAAGTTGTTTATCATGGCACAAGGTGTGGACAGGGTTGGATAATTACTTTCTGGGGAAACTTGGATTTAAAAAGATGAAAGGATTACCCATAGAGATAAATGTTATGAGTCTATCGTTAATCCATCATACATTGCTGTGGTAGAAAAGTTTGAGCTGAGCTACCCTTTCCTTTCAATGGTTATACCATTTTATTTATGAAAATTAATAAATTTACTCATTCAATTTTTATTGGCATAATGGAATGTACAAAAAAACTGGGTTTTATAGGGTCTTTTTTTTTTCATTTATTAACATGAAAATATAATTATTTTGCTTTTACTCCTCCTTTCCTCTCCTCAGCCCCTCCTCAAACTCTACCCCAAGTTAGTAGCCACTTTTTCTTCTCTCTCTCTCTCTCTCTCTTTCTCTTTCTCTCCTCTCTCTCAACACACACATGCACATACACACACACACCATACCGACTCCCGTTTTTTTTGTTGTTTGTGTATAAATGGTTTCAAGTTGTCCACTCTACATCAGACAACCCTTATCCATGGGAAAGGCTAATTCTCCTCTAAGCAATCATTGGTTTGTCACCTTGAGATCCTTGTTTAGGAGTGAGGCCTCTGGAAATTTATGTTTTTTTTTTTTTTGTTTTTGTTTTATTTGTCATTGATATTACAGTTGACCCGGTTTTATTTTTTGAGGAGCCATTTTTGTAGGTGATTCTGTGGGTAAAATCAGTTGCTATGCAAGCACAAGGACACAAGTTCAAAGTAAATGTCCTGGAATTCTGTTTCTTACAATATTTCCACCTCTTCTTCCACAAAAGTCCCTGGACCATATATGAGTGAGGTGTACTGTAGATGTGTTCACTGGGGCTGGACTCCTCATGATCTGTTGATCTCTGTATTGTGTCCAGTTGTGGTTTTCTGTGATGGTTTCCATTTGCTGTATAGAAATTTCTCTGATGAATAGTGTTAGCTACACTTATCTGTGAGTATAAGGATTAAATATTGAATGTAGTAAGAAATTGTGCTGGTCTTGCAAAATGGCAGTTGTCATTTCTTCTCTTAGGCTCATGACCTCACTAGCATAGGGAGCTGGCTAGGTTTCTAGTACAAGGCATAATTTCTTTGTTGTTGAGTGGGCTTTAAGTACAGTTGGGCCACTGTTTGTTGGCACAGATATGTGAGTGCCTGTTATTTCACCTTCATGCTTATGGCACCATGCTGGCAATTACCATGGTTTATAGTTGTTGCACATAGGTCAGACTGTTTTATTGTTTTCCTGTCTTGGCAGTTTGTATAGGATTGTCTATTAAGGCATTTGGGCAGACTGCTCCTCAGAAGAACTGCAAACTAGCAAAAAGCCTACTACCAGCTCTGAGAGAACTTTTTCAGAGTGATTGGTAAGGTTAGTCCCAGTGTTTCCTAAACCACAGGGTATAGATATAGCCTTTGGTTACTACTTACGTATTGAGAGTAGGGCCTTATTGTAGAAGATACCACCTGTGTAGAATGCAGACTCAAATAATTCAATAGGGCATGTTATAACACCAACAAGTATAAGAGAAAAAATCAATTTAAACGAATAGCAATATATTTAAAAATATTCATTTTAATTAGTAAATGATGAACATTTGAACTTTATATTATTTTATTGTATTTTGTGAAATTGGCATTTTTGTTATTATCTTACTCTTTTTATTTTCCCAGCCTGGTTTATAATAAATTTAACAGAATTCTTTGTTCTATAAGTGCTGTCCTGTTGGTTTTGTACCTGACCAACTAAGGCTTTCAGAAATCAAGAATATTTCTTTATACATTCCGAAAGTTTGGCTGTGCTATCTTAAAATCAGCAAACAATAAGGAGAAATTAAACAACAGAACAAAACCATTCTTCCAAATAAATGATAATCCCCAATATTTTTATTATAATCTAATCAAAATCTAACCAAAAAAATAGTCCACTCTTAAAGTTTATGTAAATTTAAAATTTGAACATTGTGTGGCATAGATGCTATTTCCACTAAAACATGGTGACTATTTTTTAAAATTACCCAAAATGCTTTTTAAAATGCCTCTCCTTTTATATGCCAGCAGTTATTGATGATGTATTTAGGTTTTGGTTAATCAGGTCTAAGTCTTATATCTGAGCTTGTTATGATTCTTTCAAGGAATTCAGGTCTTTTCTAGTAGTCCCATATGGTGGTTTAAGAGTGAGCTTAAGTTAGTTATCAGATGACTTGGCTAGAAGTTTTATATATAAGCAACATTCTAATAAAGACAATAAAGGTAATCTGTATTTTTCAGATTTATAGCATGTGGAACTAGAGAAGACACTAATAATATTCACAATTGAGCTGGAGCAACAGCTCAGTGGGTAAGATTATTTGAAGCACAAGCCTGAGGACTTGAGCTTTCAAATCCCCAATACCAAGCAAAAAGCCAGGCATAGTTAGTTGAACATGCATATAATCCCACCATTAGGAAAAGAGGTAGAGATAGGTAGATTCTGAGAGCTTGCTGCATGGCCAGCCTTGCTAGCACAATGAATAATTTCAATGAGTGACTCTGCCTTACAGAATAAGTTAAATAGTCACAAAGAAAAGTACCTCCATTCTTTTCTGGCATTTGGATATTCATGCATAATTGTACATACCTACACATACACGTGTATGGATCCCACAGATATACTCCACCCTCAAACTTCAAAATATGTCCATAACCTTAGACACATCACTAATTTTAATGTGCAAATAGGTGTAAAGTATTTTCTACTGACTTCATTTGCACAGCTATTAACTTCAAGCATAACTAGCTATTAACTAGTTGGATAAGGTCCAATAAATTACTAATTCACAAATGTCTGGCTGTTGGGAAAAGTATCAGCTTCAGAATTGATGTTTATTTTTGCCATACTTTTTAATAAGACATCTGAATTCCACCTTTAAGGTAGATTGTATTTTATGTTTGAAGAAGAGGGAAATAGATTTCGTAGATGTTTTCAAATATAAAGCCAATATTGTAATCTAGAAGAAAATATTAGGAGATAATAAGGAAGCAAGTACTTGGTGCATAATAATAAAAGACAGTTTTTCTTTTAAATGACATTCATATATTTGAGTGGCTTTCATTCTATGGGAGAATATCAATGAAACAACCTAAAACACAGAAGGCAGCTTTTTTTCCCCCCAGTAAGCATTTCACAATGAGTGAATGATTCTTGGACTATCAGGCATTCACATCCTTGTGTTTGACCCTTTGACATAATAAAATATAAAGGTTAGCAAAACTCTTCCTTCAAATAGAACCCGTGATTATCACATTACTGACATCATCTATACCCCCTTACTTACAAAACTTCATTCTTTAAAAATCATTACATCTAATTAGTCAGTTTATTTAATGTGGGAGTGGGGGGTCAGCCACCGCACGGGTGTAGATGTCAGGAATAATAGTCAGTACCTAATTTTGTCTCCTTCTGGGTGATCAAGCCCATGTCTTCAGACTTAGCAGCAGACAAGCCACCTCATTGACCTTGAATTTTACATCCCCTTAGCATTTGGCTATCCTCAAGATTTCAATGAAAATTTTTAACTAACTAATCACCAGATCTGAGAAGTTTTGGGATATTAAGAAAATGTTTGCAGTGTACTGTAGGATAAATCAATTTGGAGAAGCCGTCTCCAAATTAGAAGTGACAGTTGAACAGAATACCACAAGAGAAAGATAAGTGGCCACCAGGCTGCACAAAGCACGAATTCTTACATCAAGAATTGTTAAAAAAAAAAAAAAAGAAGAAAAAAGAAAAAGAAACAAGGAGAGAAAAGCATGGCTTCCTCTGAGCAGGTATAGCAGGGAAACCTTGGATAGGAAAGGATGAGAAAGAAAAACTAGATAGAGACTTGCTAAGAGCAGTCATCCAGCTGTGTCTCCTTAAATGATGGATTGATTAAATTGAACTGTACAACTTGTTTTGATAAAGAATCATTATTCAAATACAAATACAGGAGAGGTTGCTGCTTAGGAAACTTGTCATTATTTGCTGGGGTAAATTTTTTTTAAAAAATAATCATATGGAGTTTGGGTTTGTTGTTGATGTTTGTCAGCATATATATTTAAATACAAGTGGTATTATTTGTGGAAAACAGCTAGATGGAGCACAATATATAACCTATGATTAATGGAATCAAAATCTCAATTTGAAGGAAGAATGTAAAGTACTTCAATGGGGCTTAAGGCTTTAGGACATCTAGGCAATGATGATAAAACAATGTCAAGTGATTAATTAATGTAATAAATTAGATTAATGTATCCAGGGAACTTTGATAATATGGTAGAAATATTTTCATTGTCTTCAACAGTAAGTATTTTCACCAGTAATTGTTCTTAATAATCTAAGTAAGTGAATTAGCCATTCTATTCTTCCTGAATGTGAATTTTCTTGGCTTACTTAGTTTCTCCCTGAAACTATTTATTTATTTAGTTTATTTCTGAAAGGGTTCTACCATATGACCTGACTTTGTTGGTGACCATCTAAAAGCATGTCCCCATGGCGCATTTTTTCCTATAAAATATGTATCTCTTCCTTTATCTAGTGTTTTCTACTTCTTCATCTTAACAGTATAAATATGTTTGATGATAATCACACTGAGATTGTGACCTTGATGGTCCTGTTTAAATCACACTTTATCTTTTCCATAAATTTTTCATTTAGTTTGTCTGTACATTTATCTTAATTAGCTTGCATTTCCTTCCCCTTAGTATATATCTATCAGTCTTTGCTGTGACCAGGACAAGTAGTGGATAAAAATGCTATTTTAAGCAAGCATGAGTCAGATAACTTCAGTCTAGAAAAGCTGGGTCTTTCTTTCCTCCTTGAGAATCCAAGGACCAGCGAAGGACAAACAAAGTTATTAGTTAGACTTCTTCCTGGGTGGTAAGGAAAGCAAGCATAAAAGTTACTCCTAAAGTTTGCTTTACCATCAAATAAATCATTTTTAATATGAAGATGCCAAATCAAGTGCTTGTATAATTTATTTTAGTAATAGTCACATATTTATGGGTATCTTATTGATTTTGTGAAAATGATACTTATGTGAGTGGCTTGGGAAGGAGATTTATGATAATTCTGTTAGGCAGAAATTTGAGAGGAGAATAAACAGTTGCTGTTTTAGCTAAGCAAAAAATAATCTGACATACAAGAGTGCTTGCTTTTCCTATTGCTCTGTTTTCATAAAAACAGTGATATTAAGATGCGATAGGAAGACATTTTCTCCAGTGCAGTTAAAAGCTATTGGGAAGTTAGTTTTGTGCCAAGTTGTAAGAAATATGTTGTATATAGGGGATCATTGCTGAGCAAGAGATGCTGAGATGCTGAACATACACATACATTTATAACACATTTCTTAATCTATATAATGTTTGCTGAAATCCTATTTTATTTCTCTGTAACCTGCTATGTGATTTTTTGAGCATCTTGACTCTCCTGTTTTATAAGATTAATGAAGGAATATTATTTGCTTTCTTACTATAAATTGTGAGTCTGTAAGTTTCATAAATCTTTCCTTTTTAGCAAAATGAAACTGTAGTTGACTATATCCAGCTAAGGCTGTTGTCAGTTAAAAGATAAATATATAAGATAACACAAAAGAAACATATTGATAAGTTTATCAGAAACATCCATTCCAATAGCAAACTAAAGCCTCAGAACGTTTTTTAAAAATCACCTAATTTCAAAGCATCACAGAATATTTAAAGAAATCTCACTTAATTTATTTTGTTTTACAGTATATTTTTATTTATTTGTTGAGGAGTTCATATTTGTAGGTAATATATTTTGATCACATTCCAATCCTGCTACCTCACTCTAAATTCTTACAGATCTCCCTTGACATTGTCCTCTCATCTCCATCTAAACTTGCTTTTAACCTACTGAGTTCAATTACTACTGCCAATATATGGATGATTATAGGGCCATCCACTGGAATGTGGGTGATCTACTAAGGTCATTCCTGTAAAAAATCTGATGACATCTTTAATCATCTAAAAATAGCTCCTAAGGTAAAGGTAAACCTTTACAATCTGTGTGGATTTTGGAATGGCATCATTTATAAGGCTTGTACATGTAACCACAGGGGACTTGTTATTTCCAGTTTTCTCATAGTCCACTCAAACAACTCACTTTTATAATGTTCTATTCTCTCATTTTTGAAGTTTCCTGAACATTGGAAGAAGGGAATATTAAAATATAGATGCTTCAATGGAGCTAAACTGTCTGTGGTCATTTATTCTTGATCAGTTATGAATCTCTGTGTTGAATGTCTTTGACTCCAAAAAGAAGCTTCTCTGATAAGAGGGAATAGCTATACTCATCTAAGGTTATAACAATAAGTTCTTAGAAGACACTTTAATACTATGTTCATTTATAAAAATAGTAGTAGTAGGTTCTCTATAGTGCCTATGATTTTCCCAATCATTGTTTCTTACAGTGCCAGGTCTGAGTTCCTCCCCTTTGAGCAACTAATCAAAAAGTATTCATGACCTGTATAATATCAACCCTGCTATTTCACCAACGGATATATCTGAACAGGCTAGTCATGTACCTTACAGCTTCCAAAGATGGGTAAAACTATTTATGACTTTTCTTCGTGATTACTTGTGTAGCAATCCATGATCAAAGCTAGTCAGTATGGTTGAAACAAAGAAACCAGGAAAGTATCTTAGTCAAGGGTATGGTGTTTTAAACAATAGTGTTTTACCATCAAGTTCTGGTGAGTACCAATACTGGCAACCATAGCCTGTATTGTTTAGAGATCTGTGAGATCTTATGCTTATCAACTTAAAGTATACCATATCTGGAACTTGGTTTTTTGTTTAGTAACCTGTGGCTTATAGAAGGAGCAACGCTAACCACCTACAGTGACTGTGGAGGGTAATTCCATTAATGTAAATGTATGTATTCAAAACTTTCAAATATATATGGAGTTTATAAAACACCCTGGTTTATATTTATACAATTTTATAAAATATTAAAGTTCTATATAGGTAACCCAGATTTAGAAGTCTACCTGCCATACATTCTCTCTTATATGTGGACTATGGTTTCAAACTGTAATTTGTTTACTTAAATTTGGGAACCTGTTTAAGCCAAACATTAGAAAGTATCCATTGAGAGTGAGAATTTTAAGAGGTAGTAAAACACAGGTGAAGAGAGATTGGGCAAAATGAGAATATTAAAAATGGAGGGGTGATAGGAAATTAGGACAGAGGACAAAGTAGGGAAGAGAGATAGTGATCTCACTCAGTATCTTTAGTTTTCCAATTTAGAAACTGAAACTCAAAGATCTCAAAGTTCTTGCCCAGAGCTGTTGGATCAGAATAAAATCAGTTGTAATTTGTTTGATCAGTTTCTCTGCATCTGTATGTTTCTTGTGATTGTTCTTTGGCTTGATTTTCTGTTTGTTTGTTTTGTCCTCTCCTGGTTTGTTTGTTTTCATTTATCTTATTCTTTTGTTTTATAGATGCTTGTTTGAGAGACAGAAGGAGGGGAGATTCATATAGAAAGAATTGTGTGAGGATTTTGTAGAAATTGAAGGAGGGGAATTGTAATCAACATATTGTATGAAAATAATGTTTTCAATAATAGAAAAGAATATTTTCCCCATGACCATAAAGTCATGAGATAAACTTCCTCCAAAAGATAAATAAGACACATTGAGAACTTATCCCTAGTATTAAAACATAAATCTGTTTAGACATACATTGATAATATTTTCTTAATCTACATCATTTTTATTCAGCTCCTATTGCTAGCTGTATGTGATAAGACTGTGTTCTTATCTCTGTCTCCTTAATACCGTCTACACTATGCCTGAGGACCAAAGATATGATGACTATTTTATCCTTGATCCCGTGAATCTTCTGTAACTTATAGGCTACTCTGTAAATTGATCAGTGAGCTTTTTGTCTTTTGTCCTAGTTCACCACTTCAGTGCTTTGGGATTCTGTGAATCGAGTATTCCAGATTACCCCAAATGCATTTAATGCTATAAAATAAACTAAATGCTTTACAAAGAAATTGATGTACTTGATTTACTGGAAAATCCTGAGTAAAAGTTCTGAGTGCCCAGGGTAAAACACAGACAGATTCATTTCTAGCTGTAAGGTTTTTGTTGTTGTTTAGAATGTTTGTTTGTTTTGTCTTGATTTAGCAAAACCTAAGGAAGACCATGAATAATGAATGCCTTAGGTGCAGCTCAAGTATAAATTTAATAAGGAAAGGGTGTTTTAAAGATTTTAAAAATAGAATTCTGATCACTTTTATTAATAACCAAATGATGGGTAAAGATGCTACTGTGGAGTGATCTTTACCTTTGGTGGATGGAATTTAGAGATTCCACATGATAAAGAGCTGCAGCATCCACTCTGAGGATGCACTTGAACCTGGAAGGAGCTTCTGCAGGAGCTATAGTGATGAGACTTCAGAAGTGGAAATTCTAGTACATTAGAAACATCAGTTGAACATCTCCACTTCCTGTGTTACATAATCAGGACAATCTGTGAAATCCTGTACCAACCAAACTGACCCTACAGCCCTGGCATTCATCTGGTTTTGAATTCTTCTCAGCACTGCACTTCCCTTAGCTGACCACTTTCACACATGCGGTGCAAACTGTGACAGAAAGTTCACTTAAAATTGAGAGAAAAAGCATCAATAGCTTACAGAAGAGCAGTCTTCCCACATTATATACTGCCCTTGTTGTACTTTCAAGTAACCAAGCCAATTTTAAATTTCCTATGTATGCTTCCTATGTATTGTTTTTCTATGTTATATATTCTTCTCTGTAGAAAGCAAAATCTATTGACCTCATATTTGTTCTGATATCAGAGCCTGTATCTAAATATAAGCAAACCTTTGAAAGGCTAAGAAAGAGCAGAATATGTGAGGATCATCTTGTTCTCCTTTGTAGAACCCCTGTTCCCCCTCAGGGTATCATTTACCCTAATTGTTTCTTCAATGACTCTAGTGATTTTAACAATCTTGTACTGTAGTTTTGTTTTGATTTTCCTGTTTGTTTAAAGTTCTTATGACAAGATACTCTCTGACATTTTCCTTCTCTTTTTTTTTCAAGTAATTTTCATTTCTGTTCCAGTCTCTTTGTTTCTAAGAATTGGTAAATTGAAAGTTAGTCTACGCTCAAGGCTATTAAGGAACGAAACTATTTTAGTTGCAGCCTGGAAACATTATTTTGCAGTTCTAAGCTTCAGTATGGGAAATAAAGGAAAGATGTTAATATTTACCAGTATGTTTTGTTCTTTATTTTTGTTTGATTTTTAAGAACCGAGGATCAGTAGCTATAATACTTATATCCCCAGGTCAAGAAAGTTCATATTCATGTATAGGTTTTAGATATGGTCTGGCAATACTTTAACACTCTCGTGTATATATTCACTAGAACTTTAGCTATAATTTTTTTAAAGCTTCAATTCAGGACCATGGAGCCATAACTCATTTAAAATAACTAAAATTAGTAAAAAAGAAGATTGAGTCTTTTAATAATGCAATCAAAAGTGACATAATATAGGCCAACTAAAAATTGTATAGAAATAGTTATGAATTTGTAGAACAAATTATGGACAATTATTTGAAAAGTTCAAATCACTGGGCTAACAAAATGAATCTTGCAAAAAAAAATTCTCAATTGATATATTCTTTTGCATGGGCTTTTTTTAAATTAAAAAATTAGATATGAATTATTTGAGCTTAAAAATTAATTAAATCAACACAGTGACCCTTGCTACATATTTGTGTCTCTTCCAGTCATGGTAGATGCAGCTGTGTATAAATAAGAAGTGAGAGACTGGTGTCAGGCCCCTGTATCAGGATCATGCTACCTACTCCTGAAAAGAAAGAGAAACAAAAAACAATCAATCAATCAACTAACCAACAAACCAACCAACTAAACAAATCAAAAACCTTAAACTCAAATAGGAGTTGCAGATTTAGTTTCAGGTCTTGCCAGATATAATCTATCACTTCTATGTTTTTTTGCTTTTATATTGCAAACAAAGCACAGACCTAAAAAATATACGAAGGAATTATTGTAAGAGCACTTGTATTGAGTAACAATTTTTTTTTTACTTCAAGAAGTCAGCTTTCTACATTTCTTTATCATCTTATTACCTAAATATTATAAGTAGATTAAAGCCTTGAAAATAGCCCAAACATCATAACCTTCTAAGCAAGTGGTCAATGACAATGCATATGTAAAGTGAGGATAATTAGTCTCTATGTTCAACTGTGTCCATTTTTAAAAAAAAATTTATTGGATATTTTATTTATTTGCCTTTCAAATGTCATCCCCTTTCTCCATTTCCCCTCCCTAAAAACCCCTATCCCATCCCCTTTCTAATTTTTGCTTCTATACCATTTTAACTACATGCAAGTATTCAGGTCAGTACTAGGTTGAGGAACTAGCAATACAATAGATGTAAATAGTCAAGAAACAACCAAGACAATAAACATAATAGTCAAAGAACAAGCAAGGCAATAAACAAAGTTTATAATCAAGCTCACTACCCTCTTGCCTCTGCTTAAATCCTGACTCACTTCTTCTAGTATTTGCAAGCTTTTTTCAGAATACCAAGATCCTGTAATACTCAGGGCTATAAAACAAAAGCTGATTGATAGACCCCCTTAACAGACATGCAAGGTTGCAACACACTAACACAATTAGAAAGTGTATAATCAGTGCAACTTTCATTAAATACTGTAGAATCAAACATAATTTAAACATGACAATTAAAAGAACCTTAACACATGCACTAACACTTGTTTGAAATCCAGATCCTGTCCCAACTTTATCTCTTGCTAACATAACAACATAGAGAACTGCAACTAAGTTCCAAATAAGTCTCTGATAATGTCCAGAACCACCCTTCCAAATGAAGACTGTTATTTCCAATATTGGATTGATTTCTAGACTATTTCATGATTGAGTCCAAATAACTGATCATCTTTGAAAAAAACAAGAGTCATTATAACTTCTTCTTTTTTTTTTTTTTTTTTTTTGATTCTCTGTTCCAAAGGGTCAAAAACTTGAGGCAAGGCAGCTTGTCCAATCTGGTGTATAGGTAAGCAAAGGTAGGTCAGGAACATATGTCCAATACAGCTTCCCAGTCACTCTTGTTATGGCACTCAGCAAGCTCACAGGTCAGCATCATTCTTTGTCCCGGCATCAGCATATCTCACTTGTCATTCTGGCAGTCACCATGCTCCTTCAGCATCCTGCAGAAAAAAACCAAAACAAAACAAAACAGAAACATGCCCTCTTTCTCATATTAAATACCTGATCAGGATCATGCCATATGCCAGTAAGTATATCCTTCCCTTTCACCTATGCATAAGTATGCCTAGTTGTAGAGTACCATAGACACTCAACATAAAAACTTTGGCATCCAAAGTTTTAAAAAATTTAAAACCAAAAGAACATGATTTAGCAAATTTTGTGCTGTGTGGGAATATATATTTTCCTTTTTTATTTTATGAAAATATTCTTTTAAAGTTCCATGGGCCCCTTCTACAGTCCCTTATCCTTGAAAATTATAAGGAATCTCAATAATATAGGTAATATTAAATTGCTGCCTAAAAGTCTCAAATGCTTTTAGACAGTTTCATTAACTGTTTATTATTATTATTATTATTATTATTATTATTATTATTATTATTATTTATCTACATTTTAGGTGTTATCCCCTTTCCCCATTACTCCCTCAAACCCCTTATCCCATCCCCACTCCTATTTCTATGAGGGTGTTCCCCAACCCATCCACCCCCTCCCACCTCCCTGCCCTTGAATTCCTCAAAAATGGGTCATCCAGCCTTTAAGGGGTCAAGGTCCTCATCTCCATTTATGCCCAGCAAGGCTATCCTTTACTATATATACAACTGGAGCCATGTGTCCCTATGTGGGGAGCCAACAGAAGGCAGATATCATCCTTGCAGCCATCTTGAGCCTTATACCCTGACAAGAGACTTGATTACAATAGCCTACAACAGCTGAGCACACTCTGATAACATCTTGCTTTATATACCTAGGATCTTCCCTTGGCTGTGTGAGACTTAAAGGTGTGATTTAGAGCTGAGACTTAAGGGCATGACTTAGAAGTGAGACATATAAAAGGCAAGAGGCAGACAGAAGAGTTCAGTACAACTTGGAGTTAGTTATTAGGCATTAGGTAGCAGGCACTTGAAATAAAACTTGGAACTGGAAACTTGGAACTTGAAGGCACTAGGGACTAGGAACTAGGGATTAGGGACTCAAGACTTGGGACTTGGACTAGGAAGAGAGACTGAAGAATAAACGGGATTGAATCCACTCTGTCTGGTCTCCATTCTTCTCATCCATCCTCACTCTCTCTCTTGCTGAACCCCGACCTGCAGACCTGAGCAGCCTGGGGCAGTGTGGGCTCTAACACTTTAGCCCCCAAAGCTTTTGACAGTGCGTGTCCCAACATTGACAGAGCGTTCCCTGAAATTTTGGCCCCTCAATGTGGGGCAGCTCAGGCCGCAACATTTTTGGTACCCAACGTGGGGCAGCAAGAACGAGAGACCCAGTGAGGGACATTACTGGAAGAAAAATCTGTCAAAAATTCAGAAGTGAAACGAAGGTGATCACCAAGGGAATCTGCTGTGTCGAGAAAGGTAAGTCATGTTAATGAAAATGGAGCAAGAAATAAGTCAGCCTGAACTCAACTCTCTGTTTCTATTTTGCTTTTTGGTGCTCACATGTGTTAATTATCTGTTTTTGTTTCGTTGTTTGAATGCTGTCTTTCATGTTCAAAATAAAAAGAAATGTATTTATCTGAAATTAGAATATAAAATACAACTAAAGGTTGATGACGATTTGTCAGAGCCAGATTGTGCTGACCTAGAAGAAGAGGCAGTTGAATGTTAAGACCCTGAATGTCCCTCTTCCGGAAGACCTTCTCCCTATGTGCCTCTGCCTCCAAGTGCTCCCGCAATAGAGATGGTGGTTGTAGATCCCATAAGGGAGTTACAGGAAAAAATATCTGTTCTTAAACAACAAATAGAGTTAGAAAAAGAGTATCAGGACTTAATTAATCAGCTACAAAAATTAAAGACAGGGAAGATGTCTCAAGAGGTAAACTTCAAAAATCCCTTGGATCCTTGCATTCCTCAACCAGGAGTCCAAAATCAGTCCCTGTCACCTAGCTTAAGATTAGCCACAGATCATCCATGTGTGTTTCCAGGCTAACTGCTTAGACCTTAGGAGTTCTGGTTGGTTGGTATTGTTGCTCTCCCCATGGAGCCACAAGCCCCTTCAACTTCTACAGTCTTCCCTCTAACTCCTCCATTGGAAACCCCATGATCAGTCCAGTGGTTAGCTGCGAGCATCCGCCTCTGTATATGTCAAGGTTCTGTCAGAACCTCTCAGGAGACAGGTGTATCAGGCTCCTGTCAGGATGCACTTCCTGACATACACAACAGTGTTTGCATTTGGTGATTCCACCTGGGATGGAACCCCAGGTGGGGCAATCTCCAGACAGTTCCTCCTCCAGTCTCTGCTCCACACACTGTCTCTGTACTCCTTCTAAGAAAGACTAAAGCACCCACATTTTGGTCTTTCTTCTTGAGCTTCATATGGTCTGTCAGTTATATCCTGGGTATTGTGAGCTTTTGGGCCAATACCTGCTTATCAGTGAGTACATATCATGTGTGTTCTTTTGGGACTGTTACCTCACTCAGGATGATATTCTCAAGCTCCATCCATTTGCCTAAGAATTTCATGAACTCATTGTTTTTAATAGCTGAGTAGTAGTCCACTGTGTAAATGTACCACATTTTCTGTATCCATTTCTCTGAAGTAGGATTGGTAAAGATCTTTTCCAAATCTGTTGGTTGCTGTTTTATCCTATTGACAGTGCCCTTTGCCTTACAGAAGCTTTGCAGTTTTATGAGGTCCCATTTGTCAATTCTTGATCTTAGAGCATAAGCAATTGGTGTTCTGTTCAGGAACTTCCCCCTGTGCCCATGTGTACAAGGGTCTTCCCTATTTTCTCTTCTATTAGTTTCAGTGTACCTGGTTTTATGTAGAGGTCTTTGATCCACTTGGACTTGAGTTTTGTACAAGGAAATAAGAATGGATCAATTTGCCTTCTTCTACATGCTGACCTCCAGTTGAACCAGCACCATTTGTTAAAAATCCTGTCTTTTTTCCTTGAATGGTTTTGGCTCCTTTGCCAAATAACAAGTGACCATAGGTATGGGGGTTCATTTCTGGATTTTCAATTCTATTCCATTAATCTTCTTGCCTATCTCTGTACCAATACCATGCAGTTGTTGTTTTTTTATTTTTATTTTATTTATTTATTTTTTATCACTATTGCTCTGTAGTAAAGCTTGAGGTCAGGGATGGTGATTCCCATAGAAGATCTTTGATAGTTGAGAATAATTTTCAGTATCCTGGATTTTTTGTTATTCAAAATGAATTTGAGACTTGCTCTTTCTAAGTCTGTGAATAATTGAGTTGGAATTTTGATGGAGATTGCATTGAATCTGTAGAATGCTTTCGGCAAGATGGCCATTTTTACTATATTAATTGGGCCAATCCGTGAGCATGGAGGATCTTTCCATCTTCTGACATCAGTTTCTTTCTTTAGAGACTTGAAGTTCTTGTCCTACAGATTTGTCACTTGCTTGGTTATATTCTAACCAAGGTATTTTATATTATTTGTGACTATTGTGAAGTGTGTCTTTCCCCTAATTTCTTTCTCAGCTTGTTTATCCTTTAAGTAGGGGAAGGCTACAGATTTCTTTGAATTAATTTTATGTTTAGGCACTTTGCTGAAGTTATCAGGTTTAGCAGTTCTTTGATGGATGCTTTGGGGTCACTTAAGTATACTATTATATCATCTGCAAATAGTGAAAATTTTACTTCTTCCTTTACTATTTGTATCCCTTTGCATTCCTACTGTTGCCTAATTTCTCTGGCTAGGACTTCCAGTACTATATTGAATAGGCAGAGAGAGAGAGAGTAGTCAGCCTTGTTTAGTCTCTGATCTTAGTGGGCTGGCTTCAAGTCTCTCTCCATTTAGTTTGATGTTGGCTACTGGTTTCTGTATATTTCTTTTTGCTATGTTTAGGTATGGACCTTAGATTCCTGATCTTTCCAAGGCGTTTACCATGAAGGGATGTTGAATTTTGTCAAATGCTTTCTCAGCATCTAGGAAGATGGTCATGTAGATTTTATTCTTTGAGTTTGTTTATATAGTGGATGAATTTCCATATATTGAACAATCCCAGCATTCCTGGGATAAAGCCTACTTGTTCATGATAGATGATAGATTTGATGTATTCTTAGATTCTATTTATGAGAATTTTATTGAGTATTTTTACATTGATATTCAGTGGTAGATTGGTCTGATGTTCTCTTTCTTCGTTGGGTCTTTGTGTGTTTTAGATATGAGTGTAATTGTGGCTTCATGGGATGAATTGTGTAGTGTTCCTTCTGTTTCTATTTTGTGGAATAGTTTATAGAGAATTGGTATTAGGTCTTCTTGGAAGGTCTGATAGAATTCAGCACTAAAACCATTTGATCCTAGGCTTTTTTGGTCGGGAGACTTTTAATGACTGCTGCTATTTCTTTAGGGGTTATAGGACTGTTTATATGGTTTACCTGATCCTGATTTAACTTTGGTACCTGGTATCTGTCTAGAATGTTGCCCATTTCATCCATATTTTCCAATTTTGTTGAGTACAGACTTTTGTAGTAGGATCTTTTGGTTTTTTGAATTTCCTCAGTTTCTGTTGCTATGTCTCCCTTTTCAGTTCTGATTTTATTAACTTGGATACTATGTCTGTGTCCTCTGGTTAGCCTGGCTAAGGGTTTATCTATCTTGTTGATTTTCTCAAACAACTAGCTCCTGATTTTGTTGATTCTTTGTATAGTTCTTTTTTATTTCTACTTGGTTGATTTCAGCCCTAAGTTTGATTATTTTCAGTCATCTATTCCTCTTGGGTGCATTTGTTTCCTTTTGTTCTTCAGCTTTCTGGTTTGCTGTCAAGCTGCTTTTAAAGTCGACTTTATTTGATATTAGAATGGCTACTCCAGCTTGTTTCTTGGGACCATTTGCTTGAAAAATTTTTTACAGCCTTTTATTCTGAGATAGTGTCTCTCTTTGTCACTGAGGTGTGTTTTCTGTATGCAGCAAAATGTTGGGTCCTGTGTATGTATTCAGTCCATTAATGTATGTATTTTTGTTGAGGAATTGAGTACACTGATGTTAAGAGATATTAAGGAGAAGTGATTGTTGGTTCCTGTTATTTTTGTTATTAGAGGTGGAGTTATGTTTGTGTGGCTATCTTCTTTTTGGTTTATTTGGTTGAGATTACTTTATTGCTTTTTCTAGGGTATAATTTCTTTTCTTGTATTGGAGTTTTCCTTCTATTATCCATTGTAGGGCTGGATTTGTGGAAAGATAAATTTGGTTTTGTCATAGAATATCTTGGTTTCTCCATCTATGGTAATTGAGAATTTTTATTGGGTATAGTAGCCTGGGCTGGCATTTGTGTTCTCTTAGGATCTGTATGAAATCTGTCCAGGATCTTCTGGTTTTTATAATCTCTGGTGAGAAGTCTGGTTCCCTAACTGCTTTTAATAGTCTTTCTTTGTTTTGTATATTCAGAGTTTTGATTATTATGTGACAGGAGGAATTTATTTTCTAATCTAGAATATTTGGAGTTCTGTAGGCTTCTTGCATGTTCATAGGCATCTCTTTCTTTAGCTTTGGAAAGTTTTCTTCTATAATTTTGTTGAAGATGGTCTTTTAATTTGGGAATCTTCACTTTCTTCTATACCTATTATTCTTAGGCTTGGTCTTCTCATTGTGTCCTGGATTTTCTGGATGTTTTGGGTTAGGAGCTTTTTGCATTTTACATTTTCTTTGACAGTTGTGTCAATGTTTTCTATGGTGTCTTCTGCACCTGAAATTCTCTCTTCTATCTCTTGCCTTCTGTTGGTGATGTTTGCATCCATTACTCCTGATCTCTTTCCTAGGTTTTCTATCTTCAGGGTGGTCTCCCTTTGTGATTTTTTTAATTGTTTCTACCTTCAGTTTTATGTCCTGGATGGTTTTGTTCAATTCCTTCACCTATTTGGTTGTTTTCTTGTAATTCTTTAAGGGATTTTTGTGTTTCCTCTTTAAGGGCTTCTACCTGTTTACCTGTGTTCTCCTATATTTCTTTAAGGGAGTTATTTATGTCCTTCTTAAAGTCCTCTATCATCAACATGGGAAGTGATTTTAAATCTTAATCTTGCTTTTCTGGTGTCATGAAGTATTCAAGGTTTGCTATGGTGGGAGAACTAGGTTTTGGTGATGCAATGTAACTTGCTTTCTGTTGCTAATGTTCTTGTTCTTGCCTTTTCACTTCTGGTTATCTCTAGTGCTACCTGACCTCACTGCTTCTGACTGAATCCTGTCTCTCTTGTTATCTTGGTTGTGTCAGAACTCCTCAGAGTCCAGCTGTCTGTGATCCTGTCATTCTGAGATCATAGGTATAAGAGCACCTGAAAGCCAGGCTTCTGGGATCCTGAAATCCTGTTGTGATTAAGCTCCCAAGATTCTGTGATCCTATTATCCTATGTTTCTGGACATGTTAGAGCTCCTGGGAGTCTGGCCTCCTCTGGGTTTTTAGGGATTGTGTACAGAGCTGTCTCCCTAAGACTGCTCAGGGCACAGGCTCAGACAGAAAGAACTTTGTTCATTTTTAATTAAAAGTATTCATACAGTTTTCTGCATTCAAAAAATGTGTATGTATGTGTATATGTCCATACAGACACCAAAGAGCATGGATGTTAGAGGGCAGCTTGCATGAGTTGGTTCTCTTCTTCCACTATGTAGTTTCTGGGTCTTGAATTCAGGTTTTCAGGACTGCTAGTAGGTGCCTCTACTCACTGAATCATCCGCTCTACTCCAGTTTCCTCTAATCCTACTGTTGGTTTAATATTTTTGGTGGATTTGGGGAATGTCTAGTATCACCCTGATAAGTAATCTTCATTATGGAATTTACTTAGGTTGAAACAGTCTGCTATATAGACATCTCTCTGCTTTTTACTCCAGGGTTGATTTATTAAACTTTAATTCACAAAGGAACACACAACTTGAATGGGGGTGGAGCCATCCTATGGGCTGGGGTCTTGATTTAAAGAAAGCAGACATGGAGAAAGGAGATGAGCACTGGTTTAGCCTTTTTCTGCATCTTGATTCACCCAGATGTGAGTAACATACTACCCTTTGTTTCCTACCTTGTTGAAATGTGTCTTCTTACATGAGTCAAAATAAATCTTGACAAATTAATAAAAACCATTTTGAGAACCCAAACTTCTGAATCTTGGCTCATGGGAAGGTTTATCCTGTGTATGGCTCTTGATGTTACAGCTTTGGTGAGGCAGACTGACCCATGCATCTGTCATCTCTAGCACACTGGCCTGAATTTCCTCAAAGGGGTGCTAAAATTCCAAGAGCATTGGAAAGGGCAAGTATGAGCCCTGCTTGATTTTTATCTTTGCTTGCCTCACTAGTCAAAGTCAGAGGGCTCAGCTCTGGCTTAATGTTGCAGAGGAGTACTTCCCAGTGGATAAGAGAAATTGACCTGATTCACTGACAGTCTCTATTTGCCAAGACTCTTAAAATATTTCAAATTCTGAGAGATGTCTCTTACAACCAGTAATTTTGATAGATTTGTATTTAGAATTTTGTTATTCTAAAATAATATGTGTTAGTGGGCAGAAAATATGGCATTTGGAAACCTGTTTTATTAGTTTGAGACTTTTTAAAAACAATTTTTAGAATTTATTTCCCTTTGGTTCTTTGTGGGCACTCTAATTATCTAAATGGTGTGTGTGTGTGTGTGTGTGTGTGTGTGTGTGTGTGGCCTTACTTTTATTAGTAACCTTGAAAACACATTGTGTTCTCTTAAATTTACACTGTTTTCTTAGTGTTTTAAGACTTTGTTGTCCTTCATGGTCTTGTTTCTTGGAATTTGTCTGTTTTTTCTTCATTTCTGGGAACTTTTTTCAAATTGCTAACCCTTCAAATTATAGTTTCTTATTATTTGCTTTTCTAATTTAGATTTGGTATTTTGTTTGTTCTGTAATTTCTAAATATTTTAGTTAATGTTGAAAGAAGCTATCACCTGGACAGTGTGGAGGGCAGATGGCAGCAGTCCTAAGGGAAACAGTGAAAAGGGTCTGGAAGGTAGCATGGAAGGGTGGGGGGGAAGGTGACTTAATCTATTTCAATTTAAACATATTAAAATCATACAGGGAGGGAAAACTACTTTAACAATGCATTGTTTCATGATGGTTTTTGTCCTTCAATTTCTACTATAATATGACTTGAAAATGAAATACCCTGCATTGCATGAAGAAAATTTTATCTGGATTAGGGACATAAACATAGTTTCCAATAAGGGATTTTCCTCTCCCAGTTACAGGTAAAGTTATTTCCTAATCGTTTTTAGGATCAGTTACAATCATCTGTAATAGCAAAACAGGTAAAGGAAGCAAATGCCTATACCTGACTCTCAACACCTTCTTTTAAGTATAAGAACTTACAGAGTGTATGCTATTTTAAAGAATATTCAGCATGTCTTATTTAATACAAGAGCTGTGTTGCCAAAGTCATGTTTATTCATTTAAAATTAAGTGACACATTTCTACACATACCAGGAGAGCATGGACCATGCTGAATTCAAATTACATATTGCAAGTCTCATGTTTATAGATATTTCCTTAATTACAGAAATTGCCAGGAACCAGCCTTTGATCTAAAGCAAATCGGGCTGCATTGAATTATAATGTTATTTGCTTCTCTTTCACCCAAATGACAAGTTTGAGCTATAATGTAATCTAATAATGTGATGCGGAGTGCCAGATCAAATGGAATAGAACTTGTCTGACAAGTAGATTTAAAAATAGTGCTGGAACACTCTTAGCTTGACAGGAGACCTAAAATGTCTTCGAGCCAAGAGTTTCCTTAGTTCTGTCTATATTTACAGGTTTGCATCAAAATATTTGCTGGAAACAAAAGACAAAGTGTCAATGAAATATTACTGAAGTATAACAATAATTTTGCAAGAAACATTCGTAGGAAAATTCAGTATACACTTTTGTGCCATTTGAAACATGCATTGATCAACTATTTTTAAATCAGTGTTTGTCATCTCAATGTAATTATGGCATGAAGGATTTTTCTTGCTAATATTAGAAGTGGGCGCATGTATATTTGGAAGAGGTAAAACACATTACTATTATGAAGAGCTGGTCCTTTCCCTTAAGTCACTGTCATTTTGGTTACCAAGGATAATAGATATTTATGAAGTCACTGTCTCTTCTCTCAGAAGCAACAAGGTATTGGAGTTTATCCAGAATGGGTGGAACTGCAGATTATGAAAATGCTCCAAGGACTCATTTTGCTTGACAGCAAGAGAAGCTCATGACTCATTGTAAAGTCAAATGTATTGGCAAGAAAGGAATGCAAAACAGGTTGGTTGTAAGTTAGGATACATTTATTCACTTTAGTGTGGTAACATACTCTCAGTAATATGTCCTCTTTCTTTATTCATATTAATTCATATTAAATTTTTCTGAATATCTAAATTCACCAAATTCTACAATGATCATTGGAGAAGATGTCTTAGATTTATTTGAATACTACTGATGATTGTTTTTTCTATCTGTAAATCAGAACAATAACATAAATGTCTCAAAGTCCTTTATAGGATGTTAGCCAGAACAGAGCACTTGAAGCTTTATATCTTGGCTTATTTTCCATTTAGAAATTTGTTACCCTGAAGACAGGTTTATCATGATAGTCTACCTTTGAAAAATTGATGGTCCTGGATGAGATACATTCAAGAATATTTTACTTTTAATATGCTGTGGTTTCAGATGTAAGACTCCAGTCTGAGCAGAAATCATTTAGTTATAATATTAAGAAAAGTACTAAATTCTGTTTTCATAAATTCTGCTTTATTGTACCAATATTTCATTTTTAGCTCCATCACAATTGTAATCGCTTCCTTTGGCTAAAGATACTCTGTTGTATTACAGCCCTCGGTCGTCATCAAAGCTCAATTGATAAAGTCACCTGTCTCATTTCATCCATTCTATCAATTCACACTCATAATAAGCTTCTCTTGTATATTCCCTGCTTTAAGAAATGCTGTCTGTGGAAAAGATAATTCTGGGTATGAGTGACAACATAGGGTGCAAATCAAGAAATCTTTTGTTGCCTCAATGAGTAAAGTTCTGAAGAGGCAAAATTAATCTATAACAAAATGTCAGTTATTAGTAAGTGCTTTAGAGGTCAAGAAAGCCAAGGAAGAGATAGGATAGAAATGACATTCTGTAAAAATTTTTAAGTTATTCTAGCTTAAGACATCGATTCAGTTTGGAGGTGAGCAAGATGAATTCTTGAAAGAAGTTGTACTCCCACTTGACACACATCTTAAAAAAAAAGAGAATCTTAGGGGAGGAACTATATTCTCAGATTAGTCTATGGGTACATGTGTGGGGCATTTTCTTAACTTCTAATTGGTACAGGAGAGCTCAGCCCACTGTGGGCAGTTCCAAATTAGGACAAGTAAGCTAGGACTGTATGAGAAAGAAAATGATTAAACCAGGGGAGAAAGACCAGTGAGGAGCATTACTCAGTTAGTCTCTGCTTCTGTTCCAGCCTCCATTTTTCTACCTTGAGTGCCTGCCTCCTGCTCTAACTCCTTCAGTTATAAACTCTTACCTGAAAGTGTGAGTTGAAGTAAGTCCTTCTTTCCCTAGGTTACATATGGATAGTGTCTTGACACAGCAATAGAAAAAAAAAAAAAAAAAGCAAACCACATAATTTGTTACCAAAGAATATGGCAGAGTTATGCTGGTATACCTACTCATGGATGTGTGTGTGTGTGTGTGTGTGTGTGTGTGTGTGTGTGTGTGTGTGTTTGTGTGTGCTTGCCAGGTTGTTGTTGCTACTTGAGGATTGTGGAAGTGTTTGGAACTTTGAGTTGCAAAATCATTGTGACTTTAGCCTTTAATTAGCTCTTTGGTAAGAACTAGGAAGATAGTGCAGAGAGAAATGCAGGTGATAAAGGAATAGCTGTGAGAGTTCAAAAGGAAATGGACTCTATTGTAGCTGCTCAGGTGATAATCTGGATTAAGAATCTGTTAACCCTTCATGTTATTATGTCAATTGCTGCTGGTTAACTAGAGCTAAAAAAAAATCAAGCAGCTGTGATTAATAAGAAAACAACATCACTGAGGTGAAATCTGGAATTTTTTTCTCTCAGGGTTAGCCCATTGTTTCTACTGTGGCCTAGAGTAGGGCTTGGCTGCTTCTTAACCTGTCAGCTGAACTAAAGTAATATGTAAGAGTCTTCCTCACTGTACTGGTTTTGCTGGCATGCAGTTAAAGTTGTCATGGAGAACAGTTGAGATTTGGTATAAGATGTCAGGAGAGGTCATTGGAGAAGTTACAGGATGAGTTGCAGTAGAGAATCTTAGATATTGAACATCACAGAACCATGGATGGGATGTCTGCAAAAAGAAATGGTGTATGTAGTAGACACTGAGTGAGTCAAAGGAAAAGTTATAGTTTAATAGTTCAAATAACTGTTTTTAACAACAACAACAACAACAATGATGATGATGACAACAAAATAACAGGAGTTCCCTCTATAGCTCTGACTTTTTTAAAACTCACCAAGATGGTCTTGAACTTGCAGAAACTCACCTGATTCTGCCTTTCAAGTTCTATGATCAAAAGCATGTACATTCATATCCCTGAAAAGTTTTGTTTTAACATGATATATTTCGGTGTCAACTTGAACAAGGGATGGGTTGCCCTGGTTAGTGTTTGTCAACTTGACACAAACCTGACATACGCAGGAAGAGACAATCTCACCTGAGGAATTTCCTCCATCAGATTGGTGTGTGGACATGTCTTAGGGGTACTTTCAATTGATGAAGCCCATTGTGTATGGTACCATCCCTGAACCGTGGGGCCTGGGCTATTTAAGAAAGAAAGGTGAACAAGCCAAGAGATGCAAATCACTATGCAACACTGCCTTACAATATTTCATTTTCTGCTTCAGGTTTTCCTGCCTTAGCTTACTTTGATAATAGAAAGTACATTGCAATCTCAAATATACCCTTTCCCCTACAAGTTGTATTTTGACAACATTTTATCAAAGCTATAGATAGCAAACTAGGATAGCCAATAAAGTCTTGAAATAATAATTTATGTTTACTTTCCTGGGGAGCTATTGATGGGTGACAGGGAGTGCTAAAAATTAGATTTGTATTCTATAGGTCTTGAGGGCATACTAAGTTTTTACATTCACACTAAATTCTATAGCAGTGGCTCTCAAACTTCCTAATGCTGGGACACTTTAATACAATTTCTGCTATTGTGGTAACCCGAACCATAAAATTATTTTAGTTGCTATTTCATAACTGTTATTTTGCTATTGTTATAAATTGTAATGTAAATATCTGTATTCCTATGGCCTTAGGCAACCCATGTGAAAGTTTCATTCAGCCTCCTAAAGGTATTGAAATCCAGAAGCTGAAAACTGCTGTTTTCAGGATTATTTTGGTGCAAAGAGACATGATCTGCAGGAGTAGATTTTAGAAGAATGTGCACACGCAAACATACATGTGTACAATAAATATAGTGACGATAAACCTGAGAGAGCAGAAAGTGCATATCAGTCATTTGTGGTAACTTTCATGATGATTTTGAGCAGAACGAGAAAGTCAGATCTGGAGTATTAGTGTGAGTGTACAGCTAAAGGCTTTAGTGGAGTAAGGAATGGGAGAAAAGATGCAATAGTGATGTTTCATACCTCCAATTTTTTGAGGTCTGAAAGGTGGTAAATGTGGATGTTGCCTTTTCAGATAAAAAAGTTAAGTGTAGAAGAATATACATACATATATATATGTATATATATGTATATATATAATTTAAATATATATGTATATATATTGTATATATAAAGAATTCATGGTGAGAAGTAAGAATAAGAAATAAAATAAAGTATTCGATTTAACATTTTCACTGAGAAAATAATTGTCTTTTCCCTTTTAAAAATAGGAGTTATCTGTTTACAAATTATGGCTACAGTTGGAATATTATGTGGTAGTTATGCCCCAATTGACTGACTTATGGAGGCTTGCCTGGTGGCAGAGGTGCCAGGTTGGTGACTTTATTTTGGCAGATGATAGGTTGTATGAAGAGCCTGGATCAAAGCAATGGATCTTTTCTTCACTTCTCACTTGTCTTTTCTGTATCTCTCTTTTTGCTGGCTCATGGCCCTCCTATGTTCTGCTTCTTCATTTTCTCCAAATGGAGCCAGCAATCCAAGGACTGAAGCCTCCAAAACAACTCATCTCTTCTTTAAACTGTTCCTCTCAATTACTTATGCTAGCTTAAAAATCTTGATTAGTGATTAATGTAATAGATGGATTAAACTGATTGTAGACAGAGAAGGGAAGCTTAGAGCAAGAGCAGAGTTACCAAAGCTGAGAATTGGCTCTGGGAAAGGGAGAATCTCAGAGAAGATACTAAACTGGAGATCAGTGGGGCAGAAGGAAAACAATAATGAATCCCTCTGAGAGACCCAGCAAAGAAAGTTTGCAAGCATGAAACACATCGGGTGCTTCAGGAAGGAAAGGATGATGATTTCACTGAGTGTAACTTTGGATTTGGTAGTGAGCAGTCATCAGTGACCTTGACAAGATTAGTTTTGATTAAATAATGGAGATGGAATTTTACTTTGTATAGGCTTCAGAGAAAATGATTAGGTCTGGAATGATGTGCAATGAAAGGACAGGAATGTGCTGCTAAATGTAGCGTTGAAAAGGAAGCTACTGTCAGGCAGATTCTAAGCTAAATCCTGAAAGGAAATCAGGGAGGCATTCTGTGCTGCAGGTACAGAGCTATAAGCCTCTAGGGAGAGCTTACAGTTGATGCATGGATCCACTAGCTTGGGTTCATAGAAATACAGAGTAGAAAGGAGAGTAGGAAAGAACCCAACAAAATAGCATTTAGTACTTTTTGTTTGAGCATTTCAGTGCTTCTGGGCTCTGCTTTTATTATTTAAAGTTTATGAAATATTGTTGTATAAGTGTGCTTTAGAAACAGCAAAGAGGAACGTTTATGTTTGTGGTTTCCTTGTTCATTATTATGGACTTAAATGCTGCTTTTATACTGCTGTGTCTCAAATGTAGAGCTAGTTCCTAAATCGCTACTTGAGTCATCAACCCACTGTATTAGCCAACATGTTTTAGAGGATCAGAATGAGTAGGATGCAGATGTAATTATGAGAGGAGATTTCTTATCTTGGCTTACACAGTCAGGAGCTTGATACTTTCACAATGGCCCTGGGCAGGCTGCAGAGAAAGAAAAAATAGCAGTCACTCAGACTAGGATGCTGAAAAAGACTATGAGCCCCAGTAAAAAGAGGAATCAATGAAGCAGCCACAGTCAAGGGTGAAAGGTCTGTGCAAATCCATGTTGAGTGCTGAAGAATCTGGGGTCTGATATCTATGGGCAATGACAAAAGCAAACACATATACAGTTTGAGAGTGTTGCTCATTGTTAGAGTGCTTGTTTAACGTGCATAAGGCTCTAGGTTCAACTTGCAACACTGTAAAATAAACAGACCGGCAAACAAACAAACAAAAATAGTGAAAAATTGTGAATGTGGTGGTTTGAATATGCTTGACCCAAAGGGAGTGGTACTGTTGGGAGGTGTGGACTTGTTGAAGGAAGTATCTCACTTTGTGAATATGTATGTGTTTATGGGGTTGTGAGCCTCCTCCTAGTTGTTTGCAAATCAGTCTTTTCTTGTTCTCCTTAGGAACAAGATATAGAACTCTCAGCAATTTTAGTGCCATGTCTGCCAGGGCACTGGCATGCTGTAGCCATGATGACAATGGACTGAATCTCAGAACCTGTAATCCAGCCTCAATTAAATGTTGTCCTTTATAAAAGTTGCCTTGGTTATGGTGTCTCTTAACAGAAATGGAAACCCTCATGAACACAGTGAACAACAACAAAACCCAAAACACAGCAGCAGCAACAGCAGCCACAAATAAGAACTGACATAATAGCATTGATTATTTTTCTCTTCTGTTTCTTTCATGTTATCAGGTCTCCTGTTTATTTAAATCAGCTCTGCTCTCATCTGGGATACCTGTCTCAGTTCACTTATCTGTATGATGCTTACCCATGGAAATACCCTTACTGATACACCCAGAAAAATACTTTAGCAAGGTTCTGAGTGTCCCTCATTTTAGTGGACATGACAGGCAGACACTCCTTAACTACTTGCTGAGTATTTACAAAATGATAACCAATTTGATCCTAAACTGAACATGCTTTGAGTCAAGACTGTTACCCACAAATTCATTCCTGATATCTCTCCCAGAAATAATCCCAACCATTCCTGCAAAATATTGCTAGGTAAACATCATTATTTTGCCCACATTATCTCTGTAGCCATAATTTATAAGACTACCTTAATAGTCTCTCACACTTTCTTCCTTGCATTTGTGAAGCCAGTCCCTTAATAAACCTCCTTGTCAATGCCCTAATTAAGCTTGCTATGGACTCTGATCTCTGCCTTGTATTGTTGTAGGATTTGGTCTTTCATGTTGTTAAATTATTCTTACTTAACATGTGAAGAATGATATCACATCTACCCTCCTCGGTCTTCTTGAATGTAGCATGCAAGCTTACTAACTCCTTAGGGTTTTCATTATGGTGTCTAGTCATTTCATTTTTATTGTGATTTTGAAAGAAAATAATTTCCTGGAATGTTGGACACATGGTTAGTGAGGACAGAAACAAGCAGAGCCAGTCCAATACTCAAATTTCTTTTCCCTCACCAGGGAGAGTGGTCTTTTCAGCACTGAGTTGACTCTGAGGAAAGAAAGTATACTTGGCTTGCTTTAATTAATTAATTAATTAATTAATTAATTTCGATTGAAAAAAAAAGAATTGAATTTTCCTGGGCAGAATCATTAGCAGGTGATTCTTACACCTCAAACCCCAGAGATAATAGCTATATTTTAGAAAAAAATAGAATAATGTTAAGGTTTCCTGTATATTTTCTTTAGTAAAAATGATGATAATGATCTATCTGAATTATTATTCAAATTTATTATCTTATATATGCAGTGGTCAACAGCATGCTGTGTTGGCTCAATCCTATAATTCTGACATTCATGAAACCTGGGGTTTCATGATGGATTGTGAGCCCAGATGTGACTTGATGACACAGTGAGTTTGAGGCCAGACCGGTTTATGCCATAGATCTCAGCTCCGCAATAGGAAATAAACAAACATTGCCCACTCTGAGGAGCAGCAGGCACCTGCTACAGCCAACATGTACTTTTTGTATCATATCCTTTAGTACTCTTATGCCATTGCTCTGTGCTTGCTCATGCCATAGGTTCTACTTTCCAAAACTTATTTTTCTGAATTATGACCAACTATTCTTCTACATTTTATGGGACTGTAAATGCTGTTTCAAGGTTTCTTCCTGTCACAATTTGATTTTTATCTTGATTTCTGCATTTATTTTAGTTTTATTTTTTTCTTGCTGAAAGGTTAACAGAATTTGAGTCTGGATCTGACTACATCCTTACTCTGTTCTTCCTTGAAGCAACTGCCATAGGGTTATCTTTAATAGTTTTATTTTATATCTGCAGTCTTAGGGCTTAATGACCAGCACATCTAAAGCCCCCCCTTTTCTTTTTAACATTAATGGCATACTTGTAGACTGGCATATTTTCCAAACAAACTATAAATCTATTTGTTCATTACAGGGGTTTTATTGTCGTAATATAATAGACAGTATGTTATAAAATTAACTGTGCAATTAAGAATTTTAATGTGTTCAATTTTGTGTAACCAACAGCAATATCTAATTTAAGACTCCTTCCACTGTCTCACTAATTCAATTCATTGAACTCAATCTCTCTCAGTCAGTTCTCACAATCTGTATCTATACAGTGGTCCATTGCAGACTCACACAAAAAGTATATACCATGTGACTGCAAATCATTTAAGTTACTTACACTAATCTTTCATGGTTAATTCATACCATAGTATATATCAGCCTTTCCTCCATTCCATTTGTATGAATGATAATCTTGCTTTGTATATAGCACATTTTATAAATTCATTTAACAAAATTTTGGTGACATATTTATTATGGAGTGATAAAATTATGAGTAGTGAGTTTCATAATTTAAGTGTTCATGGTTATAGAATTGCATTTATCTTTTAAATCTTTGTAAGTTAATTTTTTTGTGTGATATGATTTAGGTGCCCAATTTTATTTTTTATTTTATTTTTTATTGGCTATTTTGTTTATATACATTTCAAATGTTATCCCCCATCCCTGTTTCCTCTCTGAGAACCCCCATCACACCACCCTTCCCCTGCCTCCATGAGGTTGCTCCCTGACCCACACACCCACTCCTTCCCCACTGCCCTAGCATTCCCCTACACTGGGGCATCATGCCTACACAGGAACAAGGTCCTCCCCTCCCTTTAATGCCAGACAAGACCATTCTCTGCTCCATATGCAGCTAGAGACTTGGGTCCTTCCATTTGTATTTTTTGGTTGGTGGTTTAGTCCCTGGGAGCTCTGGGGGTTCCGATTGGTTGTTATTGTTGTTCTTCCTATGGGGTTGCAAACCCCTTCAGCTCCATCAGTCCTTCCACTAACTCCTCCATTGGGGTCTCCCTGCTCAGTCCAATAGTTGGTTGGCTGAAAGCATCCACATTTGTATTGGTAAGACTCTGGTAGTGCTTCTCAGGAGACATCCATATCAGGTTCCAGTCAGGAAGCACTTCTTGACACCAGCAATAGTGTCTGGGTTTGGTGGATGCATATGGGATGGATCAAATGTGGGTAAGTCTCTGGATAGGCTTTTCATCAGTTTCTGCTCCACACTTTGTCCCATATTTCCTCCCGTGAGTATTTTGTTTCTCCTTCTAAGGAGGACTGGAGCCTCCATACTTTGGTCTCCCTTCTTCTTGAGCTCCATAAGTTCTGTGAATTGTATCTTGGATATTCTGAGCATTTGGGCTAATATCCACTCATCAGTGAGTGCATATAATGTGTGTTCTTTTGTGACTGGGTTACCACACTCAGGATAATATTTTATAGTTTCATCCTTTTTTTTGAGAAATCTGTTTAGATCTGTAACCCATTTTTAAACTAGGTATTTGTTTTCTCAATATTCAGGGTTTTTTTTAGTTCTTTACTGTAATTTATTTGTTAGTATATCCTATTTTTAATCTGACTAAGGTCCATTAAAGGGCATCCATGTTACCCAGATGGAATCATAGAATTGTTCTTGTCTAGCTACAAGATAAACTACTTTTGCCCTTTAAGATTTATTCCTGGTTTTGATGCTAAGAAAATTTTAACCTTAGCCAAGTTCAAATGATACATCTGTAACTTTTACTGTTAATGCCTTCTGTTTGTATTGCTATTATTTCTGTTATTCTACAGGGAACTAGTATCATGCTGTGAAGGTATTCTTTGATGTCATTTTTAATTTATCATTTTAAAAACACATTTTAGCATTGGTGATAAGGTTAATTTACTACAGAATAATAATGTGTTGAGATTATATAAAATTAACTTATGAGACTTATTTGATGAAAATCAATTGATATTGCAAATGTGTCTCTATCTCTAAATATTTGGTCTTGCTGTTTGTTTATCTTTACAGTATCATGTAATCTCGACCTGAAAGAAGAGATCTTGAAGTCAGCTGTTCTAAGACTCCACCATTGTTCTCTTTTAGGGTTATATAATTATTCTAAAACTTTGTTTGTAAATAAATATTAGGCTTTCATTTTTTTCACTTGTCAAAAAATATCATGTTGGGATTACAATGAAAACTGAAGATTTTAGAAGAAGAACTATCTTAACAATATTGAATCTTCCTGCCTGTAATAATTTGGTCACTCCTTGCGTAGGTTTTAGGATATATATATATATAATAATATATATATATATATATATATATATATATATATATATATATATTTCTTTCAGAAGTATTTTTGGAATATAAACCATGCATATTTATCACTAAATTCTTCACAATAACTTATGCTTCTGAAGTAATGCAAATGATATATTTATACTTTCAATTTAAAATTCTTTCTTGCTAGTTTCTGAACATATATTCAGGCATAGAAGCAAGGGATATAATAGTGACTGGGTAACCAGGTGCTGAAGCTTAGGACAATGGAGATGAAATGCACAGTTTTGAAATTTCACTTTTGAAACTTATAAGACTAGAAAAGTAAAACATAGCCCTTAGATTTTGCTACACTATGGTGAGAACCTAAAAGCTTTTTGAAAGGGACAATTTCATATGTGATCTTAGCAGTAAAACAAAAGACAACAGCAAAAGTATACAAGATTCCTTGGAAGGTGTGGATATGTCATCTTGACTTGGTGACTGTTGCACTGCTGTATAGTTTCCATCCTCATTTATTTGTGTGTGTTGAATGTATGCAGCCCATTTACCTCAGTGATGTCTTGAAAAAGAAAACCAATGCACACTGAACTTGTGTTTTGCAAACTTATCAAGTCACTTGTAATATCTAGTGGTTTAGTTGTAGGATACTTAGGGTTTTTCTAATTGTATAATTTTATTACCTATGAAAAAACATTTTATTTTTTTATTTGTAGGCTAAGTGTATCATCTGTATTGATCTGGTATAATATTCTCCTGCAAAGCATAAATATTATGACAGTTTTGTGATTTTGAAAACTCACAACCAGTTCATTTACTACCCATCATAGTTGTGAAGTCTGTTCATTGTTCAGGTGTCACTGAAGAAGGGTAGAGGAGGCTCACCATGGCAACTGATCTCATTACTGAGCCATGGACCAAAGAAGGGTTCAGCATAGGGATGTGTTACTCTGCTTGAAATGGAAATATGTTCTAAACTATGGAAATTAACATGGAGCCAACAGTCAGCTAACACCTGAAAGAAAGTTTAAATGTGAAGATGGAAGTAAAGAAAATAAAAGTATGCAAAAAGAACTGAATATCAAATGGTCGAAAGTGAGCATTCAGAAAAATTGAATGTGCTGAATAAACAATTTGGTTTGTTATTCTTTTGTTTGTTTGTTTGGTTGGTTGGTTGATTTTTTAGTATATTCTTTGTGGTTAACACAATATTCAATCATTCCTGTAATCTACTAAAGCAGTCATGTGACAAGGAGACACAGCTTTTTCCTCAAAGTTTCATTACGTATTATTAACACTAGGTTCTGATGCACCAAGGTAACTAATATGTAGTTTGAGTTGATATATCACCTCTTAGGAACTTCTATCCTATCTTTGGTCAGTATAATAGTGTGAATCTGACATGAATCATGTAGATTCTCTGTTCCTGGTTATCACTTTCACTAAATATAGCTGAAAATCCATAGTCTTATCACAGAAAATGCTTTAGTCATGAGCAGGTGAGTCAGTAGACTAAAGCATAATCTTCTTAGATATTACTTAGGTGTTTACCCAATGTAAGCTTTATTTCTATTCTATAAAAGCTATTGGAGATGTTTCTGTATTGTGTACAATGTTACCATTCTACTCTAAGTAGGAATAGCTTAGTTAGAATTCAGAGGATATGTATTTGAATGTGTAGCTGTGATAAACTAAGAGACAGGGAGACTAAGAATTAACAGTTGGGCTAAAATAATTTTAAGTTTGACAGTCTTAGCATTTATTCTATAGGTATTTTGAAAATGTGTATTGTTATTTTTATATGAGAAACAAATATGTCACATCATATGGTTCTGAAGTAGAAGATAAAAGAGACTTACATTTGGAACCGCTAACATCCTAAAATTATAAATGCGATATAGTCTCAGTGTCATCTGAATGAGAGCTATAATTAATCGAACATTGTCAAGGTTAATTGCAAAATTGAATGGTCCAGGATGGCATTGTGGATTTTACACTTCTTTTAAATCCTTTTTAAAAAAGTAAACATGGTGTTTAGTTAGTTTGAAGTCTTTCCCCAAAGTATACCTTTCCCACATGACATCTTTTCATTGTGAACAGGGATAGAGTGATGTGTTTGACACAAGATGAAACACATCACCATTTTACCTGACAGTTAAGAAATTTAAAGTGACAAGAGCTTCTTAAGTGAGTCAAGGAAATAGTGGTCTTTCAACTAAGAATTTAGCCAATAGACACCGGTCTGGCAGCAGAACAATGGGAGGTCTGCTTCTATTTTTATTCCTACACATCTCTTTTCTCTACATAAGAAATTGCAGTTTTTATTTTATAAATCTTTGTTTATCTACACTACTCAAAGCAGACACCGTGATTTAAAAATATGTATAAAGACATATCAGCTGTTGTTTTAGCTTTTGTTCTTAGAAATAAAAATTAGCTGGGAATTTCCTTTCCTCAGTGAGAATGAAGAATGTAGACAGATAACAGGTTGAAATATTCATCACTTTAATGTGGTTTTCTGTATTTACACATGAGGTTGATTCTTTCTTTAGCCTTCAGGAGTTTAACAAACGTTTCTCCTCACTCGTGTGTGCCATTTATCAAAATGACAAAAAACCTTGGGTAAAACAAATGTTATTTTAGTACAAAGTTTTGGAGTTTCTAGATCATGGTTGCTTTGTTCTAATGTTTTGGGTTGAGGCAAAGCAAAGAGTCATGGCAGAGAGTGCATGGTCCATTAGATAATTGCTTCTTACTAAGCAAGCATGAAGGTGGGAGTCAAATAGGGATGAACAGAAAGGTAGAAAAAGGAGAAAGAGCAAGAAAAAGAGGGGAGATTGAAGAATTGGATGTGTCAGAGAAGGAAGAACAGGAGGAGGACTAAGAGAGCTGGAGCTCTAATTTCCCCTGGAGTACCTGTCCTCAGTAATTTCTTTTTATTAGACTCTACCACATAAATGATGTTCCACACCTTTCTAACAGTATTACAGACTAGTTATTAAAATGTCCACATATAGCATTTAGTATACATATAAGATGAAAACCATAATACCATTTGAGTTAATAACACCTTTCTGCTGTCATGATAAACACTTGAGAATAAAAATTGTAGCTTAGTGGTGGTAAGCATTACTATGTTTAGGTTTCAAACAACGGTCACAAGACTCCTTGTTTCTGGGCCTACGGTGAGTCCAAACATCTTGGTGGAGAGTAGGGATGGGCAAAGTTCAGCAAAGCTGAAACTTTATGGCAACCAAGAAGCAGAGAGAAAGAAAAATGTAAAATACAACAAGACTTTCTAGGTAAGGCCACTCATGGCCTATTCTGTCCATTTAGACCTGACTTATAGTTTCTACTTCCTCAAATACACTAACAAATAATGAATCAATCAATTTATTGAGCAACTGAGGAAGTAAGAACACACATGGACTCATCATTTCCTGAAGTTCCATCTCCGAATACCACTCTATTTGAAACCAAGTTTTAACTAATGAGCTTAGGTGGGAGGCATTCCATATCTAAACCATAATACCAACTTGTCCACATTATTGTGATTGACAGTTGGCTTCTTAAGCTGATCACATGACAATAACTGTAGAATATATAATTAAAATTGCTTTCTTTTACATGTAAATATATTAAAATTTACTTATATCCATCCCTACCTGATCTTCAGTATCCATAATCATTCTCCCAACTAATATGCTTACTATTAGTTATGCTTATTAAGTCTTTAAAAATTTATGAGCTGAAGAATAGCAAAGATTGTGTCTTTCAATTCCATTTGATATTACTCATAATCATATGATTTCCTTGGCAAATAAATGTCAATGCAAATGATTTGTGCTCTTTTCATATAAATCACTAATGTTAATTATGTATCTTACAGTTTTCTATTTTTAGGCCTTTTTAACTAATGAAGTCCAAAGGTATACATTCTCCTCAGAGAATGACATAAAGCAGAGATCTTTAAATGACACTATGTATCTTTCTGAGGAGTCCAGGCCATAGATATATGAGAGGTAGTGGCATATGAAACTTCAGACTGAGAGTAATGAGTCAGTATTCTGTTTCTCTAGAGGTCCAACCCTATGCAAAGAACTGCAAGTGACTAAGGAATTCTGAGAGTGAGAAAAATAGTCTCCCTTGGTTAATTGGTTATCCAGTACTATATGATCAACCTTGAAAATGTACATATAAATAATATTATAGAGACTGGGCAGGTTGAATTTATAAATGCACATATGCATATATGCATGTAACAAAAATTAATGAAAAAAAGAGATGACCATGTATTTGAAAGAGAGTGAGGAGGTATATAGGAATATCTGGAAAAAAAAAAGGGAATGAAAAAATGAAGTAATTATATTATAATCTCAAAAAATTAAAAGGCAATAATAAAAAAAAATGTCAAAGAAGTCACATATTGAGAAGCTATGACAACTGCTTTGTAGCAATCTGGATCTCTTAGTGTGCACTCTAGTATACTCTAATCTGCAGTGGACTTTATATGAGAATACAATATAATGATATCTATATGCAATAATAAAATGCTCAGTACAACAGATGGAAAATTATAAATTTGAATAAATCTAATAAAAACCAGACTATCAAAAGCTAAGATTGACAAAACTGCAAAAAGTAACTACAAAAATAATTGTCATATCCTTGGAAAGAATAGTCTTTAAAACAATAGCACAAATTAATTATAGCATATTCAAAATGTTAAAATAAATAAACAACTAATCATATTATATGAAGACCCTAGTAAAATAGAAATTAAACCTAAGAATTTATCAATCAAATATCATGACTTAGCCACGCATACCCAAAGAATGTAACTTTTTAACTTAACAATGCCAATCATTGTAAAAGAAACTTTTATTTCCTCAGATGAGGTGATGAGATGACAGCTATATCCAAATTATGTAAATGCAGAGCCTGTGTTGAGACCAGAGTATTTCTGACTCTGTTCTATCTATAGGCCTAGGCCTAGGCTGAAAGCTTCTAGTTACCATACAATCTAATCTTCTGCAAACTGGAACTTTGAAGGCTTCAGCATCTACCTTCCTTCTGCTAACTTAGACCTAGAATGTTTCATCCTCTGAGATTTAAGGCTGAATGACCTCACCCTTTTGAGTTCTTTCTGAGCTCTGGTTGGCTGGTTCAATCAGCTGTTCTGGCTCAAATTCCTCTCCAAGTTGACTGATTCAGTCTGGTTTCTCTCATCTTTTTATTGTACTGTTCTTTTTGCCTTCAAACTAACTGCCATTTTGTTCTAACCTTCTAGCTCGTTTTTTATTCTCTGACTTTAACTGACTCTGCTGACCTGCATTGAACTGCATGAACTCACAAACAAACTCAGCTCTACTGCACTGCATTCAGTGCACTGACTTCCAACTGACTCAACTCATAAATCATTATTGAAATGAACTGACTGACTTTCTCTCCCTGCACTGCTCTTCAATAGCTTTTCTTTTGAAATTTGGTTATATCTTGTCTTTGACTCATTCGGTTACATCTTTCTCTGATTTATCACTTTGTGTGATTCTCAATTAGACATCACTTTAAAACATAGCTGTTTCTTTCTATAAACTAAATTTATCATAAATGTGTGTACTAAGGGTATTTCTATATTTCAGCCAGAGGAAGTAAAGGTATATACTAATGGCATATCTGTATTCCAGCCAGATGACACAGACCTAGAAGGTCTTTGGACATAATCAGAGCGGCAATGCTACTGGATTAAAATTTCTCTACAAGTCATGAAAATACAGAAATGAAAAAGTAATAATTGGATACTTCAAAACATAGAGATAAATACTTGATAATGTTCAATGGCAACCATGACAAAATATCTAGCAATATTTTAGGACAAAGATCTAACTAAAATTATCTATCAACATTCAACAGCAAAAATATTTTTCTTCCAACAAAGAACAGTTAACTATGAACACAATCACATTAACTTATTGTTTTATAGAAACACTTGTATTAACAGTAATACAAGAAAACAGAAAAAAAAATATGTATTGGTAGTTAAATGAAAAAAGAACTATCAAAACTATAATTTTATCATTTGATTAAATTGTTTTCTTTTTTATTAGACATTTTCTTTATTTACATTTCAAATGTTATCACCTTTCCCAGTTTCCCTTATCCAATCCCCTTTCCCCCTACTATGAGGGTATTCCTCCACCACTCCCACCTCTCTGCCCTGGAATTCCCCTATACTGGGGCATCTAGCCTTCACAGGATTGAGGACCTCCCCTCCCATTGATGCTAGATAAAGCCATCCTTGGCTACATATGCAACTGGAGCCATGAGTTCCTCCATGTGTACTCTCTGGTTGGTAGTTTAGTCCCTGGGAGCTCTGGGGTGGGGGTTCTAGTTTGCAAACCCCTTCAGTTCCTTCAATTATTTCTCTAATTCCTTCTTTGGGGACCACTTGCTTGTCCAATGGTTGACTGAGAGCATCTTCCTCTGTATTTGTCAGGCTCTGGCAGAGCCTCTTAGGAGACAGCCTTATCAGGCTCCTTGCAACAACCACTTCTTGGTATCCACAATAATGTCTGGGTTTGGCAAATGAATACGGGCTGGGTCCTCAGGTTGGTGCAGTCTCTGAATGGCCTTTCCTTCAGTCTACTCCATACTTTGTCTCTGAATTTCCTCCCTAAGTATTTTGTTACCCCTTCTTAGAAAGACTGAAGCATCCACACTTTGGTCTTCTTTATTCTTGAGATTTTGTGGTCTGTGGATTGTATCTTAGGTATTCTGAGCTTTGTGGCTTATATCGACTTATAAATACCATGTGTGTTCTTTTCTGATTGGGTTACCTCACTCAGGATGATATTTTCTAGTCTCATCCATTTGCCTAAGAATTTCATGAAGTCATTGTTTTTTGTAGCTGAGTAATACTCCATTGTGTAAATGTACCACATTTTCTGTATCCATTTCTCAGTTGAAGGACATCTGGGTTCCTTTCAACTTCTGGTTATTATAAATAAGGCTTCTATGCACATAGAGGAGCATGTGTCCTTGTTATGTGTTGGAGCATCTTTTGGGCATATGTCAAGGAGTAGTATAGTTGAGTTCTCACATAGTACTATGTCCAATATTCTGAGGAACTCCCAGACATATTTGCAGAGTGGTTCCACCATCTTAAAATCCCACCAACAATGGGAAAGTTTTCCTCATTCTCCACATACTCACCAGCATCTGTTATCACCTAAGGTTTTTTTTTTTTTTTTTTTTTTTTTTTTTTTTTTTTTATCTTAGCCATTCTGACTGGTATGAGACAGAATCTCAGGGTTGTTTTGATTTACATTTCTCTGATGACCAAGGATGTTGAATATTTCTTTAGGTTCTGCTCAGCCATTCAATATTCCTAAGTTGAGAATTCTTTGTTTAGCTCTGTACCTCAATTTTTAAAATTGTTTCCATTGAAGAAAAAGTATCAAATACAAAACCTAATCTGATTAACCTGTATATATATATAATAAATAACTTAACTATTTCAACTCATTAAAAACACATGGTATCAAAAACAAACAATCAAACAACATGGCATCTTTATCCTCTTAAGGAAACCTTCAACCTGATGATGAAAACTGTCTGTCTTGAAGTTTCATACAGACTTACCTACTGTGGTAGTCTGAATTAGAATGGCCCCTAGATGTTCATATGCTTGAATGTTTGGTTCTCAGTTGGTGGACTGTTTAGGAAAGATTAGGAGGTATGGCCTTATTGGAGGAAATGTATCATTGGGGGTAGACTTTGACTCTAAAAAAAAAAAAAAAAAATGCAAGGCCCAAATTCATTCTTTCTCTATCGCTGTCTTGAGGATCATGTATAAGTTTGCAACTACTGCTAAACATCATATTTGCTTGCTGCCATGCTTCCCACCATGATATTTATGAACTAACCTGATGAAAATGTAAGCAATTAAATACTTCTGTTTAAAAGTTGTCTTGATCATGGCGTGTCTTCACTGCAATACTACAGAAACTAGGATACCCATTGTGGCCTGTCACATAATGGCAGGTATGTGACAGATATAAAAATATAGTAGTTGTTTATTAAAGTAGAATAAATAGCTAAGGGTCCCTTTTTCTGAGGAAAAAGTTACTATGGCATAGAGTGTTTCATACAGATACATTAACATGCTGCTTAGAAAATGATTTTAAAGACAAATTAGAGACATTTAATGAGACAGGGATAAATTGTGGGGAGCCATGGTAAGGCCTTCCTCTTCCTTGGCTTTCCTATCTACTATTCTTCTTTCTGCTTACCTTCCATGATTCACTTGTCAGTTCTCAGAACTTCAAACAAGGCCTCATAGCAACCCTCCTTAGTAACTCTTCCTCCTGAACTCTAGATTTAGCTAACATACTGCTTGATAGATATTTTTAGAACACCTGGTAATGGAAAGGCTTTGTGAGAATAACTTAGTTAGACCCTACAGCTGTAGCTAGCTTCCTCCACCTTCAAAGCCCTCTTTCCTTTCCTACCCCTCCCCATAACCTGTTTTCAGAGTACATAACCTGTGTGAACAATAAAAATTTTTCCAGCTTGATCAGACTTCTTGACTTGCTGTGCCTCCTTATTTTCTCTCGAATCTCAGTCCTCTCCACAGGGTCGAAGAGTCCCACTTGATTGTCCAGCTGGCCTGGACAAGAGGCGCCCAACATGGCGCTGAGGGGGCCCTAGGAAGTGGGCCTGGTTTGCAGCCCCGGGAGGCCTCTGGGTGGAGCAGGCAGTGTCTCAGGAGCCTCACGGGCCTCAATGGGTGGTGGTGGCAGAGGAGGTGGCTTCTTGCCTTCGGGACCCAAGATCTGGGCCGTCTGTCCAGGGAGATGTTGCTGAGAAAGAAGAGGGTGGCCTGGTGGAACCGGGAGTCCCCGCGCCTCTGCAGCATGGTCTGCTGGTTCTGGGCTGCCACTGAATATGCTGTCATCTTCAATGAATTGAAAATTTTTTTTCTAGATAGGCATTTACCATTATATATGACTGTTAATTGATGTATTCTCCTAATACTGCCAACTTAGAACTGATAGAAAAAACCTATAATTTATTTGCATTGTAATATTGAATTAAAACTTAAGATAGATTGAGCATTTGTCTCCCCAAACACCTATCTTCTTACCAGGTATATAAAAGACAATGTTCAGAAAAAAATTTAGATATCTATTATGAACATGCTTGGAATCAACTTTAGGAATGATAAAATAAGATTCTGAAGGTGAAAAGTTTGTCCACATTAAACACTTTTAGTACTGGATGGGGAAAATACAAACAATTGCCAATGACTTTGGAACATTTGTTATAAAACTTTATTTAAAAAAGAATTGAATGTAGTTTCTTTTTAAAGCAATTTTTTTCCTACCTGTTTGTAAATGCAGACCTCTTTACATAACACAGAATGTGCCACAATTAAATTCCACTTTAACCAAAAATTTGAGAGAGAAGTAGAAAAATCGTTACTATGGCAACAATACACACTTTGGATTCACACTGTTGAGATTTGTAAATTCAGTGTTCTCCATTGCCCATCTCCCACCCTAACTCTTATCAAGGAGAGGATGTCAGCCCACGTCAGAGCTCTTGTCATCTATTAGGAGCTCAGTGTCTGCTTTGGTTGCTTCTCTTATCTGCTTATTTCTGGTCTCCATTTATCATTATTTTTAACTGTTGTCAGCATTAAATGTGATTTGCCACATCAGCCAACTTCCACAGCAAATGCAAAGCCTTCTGAGTTTCACTTGCAATTTCTCAGCTTCCAGTCCTTTCAGTCTTTCAGGTCTGCTTTGTCAGCAGAATTTAATTTTTTTTTTTTTGTCTTTCTTTTTTTTGGCCATTAGGGACAGGACTCCTTGACATTTCTATTGTTTGAAAGACATCAGAGAATAAAGTAAGTATGTTCAATTGTACATCATTCTCCAGTTATATCACCTAGAGCACTTATTTCAACAGTTACAGTCTACATCAGTAATCATACTATACTTTCCTGAGATAGTTTTATAAAAAACAGTTAGGATTGTGGCACAAAGGCAGAAGAAAAAAATATATATATATTCTAGATTTTTCCATCAATGACCCTATTACAATCTATAATTTGCACTTGTCTTTTGGTTAAGAATTACTCACACTTATTTGGGGAATTAACAGTTAAGACCATGTTTTATTGTGACTACTCAAACATATCATTACTGAGGAATTTAGCTTATACTTGCAGAACTTTTGTTATCATATTTAGATTTCTTATTAAATTTATGAATTACATATCTAGCATCACTTTGAGTGTTAAAATAATATTATTTTACTTTCACCAAAGATTATGATTATGTGTTTATAAAGACATGATTAGAACTGCATCATAGCGTAAGTCCAATCCTCATTTTTCTACAAATATGAGAAAGAAGAAAAATGGGATACTAGAATTTGCTTAAGTAAGCCATGACTGACTGATTTTGACCTTGGGTTTTTATGATAGAATCTTGTTTATCTCACCACTTTCACCTTTTGCTCCTCAGTATTGATTCCCACTTCCTCTAGTATGAAATGGGAAAGAACAATGGTATAGCATTCCTCTTTCATTTTTACTGTCTTATTTTCTAATGAATGTGTGTGTGTGTGTGTGTGTGTGTGTGT
>JANHMN010000016.1:34323673-34380765 GCA_030674055.1 Rhabdomys pumilio | reverse complement strand
ATATATATATATATATATATATATATATATATATATATATATATATCTCACCACCAGAGCCCAATTATCCTACTACAGCAAACCCTGAATATCATAATGAAACTGAAACACATGAAGATGATTTTTAATCCAGTCTTATAAAGATGGTAGAAGCCTTTAAAGGACCAATAGGGTATCTCAATTCCGAACATCTATGCCCTAAACAAAAGGACACCCACACTCATAAAAGAAACATTAGCAAAGCTTAAACCACACATCAAACTCCACACATTGGTTTGTCTGTCTTGTTGATTTTCTCAAAGAATCAGCTCTTGGTTTTGTTGATTCTTTGTATTGCTCTATTTGTTTCTAACTGACTGAATTCAATAATTTCCTTCAGTCCACTCTTCTTGGGTATGGTTGCTCTCAATAATGGACAGGTCATGACAGAAAATAACAAATACATAGAATTATTAGGTTATGATTCAGATGAACTTAACTGGAATCTATACAATGCTTCATTGAAACACGAAAGAATAAACTCTTTTCTCAGCACCTCAAGGATCCTTCTTCAGAACTGACTATATAGTTGGTCACAAAGCAAGATACAACAGATATAAAATGATTAAAATAACCTCATACATCTTATCAGATCGCTGTGGATGAAATATGGCCTTCAACAACAACAGAAACAACAGAAAGCCTACATGTTGCCCTAGCCTCCAGCCCCTAGGAATGATTCTTGGGAGTAGGGAATAAGAAGGCGTGCAATCAATGACACAAACTCCAGGAATCAGATGCAATCAGAAGTAGACTCATTATTGCAGAATTGGGAAGTGTTTTATACCCTTCATTCATGCCCCATTGGTCTATAATACTCTTGAAAGCTAAACAGATCCCTTCACAGAGGTCACTGGGTCAGGGAAGAAATAAAGAAAGAAATTAAAGCCTTTATATAATTCAATGAAAATGAGGGCACAGAATACCCCCACTTATGGGACACTGTGAAAGCAGTGCTAAGAGGAAAGCTTTATAGCACTAAGTACCTTTATAAAGAAATTGGAAAGACCCCATACTAATGAGTTAAAAGTACACTTGAAGGCCTTAGAAGGAGAAAAAAGAAGCAACAACACCTAAGAAGAGTGTACTGCAGAAACTAATCAACCCCAGGGCTGAAATTAATCAATTAAAAACAAAGAAAGCAATATAAAGAAATTAATCAATTAAAAACAAAGAAAGCAATATAAAGAATCAACAAAATTAAGAGTTTTTTTTTTTTTCTTAGAAAATCAAGAAGACAGGCAAATACTTAGCCAAACTAACTAAATGGCAGAGAGACAGCATCAAATTACAAATGAAAAAGGAGACACCGAGGAAAGTCAAAGAACTATTAGGACTTACTTCATAAGACTTTAGTCCACAAAATTGAAAACTCTAAATGAAATGGATGCTTTTCTACACACATACCAATTATCAAAGCTAAATGAAGATCAGGTAATCTATGTGAATAGTCCTTTAACCCCCAAGAAATAGAAGCAGTCATTAAAGGTCTCAAAACCAAATAAAGTACTGGTCCCCATTGCATTTACCACAGAATTCTACCATTCTTTCAAAGAATAGCTAATGTCATCACTTCTCAAACTAGTCCACAAAATAAAAACAGGAGGAATGTTGTCAAACTCACTCGATGAGGCTACTTTCACCCTGGTAGCTAAACCACACAAAGACTCCAGAAAGAAGGAGAATTTCATACCAAATTCACATATGAACACTGATGTAAAAATACTCAATAAAATACTCACAAACTAAATCTAAGAGCACATCAAAGCCATTATCCATCATGATCAATTAGGCTTCATCCCAGAATGCAGGGGTGGTTAAATAAACAAAAATACCTTAACATAATCCACCATATAAACAAACTGAAATAAAACAATCACATGGTTATTTCATGAGATGCTGAAAAGCCTTTACATAATCCAATACCCCTTCATGTTAAATGACTTGGAGAGAATAGGGACACAAGATGCATACCTAAACCCAGTAAAGGCCATATCCAGCAAACCCATAGCCAACATCAAATTAAATGGAGAGAAACTGTTATACCAGGAAATGTTTGTGAACCCCAAAGACCACCAGGGAGCTGATTCCAATACCATCACAATAGGATCTTTTTGTTCAAGCTGAAGCTTGAGCCACACCCCTGTCTCTAACGCAGTAGAATGGGAGGGTGCAGCCTCCAGCTCATTTTTAGGCAAGCATCTATGGAGGCAAGAATGAGGGTATTTGGCATGGCACACATTTTATTGCAGGGTCATTATGGCCTTTAACATAATTGGCTGGCGCTGAGAGCCAAACAATAAACTTAACTTCTATTTTTCTCCTGATTGGTTAGGAAGTGAAGTGCTGGGGCAGACTTGTAACTTGGAGGGGCAGATTTGTTGGGGAATAATAAGAAAACTGGTGATAGGCCCAGGTTCTCTTGTGGCATAAACTGGAAACTGGTGCTAGGTACAGGCCTGTTAGTCAACATGAGTTTACCTTTAGCCCAGGTTCTTTAAGATGGAGACCCAAAAGATCTGCTCTCTCTCAAAACTTAAAGCAATTCCACTAAAATCAGAATACTCTCTCCCTATTTATTCAATATAGTACTTAAAGTTCTAGTTATAGCAACAACACAAATGAAGGAGATCAAGGGGACATAAACTGGAAAGGAAAAAGTCAAAGTATTGTTGTTTGCTGATCATATGATAGTATACATAAGTGATGCCAAAATTTCTACCAGAGAACTCCTACATCTGATAAATAACTTCAGCAAAGTTTAACTGGATATAAAATTAACTCAATAAGATCAATAGCCCTTCTTTATACAAATGATAAACTTGCTGAAAAAGAAGTTAGAGAGACAAGACACTTCATAATAGCCATAAATAATATAAAATATCTTGGTAGAACCCTAACCACACAAATGAAAGACAAGTATGACACTAACTTTAAGTCTCTGAGGAAAGAAATTGAGAAAGATATCAGAAGATGGAAAGATCTCCTGTGCTCATGGATTTGGTAGAATGAATATAGTGAAAATGGCCATCTTACCAAAAGCAACCTATAGATTCAATGCAATCCCCATCAAAATTCCAACACAATATTTTACAGACCTTGAAAGAACAATTTTCAATTTCATATGGGAAACCAAAAGAAAAAAATCCTAGACTTGCTAAAACAATCCTGAACAATAAAATAACTTCTTGAGGTATTACTATTCCTGAGTTTAAGCTGTACTACATAGTAGCAGTAGGAAAGACTGCATGATATTGGCATAGAAACAAACATCTTGATCAATGGGATTGAATCAAAGACCCAGAAATAAACCCACTTACCTATGAACACTTGACTTTTGACAAAGAAGCCAAAACTATACAATGGAAAAGGGCATCTTCAACAAATGGTGCGGGTCTGATGGTATTTCTGCATGTTCAATGATACAAATAGATTCATATTTATCTCCCTGCACAAAATTTAAGTAAACAATGATTCACCAGCTCCTCGGTACAGGAGGTAACTTCTTGAACAGAACACCAATGGAATGGTTCAGGCACTAAGGTCAACAATTAAGGAATGCGATCTCATAAAAGTGAAAAGCTTCTGTAAGTCAAAGACCAAATTCAATGGGACAAAAGGACAGTCTACAAATTAGAAAAAGATTTTCTCTAACCCTGCATCTGACAGATTTATATCCAAAATATATAAAGAACCAAGAAGTTAGACCACAAAAAAAAAAAAAAATAACCCAATTTAAAAATGGAGTATAGAGCTAATGAGAGAATTCTCAACAGAGGAATCTCAAATGACCAAGAAGCACTTAAAAATGTTGCAACATCCTTAGTCATCAGGGAAGTGCGAATCACAATAATTTGGAGATTTCATCTCTTACTGGTCAGAATGGGTAAGATCAAAGACTCAAGTGACAGCACTTGCTGGCAAGGATGTGGATTAAAGAGGACACTCCTCTTTTGTTAGTGGGTGTGAAAAGTTGTAGAATCACTCTTGAAATTAATTTGGTGGTTCTCAGAAAACTGGAAATATCTCTTCTCTAAGACTTATCTATACCATTTCTGGACATATACCCAAAAATGCTCTAACATCCCACAAAGACAATTGCTGTACTATGTTCATAGAAGTTTTAACCCAGATGTACGTTACTCAAATAATGGATAAAGAAAATATGGTGCATCTACACAAAGAAATACTATTCAGCTATTAAAAGCAAAGACATGATGGATTTGGAGGCAAATGGATGAGGTAAGTCAGTGTCATGAGGACGTGCATGACATGCACTTACTTAGAGGTGGATATTAGCCATAAAACACAGAATACCCATTCTACACTCCACAGAGTCAGAAAAACTAAACAAGAAGGAAGGCACATCTCAAATGCTTGAATGTCACTTAGAAGGGAGAATAAAATAGTTATACAAAGCTGATGAAAGGAAAAAACTTGCTGTGCCCAGTGTGACTTTGGTGGGGACAGAAGTACATGGTTCCTACCCCAGGGGCAGGGCCCATGTGTGAGCTTCCAAGAGTGTTGATGGCTGCTGTTGAGGGTAAAACTTGTTGTGTAATAATGTACATATTTTTGGGAACCAGTACAAGCAGTGGAGGACTCTTTCCTTCTGAGGAATGTCCTACTTGTTAAACTTAATGACCCCATGTTGGTTAGTCACAACAAGATTCAGGAGTTCGAGGGTATGGCTATGTCTCAGCAAAGTGGTAAATGCTGGGACCTTTAGAACAACCCTTATGGCTATGAGAAAGAACTCTAAATACATGAGTTTGAAAATATGTGGTTTCTTAACTATTCAAAAAAAAATAAAGATACAATATGAATTTTATACAGGGCTCCACAAATCTAAAGGAACAAAAGTAGCTGCTCTGTGGGCCAACTTGTTAGAAAATTTATGGAAGAAAAAAAGGAGATTTAGGGAGCAGTGATTATAGGAGGTTGTACCTGGCTAAGTGGAGGTCGTACCTGACTAAGTTTTTTTATTTATGCTTACATAGATTCCTGAGTTCAGGGTCAGCCTAGAACAGAACAAAGTTAGGCCCAGATATGGTCAAAATGGTAACTTCAGGTCAGAGTTCCACCCAAATAGCTTATTGTCTATGCTTAACAAAGGCAGACAGATCTCTAAATTCTTTTGCAATTTTAAGAAAAAAAAATGTCTGCTTGCTGTCTTCTAGGAAACAAAGGGCTGGGGTTATGGAATGTTGATTCAGAAGATAATCAAAAGGAAAATATGGAGTAAATGACTGGATTGATATGTAAAATAAAAGACTCAACCTGTGTTCTGCATGAGATGAGCTATTTAGAGAGTTTTTAGGATAAAAAGAGAGAACCGCTTGAAGAACTGACACAAGCAAACAGAACATAGAGAGATCTCTTAGAATAGCAAGCAATCAGAATATAGACAGAAAAATCTCTAGAGAGAAAGTAGAACACAGAGAGAAGCAGACTGGAAGAAGCTGCATCAAACACAACACAGGTCTTCATCTTGGACCCATGAATTGACTTTGAGTTCTTTTCTCTACTCCCAGACACTCCTTTTTCAAAACCCATCTCCAAGCCTTGGCTGTTCCTTGGCAAGAACAGGATGAGAGAGGGGACAGCAAGGGAAATGAGGAGAGTTTAGTATCAGGTGTGTAGAAGATTAGAAGAGATGGGGAAATTGCCATGCAAATGAATGGAAATTTTAACTGAAGAGGGTGAGGAGGGAGAGGGTATCTCCAAACACGACAGAGACCTGGCTAATTGGAAGTACTCAAAAATCAATGAGAATAGCTTTAGCTGTGACTAAAAGAATTGGAGATGTGAAAACTGAAAAGGTCACCTCCTGTATCCCGATAGAAACCTCAGTGGAGTGATGGAGAAATCAACCCACCCACAAAACTTTCAACCATAAATTTATCCTGTCTACAAGAAATTTAGGGACAGGAGATGGAGGAGAGACTGAAGGAATAGACAACTATTAACTGGCTCAACTTGAGACTAATTCCATTGACGTTATTAATGATACACTGTTATGTTTGCAGGTAGAAGTCTAGCTAGCATGACTGTTCTCTGAGAGGCTCCACCTAGCAGCTGACTCAGACATGCAGATACAGAAAGCCAAACAGAGGATGAAGCTTAGGGACTCTTATGGGAAAATAAGGGGAAGCATTGTGGACCCTGAAGTAAAAATGAACTCCACAGGAAGAATAACAGAGTCAGCTAACATGAACCCTTGGGGCTCTCAAAGACTGAGTCCCAATCAAAGATCATACATGGACTGGACTTAGGCCTTCCCACATATGTATAGCAAGTGTGCAGCTTGTTCTTCATGTAGGTTCTGAACTGGAGGAAGTGCTATCCCAAAAGTTATTGCCAGTCTGTGGAATATGTTCTTCTAGCTGGGCTGCCTTGTCTGTCCTCACTGGTCAGGATGCTCCTAACCCTGTAAAGATCTGATATACCAGGATAGGGGGAACCCCAACTGCTCAGAGGGAAAGGGAAAGGGGGATGATGGAAGGATTATTGGGAGAGGGTGACTTGGGACAGTAAGTTGATTGTAAAGTGAATAAAAAATAACTCATGCTCTTGAGGTTGTAGAGCAAGAACACTCTTTCAGTGCTGGTGGGATTGGAAACTTGTACAACCATGTTGGAAATCAATTTGGTGGTTTCTTAGAAAAACTGAAATAGTTCTACCTTGAGACCCAACTGGGAAGAAACCCAAAATATGCCCCACTATACCGCAAGGACACCTGCTCAGCTATGTTCATAGCAGCCTTATTTGTAATAGCCAGAAGCTGGAAACAACCCAGACGTCCCTGAACTGAAGAATAGATAAAGAAATTGTGGTTTTACCCAATGAAATTCTAGTCAGCCATTAAAAACAAGGGCATCATAAATTTCACAGGCAAATGGGTGGAACTAGAAAGTACCATCCTGAGTGAGGTAACCCAGAACCACAAGGACATGCATGATATATGCTCATTTATAAGGGATCAGATATAGGGAGAACAAGGGAGTGAGAAGGGAATTTGGTGGTGGGTGGGGCAATCCCTTGGATGTACCAAAGACCTGGAATGGGGTGGCCCCATGGGGTTTATGGGGTTACTAGCTAATACTTTTAGCTATTAGATATTTATTTATTTAGATATTGATTATTTAGATATTTAGATAATTATTTAGATATTGATTCAGAAGTGGCCACTTTTTGTAACCAAGCAGGACTACCAGTAGAGGGATAAGGACAACAACTCACCCACAAAACCATTGACCCAAAATGTGTCCTTCCTACAAGATGTCCAGGGACAAAGATAGAGCAGAGGTGTAGGGAATTTCTAGCGAATGACCACCCCAAAGTGAGACCTATTCCATGGTCAAGAAACAATCCATGACACTATTAATGATACTTTTATGTTTGCAGACAGGAACCTCACATAACTGTCCTCTGAGAGGTGCCACCCACCAGCTAATGGAAAGAGATGTAGAGACCCACAGACAAACATTAGATGGAGTTCACCAAGCTTATGGAAGAGTTGGGTGAATGATTGGGAGAACTTAAGAGGACAGGGACTCCATAGGAAGACCAACAGAGTCAAGTAACCTAGACTCTTGGGGAATCCCAGAGACTGAATCACTGACCAAAGGGTGAGCAGGAGCTAGACCTAGGCCCCCTGCGCGTAAGTAGTAGATGAATAACTTGGTCCACAACAGGAGCAAGGCTCTCCCCAAATCTGTAGCCTACCTGCCTGTGGATCCTGTTCCTCTAAGTGGACTGCCTTGTCTGTTCTCATTTGGAAAGGTTGTGCCTAGTCCTGCAGTGACCTGATGTGCAGGGGGAGGTGGTGGTAGAAAGTGAAACCTAAATGGGAGTTTTCCTTGATCAAAGGAGAAAGGGAGAGAGGAATGCGGGAGGACCTTGTGAAGTGAAGGCACACTAGGAGGAAAGGGGAGCTGATATATGGGCATAAGGTGAATATATATATATATATATATATATATATATATATATATATATATATAAAATAGAACTTTGTGAGTGCATGTATAGGTGAGTCACAAAAACTTTACCCTGGAGAAATTGAAGGTGTACACATGAACACAGTGTAAAGCCTTATTGAGTAAGGGTTACAAAAGTGAGCCCTGTGCGTTTCTCCATCGAATTCTGATAAGTATTAAAAAAAAAACTTCTGGTGACAAATCTTCTAATAACTTTTCTCCAAATCAAGGAAAAATTATGCACATTAATTAGTGGTTAGGTAACTTCACAATGTTTTATGTGTACATGTGTAGCCTGAAAAAGGTGCAGGACACTATTAAAAATAGTCATGGGATATATGCATAAGAGTGACAGAAGAGTGACCAGCTCTTTTTCAGTGATGGTAAAGCATTTTTTCAGAAGATGTAAACAATAACATATATTTAGTATATAAGCCATAATGAATATTGTGTAATATTAATTTTCTTGAAAATGTATTTGATTGCATGCTCTGTGTTGGACTGTGATCCATATGGTACTATTTAGTGCATGGTGTCCCCAAAATGATTTAAGTTTTTGATAGATAAAATGCTCTAAGTTTTACTGATGATGCTAGTTGTCCAGAGAAAAGAGGGTCCAGATTTGAACCCTTACTATGAACCTCTAGTCCTGAAAATACATAGCCATCAACACAAGGTGCTGTATATATGGTAGATTCAACACAAGACATAATTTTATATGTGAAGAGTTTTCCAATTCTTGTGCCTTGTCTCTCATAATGCTGTCTCTTCTTTAACATTTTCCTCCATGAGTTAATTTGATGAACTGATTGGAGAATAAATTTGTCTTGGAAGTGATGGCAGAAAAAAAATGACACTTTATCTTACAGATGAGTGATTTGCTAGATTACTTTCCTGTGATGAAATTGACAGCACTCTGTATTTTATATGTTATCCAGAAAGTCTGAACAGAAACTTCTGATGGTAAAGCTATGTGCTTCAGGATTTCCTCAATTATTCCTGGAATCAGAGCACTTTTACAATCCCCACTCAAAGTCCTAACAGTTCTTATTCAATATTATTCATTTTCACTGTTCATCTTATAAAGCAAAAGAAAAATGTAGGTGATTTCTTTAGAGAAATACCTCAGTGTTCTGAAGAATTTATCTCATATTTTTTAAAAAATACTACTACTATACTTCCTGGGACTGGAACTTTGGAAGAGAGTATACTACATGCTCTAAGATGTTGTAGCCACCTTATAGTATTTTTATCTTGGGAGAGATGAAACATTTTATGAAGGCTATCAATGAACTAATATGTAAGCTTCAGGTTCCTGAGAGCAAAGATGTACAGGTGGCTAAAACAAATGATACCTCTTTGCTCCTACACCTGGAGATTATTAATAGGCATCACCTAGCTGTGACTAATACCTAATTTTAAAATAGGAGTACAAATTGTGGGGTTTGGTACGTCTCCTGCACAAGCCAGCAGGAGATATGAGAGAACAGGGTTTTATTAAATACAAATTATTAGTGCCTATCCAGTGGAGGGTAAAATTGACATGATTCAAGGATTAATTAAGCCATTCTGAAGTTCTTTTTAGGTTGCCAAATATAGAAAAAAAATCAATCTAATCATAGACAACCACTTTAAGCAATAGAATTATGGCATGCTAAATCATCCGAATCACTTAACATCTAGCATCACCTACCAACTATCAACAGGTGCTTGGAATAATAGGTTCTGTTCTAAGCACAGAATTCTGTTTTCCTTACACCTACAAAGTTGGTATCTTTGGGAAATTTTTAGAAATGTCTTAGTTCAGTTTATAGAGCGATCCTTAGATTTTGTGTTAGATCAGACTGCCTTGAGCATTCTAGATCTTATTCTTAGATTTAGGGAGATCGGAAATCAGATGTAATAAATGTGTGATACAGTATATGACATGAATATAACCTCACAGAGCTGACCATAAACCAAATCAGGTAAGAGGCCTAGGGGCGGAGACAAGCAGTAAGGAACAGTGACTGCAGAATGTCGTAAGATGTAAGATGTAAGATGAACTTATACTATCACCAATAATATTGATGATAATATAATTTACATAAATAATAGGACTTAATAGTTCTTCTCTTCAGCTAATGGGGTTGAATTTTGCCAGAATTAAGGAAATTGCCTCTATTACTTGGCATTTAAATGGAAGTATCCAGACACTTAACTACTCTTTTGTACTTAGCTGTCCACTTGGTGAAAGATTTCAGAGGCAGGCTGAAAGCCCCTTATAAGAAGCCTGTAAGAAGACACTTGTAACAGTGTTTACTGCAAAGACACCCACTGTTGAGAGTCATAGCTAAAAAGAGTTTCAAGGTTAAAGTAATTGTTCTTTGGAAACCTTCAAAATCTATTATAATTTCTCTAACACATGATATCCAAAGTGGGTTTTTTTTTTTTTTTTGTATTAGATTCATGTTTGTTTTAAATTTATTAGGATTTAAAGGGTATACCAGGTTTCATTGAATATGCATTATAAAAGGTATTTTAACATGCATAAAAACTGCAGATAGCACACAACCAAGTTGAGTTTTGTGAAGTGGGTTTCACTTCAACAAGAGAACAGTTGGTTACTGTGTTACAATTGTGTCGCTATTGTACGTGTGGAAATATCACGTCTAGGAGGCTGCTGTTACAGTTTGTAAATTTTACTTCCAGACAAAATTATTGATTTCTTTTCCAACAGCCTAAATAGCTCCTTCCAGCAGATTGAAAGCTATCCACCAGGGAGATGGTTTATCCATTCAATTCCAGCTTGAGTCTTCCGTATTGTAACTATGGTACGTTGTGTCTTCATAAACAGTCATATCATTTAGGTCTGGAAGATAACTAATCAGAAAGACAAAAGGCTATATTGTTGTGGTTGCCTGTGGGGCCTCCATGACCAACAGGATCTGTGGCAGTTTCTCATATGTAGAAATAGTATTTTCCTGCATTTGAAGGCAGTATTTTTAGTCAGATAGGCATTACCCTCAAAACTCTCATTTTGATTTATTTTAATTTCTTATTTAGAATAGACAGTTTCTGTATAGTTTTTTCTACCTACCTCTTCTGTTTCCCCTTCATTTTCTCTAATCTCCAAAGTCCCTCCCCAATTAACATTTTAAGGCCACTTAGATACTCACATATTTATCCAAAAATTTTATGCCAAATTTTCTAAATTTTATTCACCCATTTGGATTAGTTTTCCAACAGGTAAGATGCATTTAACAGGTGCAGCATAAATACAATTCTTGTTGTAAATTATTTAAACAGCTTGCTTTTGCATCTCTTTCAGAAAATGCAGATGGAATTATGCTCTGTGCAGCTGACTGAAAGATTGGAAATTTACTTAAGTGAGTGCTAGAACTTAAAGAGTATTTACAATTAAATCTATCATTTTAAAAGGGCTAGCATAAAATAGTATAGATTGATTGTTTAGTCCATAACATCTGAAATTTACTGTATGTCTGTTCAGTCTTCGGTTTGATTTTATTTTCTAAGACTAATAATAGAGACAAGTGTTTCAAACAAGCTAGTAAAGAGCTCTACTTCTGATCTTTATGACCATACATTACTGTGTAGAGTCTTAAGAAGAGAAAATATATTAACCATACTCCATAGTTTTACATCTTTGACTCTGCCTTTGGCTGCAGTAAAAATAAGACTGAGTGTTCTGGGTGATTTTTGTGCTAAAATAGAACTCTCTAAAATGGATATTCATAACCTAAGAGTTTATTATTAGGTTTACAGTTCTGGTAGTGAGGAAGCAAGGCAACAGCCTCCAGCAAAGGCCTTGTCTCATGTATCACAGTATGGTAGAAGGGAAACCAACCAGGTAAGAAAGAGGAAGGCCTAATGACATTTATTCTCTTTTATCAGGCACCCTCTTCTATGTCTAACATTAATCTATTCATCAATCCAGAGAAGGAGTTGTTGGCTTATGGCTTTGTTGTCTCTCAAATTTTCTTCTTTTAACAACTATTATAGAAGTAGAAGCAAAATTTCATTATGAGATTTAGAATGTGCATTCAAGACAGTGTGGAGAAAAAAATTTTTCTATTATTTCTAGGAAAAAATATCAAAGTATTTGTTCTTCTGGAATAAGGAGAGTATCATGCAGTCTCTGTCTTTGCAGAAGAGACTGTCCCCACCTGTACACTTTCCTCCACTAATAGAATATTAAAGCCACTGACAGAGTTCCTCATTTATCACAGGATCACTGGTACTGATGCACTTATAGATGTGACAAATGGGTCATTTCTTCTCATCCTACTTGACCTTAGACCTTCAGTGCTACAAACAGGATCTCGAAAGTCAAATATCCGTCTTGGTGATCACTTTTGCACTATACATTAACAGTTAATTGGTTAAGTGTGTGTGTGTGTGTGTGTGTGTGTGTGTGTGTGTGAGCATCAGTGTGACCACACAAGTACATGTTCATGGACACCTGAACCCTGTGAATGTGCAGTCAGAGAACAACATGCAACTCTGAAAGTTCAGTCTCTTCTTCTATAATGTCTGTTGTGGGTGATCGAACTCCGGTCGTTAGTTTGAGTATCATTGTCTTTTCCTACAAAGCCAACTCCCCAGCTCATCTTTTCTTTCTCATATGAAACATGAGCTTTGTAAGCCATCTGTGCATACTTACTGTAGTCAAATGTAGAAATGTTTATTAATCTATGTGCTGGCTGGTTTTATGTGCCAACTTAACAAAAGCTAGAATCATCAGAGAGGAAGGAGCCTCAGTTGAAAGGAAAAAAATTTATCTTCACAAGATCCAGCCGTAAGGTATATTCTCAACTACTGATCTACAGGAAAGGGTCCAGCCCATGGTAGTTCCATGAACTAGTTCCATTCCGTTGCTAGCTTGGTAGTTCATTTGACCAGTAAGCAGCACCCCAGTGGTCTGCATTAGCTCTTGCCTCCAGGTTCTAGTTCCTGTCCTGACTTCTTCCAATGATGGGCAACAATCTGGTAGCATAATCCAACATAAACTCTTTCTTCCCTCACTTACTTTTTGGTCATCATGCTTTTGTGACAGCAATAGAGACCCTTAGACAATCTCTGAAGGACCCACCTTTTTTCCTTCCATAGTCTTTTTAACTTAATGTGTGTGTTTTGTCTTCACATATGTGAACTACTTGCATGCCTAGCCTAGTGCCTATGGAGGCCAACAGATTACATTGGTTGACCTTGTAGATGGAGTTAAAAGCACTTATCAGCATTGATGCTTTTGCTGAGACCCAAACCTGGGTACTCTAGAAGAGTAGCAAGAGCTTCAACTGATAAGACAGTGGTCTAGCTGCATCTGTAATGTTGGTTAGACCAATGAATCCATAGATAAAATGCACATGAGAGATAAAATGTCACATATGTGTATGTAATATATGTTGAATGAATAAATAGGTCCATCAAATTTCCACAAACGACTACCTGATTAGCTACTTATTATATATATATATATATATATATATATATATATATATATATATAATTATTTTTTGAAATTAGATTTTTATTGGATATTTTATTTACATTTCAGATGTTATCTTTTTTCCCCATTTCCCTACCCACCCAAAAATCCCCTATACCATACCTCCTACTCCTACCCACCTATCCACTCCCACCTCTCTATCCTTGAATTCCCCCACACTGGGGTATCACCCTTCCCATAGGACCAGGGAATTCCTCTCCCACCTATGCCCAACAAGGCCATCCTCTCCTACATATAGAGCTGGAACCATGGTCTCTCCCTATGTGCTCCCAGGTTGGTGGTTTAGACCCTGGGAACTCTGGTTGGTTGGTATTGTTGCTTTCCCCATTGGGTCACAAGCACTTTCAGCTCCTTCAGTCTTGTCTTTAACTCCTCCTTTGGGAACCCCTTGATCAGTTCAATTGTTAGCTGTGAGCATCTGCCTCTGTATATGTCAGGCTCTGGCAGACCTCTAAGAAGACAGCTATATCAGGCTCCTATCAGCATGCCCTTCCTGGTATCCACATCAGTGTCTACCTTTGGTGACTGCACATGGAATGAATACCCAGGTGGAGCAGTTTCCAGATGGTCCCTCCTTCATTTTCTGTTCCACACTTTGTCTCCATATTTGCTCCCATGAGTATTTTGTCACTCTTTCTAAGAAGGACTGAAACACCCACACTTTGATCTTTCTTCTTCATGAGCTTCATGTGGTCTGTTGGTTGTATCTTGGGTACTGTGAGCTTTTGGGCTAATATGCACTTATCATTGAGTGCATACCATGTGTGTTCTTTTGTGACTGGGTAACCTCACTCAGGATGATATTTTCTAGTTCCATCCATTTGCCTAAGAATTTCATTAATTCATTGTTTTTAATTATGGCCTTCCCATCCTTGAGCAGGCCTTTGCCAGCCCTAACCATGCTAAGCAGACCTAAAATATTTGCCACAACAAGTCTTAACCTGGACAGAGACTTCTGTCTTGGCTGCAGTTCTCATGGGAACTTGGCTTTTTGGCTGCCTGAGCTGACCTTGTTCTACATAACACTATAGCTGAAGCAGGGGTTGGGTTTTATGTTTTTTCACTTTATATGTGCTGTGCTTATTATCAAATGTGGAGCCTTGATCAAAACTTTGTCTTGGCTTCATTCTTCTCTCGCCCTCTACCTTTTTTCATTTCCAGTCCCCCTTTCAGGTAACCCAGTTCTCCTGTGGCTGCTGGACTGCCACATTTAATAGTTGAGTATAATTATTTTAAAGTGGGAAAATATTGCAAAGTTGTGCCATAGTGTGAAGACTTATTTTTCTTATAACTACTGACTTTTTCTTCTCATTTATTAAATATTTAATTTCATGATTTCTTGTTTTATTTTCAAAAGTTTTCCATGTCATGAATCTTTTAAAAATTAGTTAAAATATAATTACATGATATTCCTCTTTACATATTCTTTATCTAGACACTTCTATGTCCTGTCTTTATTTTTCTAAAATCTATTTATTCTTGTGCACAATTATTGTTGTTACATGGTGTTACAGACATAACTATATAAATATGACCAGCTGAGTCCACTTGGTATTGCTTGTATGTACATGGTTTTAGGGACAACCATTTGGTCTTATATAAGTTTTGGGGGAGCTATTACCTAAGAGACAAATTCTCTATCACTCAGAGTGTTATGTATCAGTAGTAATTAGCTGCCAGGAATGTTGATGATTTTATTATGTAAATAGGTAATTCTCCCAAAATTGTAATATTGTCTTACACTTCCCTATCTATTAAAACTGACAAAAATGGCACCCACAATTGGAAAAGCTGGCCCTGCACCTTATCTGATAAATACTTCACAGGCTTATAAAAACCTTCTATTATTTAAACTATGGGAAACCAAAATCAGAAAAGTCATTAAATGAATTACAAATGTATGTCCTAACAGTGTTTGTAGGCAAAAATTAAAAATATGCATGATATGATATATATATATATATGATATGATATATATATATATATATATATATATATATATATATATATATATAATTTAAGTGTACATATTATATAAAAGTATTCATCTTTTTTCTTCCTTTTTATTTATTGTAAGGCTAGGATAAGGTTCAAAGTTTCAAGTGTGCTAGATAAGCTTTCCCCCTCTGTACTGAGGTGGATCCTCACTCCTGGTATTTAGTCTAAAATCAAATTTTAGTTTCACTCATCAAGTTTTATTAACTATGAAAAAATATTCATTATGATAGAAGTGCAAAATATGTGACCATTTTATGTAGATGAATTTTTATTTTAAAAAGACTGATACTGCACTGTATGTATACATTTGATATATCCTTCCAATGCTCTAAAGTGGGGGTACTTATTAATTTGTTAGCATGAGTTTTTTTCATATATATTTATATATGTGATAATAGAAGGCTGAAAAATCACTACAATAAACTTGATTACATTAAAAATAGCATATTCACATGGTTTCATATTTGCATATACAAGTAATAAAAGGACTGGAAAATGTACCATAAACTAACAGTAGTTAAAACTCACATTAGAAATTAAGGTTAGGCCGTAATGGAGTGAAGGTTATCTTAATATTTTAAAAATAATACTTATTTTTAATTAGATTTTATAATTATATAAAATAAAATATAGCCAAATCCATTCCAAGTTACTCCTCCAGTTCTCATGCTATCTCCCCAACTGGTCCTGTTCCCCATCCCAACTGTTGTAGAAAGCTGCGGTGAGCGGTGACAGCATTTGCCATTACAACATGGTGCTGGCACCTGGCACTGCCATGGGTAAATAAGTAAATTGCGCATGTGCAAGTGGTGAAAGTGCGCCAAGTCACCGCCCAGCCCGGGGCGTCATACGGGGTTTTGAGCAAGCAGCCAATCAGATATGTCCACGCCACCCTAGGGTGTATATAAAGCAGCACCATCTTGGGTCTCTCTCTCTTCCTCCTTTCATCGCAATAAACGCTTGCTGCAGAAGGATCCTGGTGCCCGCCTGTGTTCTTGCTGGCAAGATGATTGCGCGGGACACAAACTGATAGTCCATTATGTCCAGTTTTTTATTTCTTTGGTTTTTTTGTTTGTTTGTTTTTGAGTCATAGCCTCTGTTTGCAGCCCCACAATGTTCTGGAACTGAATGTATATCCAAGTCTAGCCTCAGACTCATATTAATTCTGCTGCCTTAACCTCTCAAATACTGGCATTATAGATCTTAACCACTACACTCAGCTCTATATGCTACTTTCTTTTTTTTCTTTTTTTTTTTTTGAGGTTTCAGTATTTTATTCAAGTTTTATTTTAAGTGATGTTAATTATAGTATTAGAAGGGGAGGAGCTAATTCCACACATAATGGAAGACTCTATAATGTACCCATTAAACTGCTAGAAAACAGTGGTGAGGCTACAAGAGGAGTCAGTTGAGATCCCTAGTGTTGTCAGGGTGTGACCACAATCACCCACCCAGCTCAGAGCCAGAGAACCCAGAAGCTATTTCATACTCTGGTGCAATGGCAATAAATAAATAAATTAATTAATTAAAAAAATTAAAAAATAAAAATAAAAAATAAATAGAAGAAAGAAAACCACACCACAACACAAGGAAGAATTAAGTCCTGAATGACTGGCTCCATCATGCCCAGCCTCTCCACCCTAAAATGGCACTAAAGAAATAGCTACCCACACCCCAAAGACTACTTTTGGTGTAAAACAGGTAATGACGGGAACAGGGTGTGACGATATGTCTAAAAACATCCCTTTCACACAGGTGTGTACATGCTTCCGAGCAGATAGAATCGGGACACCAGGATTTGATGTTCGGGAAATCACAATTTCATCTGGGGACTGAGTACAGATTTACAAAGGACCCACACATTCCCACCTTCCACTTGCAGCCTGGCATCTCTAGAGGGGCTCCTCCTCAACCCACGCCTACAGCTAATCGGACCCTTTCTGGAATGGGGTTTCTGTTGTACCTCTGAAATGGTAAACACCTTAAAGTCGAGTCATCCTTAGCCTGGAGGTCTAATGTGGTATTTATCAACTCTCGAATCCCCAACATACAATATTAAAAGATACACTAAATTCTGAAGGTAGCTATGCTGCAGAATAGTTTAAAATTAAACGATTGTACAATATTCATTTATGCTTGAAATTCCAGTCCTAAACCAAGCTTGTGGCCGCCCGCGTTGACGTTCTTGCCATCCAGCAGGGCTGACAGAGTCAGTTTAATACCTGGTTTTAGGGTCTGCGTGTACCCTAAGCCAATCAAGCTGGAATTGTTCACTTTGGCCGAAAAGCAGGCATCAGGGTCGACCTGATACTTGGCTGCTATTCCAAAGCGAGTGTAACTGTTTCCTGCAGTCCAGGCGAGATTGACAACAGTCTCCAACTTCTTGTTCACCTTCTGGTAAATGGAGCCACTAAACTCTGTCCCAATGTTCACATTAGTATGAAGCTGGAATTCATCTGTCTTGTAGCCAACTGCAAAGTTGCTCTGGGTCACTCGGGACTTCGAGGTCTCAAAATTCATCTGGTAGCCAGCCAGCCAACCCTCATAGACAAGCGTCCCAGATTGAGGGCCCAGCAATGTCAAAGTCCACGTAGTAGCCCAGGTTGATATGCTCTCTCTTGTACCCCGTCTTGATTTTAGCATTTTTTCCCCAAGTGTTAGGTGAGAAAGATGAATCAAAGGTCAGCTTCAGTCCACGAGCAAGCTGGTCTTCCACGGTGATCTCAGTGCCTAGGGTGTTGTCTGTGTTCCATTTCTCTGTAAATGTCAGCCCATATTCAGTCCATCTGTACTTGGTTTCCAGACTGCCGTTCAGTTCACTTTGATGGTTTCTGTGTTGGCAGAACCTGAGCTGGTAAATTCTAGTCCATTCTCGGACTTCGTTTTCAAATCAAGTTTTATTAAGCCAAAGCCGTAGCCCTTGGTGAAGACATCCCTGACGGACTTGCCAAGATCAGCGTATGTGGGAGGCACAGCCATGTTCTCTGAGGCGGTGTCGCCGGCAGCGGGAGGCTGGGAGCGCAGCGCTATATGCTACTTGCTAATAAAGTCTACTGAGTATATAATTGTGAGTTAAACATCATAATTCACATTGCTTTTAGTCCTAACTGAATTGAACATTTGGAATAAAATTAAGTATTTCTGTTATTCAAGATATGCTGTTTTCAGAATCCTGTTGAACAGAACTGGTATGACTAGGTAAACAGGAAAAAGGACCAGAATTACTCAACCCAACTTACGACAGCAAAAGTGGCACCTCCACACGATTCCCTTGCAAATACAAGGACTGAACTAACTTCACCAGAGAATTATTCAGTCTGGAAATTAATTAAATCATCAACATAGCCTTAAGTTACACATTCAGTGCACTGTGTTAATCAAAGCCTTTGAAACTCTAGCTCTCTTTGCTTTATTACCATGTGAACAGCCCAAGCTGGCTTTCCTAGATCTACTTGTGCTATAAATTAATAAATTGATATTCTCATTTATACCTCAGTCTTTTCAAGCTTGATAAATGTGCGTTTATTACACAGCAATTGACCCACTCTGGAAATACTAACAAAATCAAATCCTGGGTATATGAAACTAATTTCAGACCTTAGGCTTCAGCATTATCTCTAAGGCAAGTGCTATTTTTAGAAGCCTTTCATTCAAATTAAGTAAAGTGTTTTTTTTTTCTAAAAGCTTTCTTTGTACCTAAAACGATCCATTTCTGTCAAAGCAGAACCATCGTTTAAGCTTAATCCAACCCTTTACCTTTTACATAAAAGTCTTCCATCATAGAAGTGAGTTCTAAGTTTCTATAGAAATAATTTTTTGTTCCTTTAAGATTTGTGTCAACTATTGGTTTGTTTTTGTCAGTTGATAAAGATCATATTTTATAATTGTGGCTTGAACTGTGTTTGTATTTGTTGATTTACACTCTGGTGACCTTCGACATCATTTAAGCATCATGAATTGTTTTTTTATATATGTCCAGAAGTAAGAAGCCAAAAGAAAACCAACTCAATAAAGGAACTCTCAATAGAATATTTATAGATTTATTTTGAGTTATTTTTTAGAGTTATTTTGAAGTCTATTACCTAGTGATCCTAAGCTTTGCTACAAAGAGGAAGATAAAAACACAAGTATGATTTGGAGGTTACACTCAATTAGTATGGTAATAAATAGGTATAAATAAAAGTTAAAAATATGTTTCTAGGTTCACTGAGGGACAAGCCTGACTGCATAGAGGTTGATGTCAAAAGTATCTCCTGTCCAGGAAAAAGACATTGAGATGATATGGCCCTCATGCCTCACTGGACAACATCAGGAAGACCAGAGCCATTACAAGGTCCCATTTAATTACTGGAGGTCAGGCATCTATCCCCGACTTGGCAAGATTAGAATCACTACTGCCCTTCTATACTTGGAGAAGGGAGGAGATGTCTGGGGCAGCCCTGCTTATACACTGAAGGTCTAACAGCAGCCATAAGCCTAAAATCAGCAACAGGCCTGACATACATGCCTGCTAACACAAAGTCTTGGGTCTCTGTGGAAAAACACTGAAACAAATGGCTATAAGCTATTGTAAAAAGGCAGCTTTTGTGGAAATTTACCAGCCTGAGTAGTCATAGACCTTGTAAATAGTCAGCCTTGGTGGATAGTACCAACTTAGATAAGGACAAGTGTATCATAGACAGAGTCATAGTGACTTGTCCCTTGAACCTTTATCCAGCTGATACCCTGTTCTGAAAGTTATCTGTACTCCCCCTGAACACCTTGCTCCTGTGTCACCCCCTTCCCCACATCCTGAGTTTTTGTGTTTATAACCCTTGTGTTAAAAAGTAAAAATTATGATTTGATAATAAAAAGGAAAAAAATTTTTGCTATTTCTGTGTAATAGTTGTTTGCTTTATACATGTCTTATCTAATTTCAGAGCACAGGAATGTTCTATTATACATTCTTCACATATATATTTGAAACAACACCTTAATAATTTATCATACTTAGTCATTATGACTCCAAATAATTATGACTCCAAACTGTAAATGTTGCTTGAAATGTTGACAACATCTGGAATAGAGAAGATACCTTATGAAATTCCTGTGCACTCTGATCCCAGCGCCCTTTTTTTGTTAGTATGTGCCCAACATGCATTATGGAGGGTAACCTGCATTTTACTATATTTTAGACAGATTATATAGGCATGAGTGATGCACTGAATAAAGAAAACATTTTAACATTTTACCTTGCATGTCTACATGTAAAGGCAGTGAAAGGTAGCTGTATCCATTGGAGGACTCTTATATAATGGGTGCTACTTCATGCTTGCTTCTCTATTGGTAGGTAGGCTATTGCTTTGTAGGACAAAGTTGATGAAGGAAGATGTGATTTTGCATAGTAGAGGGCAAGTTCTTGAACCAGAATTAAAAGCAGAATCAACATTACAAATGGGACCTTGGAAATGTTCATTCCTCCCTCTCTCTTTTGCCTTTGCACAGGCATTAAAGTGATGAGGAAAGTGAATATTGCTTATGGCAGTGTGAGAAAATGAGAAAAAGTGGACAAAGATGGAAACACAGAGCCCAAACGTCATATCTCTTACTTCTTAAATTTAAAGCATATAGTTCATATAGAAATCAAAGTTATTCATAAGATGAGAAAGAAGAAATTCTGTTCATAATTTGAGTAAGTTGAATAATTTTTCTTTGGCTGAAAAATAAAAATTCATAAAATTATTTTAGTTTATTTCTATTTTTTATTCATGTCTTATATATTACATCCCACTACAGTTTCTACTGCCAATCCTCATTTAAGTCTCTTCCCCATCACCTCCCCTCTTCGCCAAATCCAGCACACCTCTACCTCCCCTCAAAAAAAAAAAAAAAAAAGAAAAAAGAAATCAGGTTGTACTAGGAAAACCAGTAGGGGGAAAAGAGTCCCATAAGCAGGCAAAAGAGGCAGGGACAGCCCTTGTGTCATTATTAAGATTTCCACAAGAACACCATGCTACTTAGTCATAAGATATATGTTAAGGATTTAGTTACAAGCTCCCTGTCCTCTTTTAGTCCCCCATGAGTCCCAGTCAGTTGATCATGGTGTTTTCCTGGTGTGTCCCTAACCCCGCTGGTTCCTCCTAACCTTTCTTGTTCCCCACAGGAATTACTGAGTATAGCCTAAAGTTTGTAGTCCTCTGTGTTTGCTCCCATCAGTTGCTGGGTGAAGTCTCTTTGATGACAATTCTGAAATTGTTTAAAAACTAATACCTTTTAAAAACAGCATTTGTAGTTGAAGTTCTTAGAAAGGACACTGGCAATTGAGTATCCGGTTTTGGAGACACAGCCAAATCATAATGTATACATGGTAGAATGAGCCTTCAAGATAATCTGAACATTAATATATTTGAGGTGGAGGTTAGATGTGCACTGTGGTGTCTTTGTTAATTTGGTCTCCATCTTATTTTAGAGATAACCTTCACTGATCTTGAACACTGCTGATTAGCTATGCCAGCTGACAATCATTCTGCTTCTTCTACCTTTCCAACACTGGGATTATAGGCATATACCAGTTTCCATTTCTTCTTTTCTTTTATTGGATATTTTCTTTATTTACATTTCAAATGTTAACTCTTTTTCTGATTTTTCCCTCTGGAAACCCCCTATCCTATCTCCCCTCTCCCTGCTTCTATGAGGGTACTCCCCAACCCACCCACCCACTCCTACCTCCCTTACCTGGCCTTCCCCTACACTGGGGCATTGAGTCTTCACAGGACCAAGGGTCTCTCCTCCCATTGATGCCTGACAAGGCCATCCTCTGTTATATATGTGGCTGGAGCCATGGACTCATGTTGGTGGTTTAGTCCCCGGGTGTCCATGCTTTTTAAGTGAGTGCTCAAGATATGACTTCAGGTCTTGAGCTTGCACAGCAAACATTTTGGAGCCTGAGGCAACTCCTGCCCTTCAATGGCATTATCTGGATATGATCAATGTAAATTTCCTCTAGATTACATTGTTACCATTGTTGTGTCAGTCCTTATCATTTGTCAAACATTTCTTGAGTAGGAGAAAGAAATGGAGGTGGAAGAGAGGAAACAGATGAATTTTCTGTTCCTCAGTGTACCTCCACTGGTGGTACAGAGCCCTAGTGTAGTAGATGTGTAAAACATGTATCGAATATGTACATGAATGAATGTATAAAGGGTTGGCCTGTGACCAGGATGACGTTTATTTTTCTTCAGGATGTGAAAACAGTATTATTTTATGAAAGTAAATTTAAACATATCATTCTTGATTTTAAACTCTTTCTACTCTATGCCCTTAAATGTAGAGTCTTGCTGATGTATAATCTCATACATCATTATGTCAGTTTTCATCATTTTTCACACAACTGCACTATCCAGCTCATGACAATATTTTGCCCTTCTCTGAAAATAGCACGTTTAATTTCTGATCCTCACTTCTTTAACTGTGTCACACATTTTGTTTTACCCAAATTCCTAGTGAGCATGGCATCTGTAGACATCAATGTCATGAAAGAAATGGAGCATATACTTATTTACCTACATTATATCTATTGTAAGTTGGTTTTTGTATTGTTTGAAAATAGGTAATGCAGAATGAGTACTCATATAAGTAACTCTAAGAAAACTTTCCTTCACTTAGTCATATCAGGGGAATAGGATGGAAACAAATTAATGAACCAAGAGGTATATTACCTAAATGCATTAGTGAACTCAGGTCTTACATAGATTTAACTTAGGATAGATGTCTGTCTTTGGATTGAAGCTTTATGTTGTTGTTTTGTTTTACTTTTTTTTTTCCTTTTTTTTTTATTGGCATCTGGTTGTTTAATTTCCAAGTAAAAAAATTAATAACTTCCAGGCCATTTCTTTCTTTTTAAAAAATTTTAGTTATTTGCACTTTAGTCATTGCTACCCACCTCTCACTCCCTGCCCGCCCCCAGTTCTTCATTTCATTCCTCCTCCCCCTTGCCTCCAAAAGGGTATTCCCCTCCACTGGGCCTCTCCCTTCCCTGGGGTATCCAGTCTCTTGAGGATTAACAGCATATTCTCCTACTGAAGCCAGACCAGGTAGACCTTTGCTATATATGTGCCAGAGTCCTCAGACAGGCCTGTGTATGCTCCTGGTTAGTGGTTCAATCTCTTAGAACTTCCTGGGGTCTGGGCTAGTTGAGACACCTGGTCTTCCTATGGAGTCCCTCTCTCTTTCAGCTTCTCCAATACTTCTCCTAATTCAACCATAGGGGTTCACAGCTTTAGTCCAATGGTTGGGTGTAAGTATCTGACTCTGTCTTGGTAAGTTGCTGGTAGGGCTCTCAGAGGACAGCCATGCCAGGCTCCTATCTGCAAGCATATCATAGCATCAGTAATGTTGTCAGGCATGGTGCTCCACCATGAGTTTGACTGTCTTTCCTTTATTTTTTCTCCCTTTTTGTTCCTGCAGTTCTTTTAGACAGGAACATTTCTGGGTCAGAAATTTTGACTACTGGTTAGTAACCCTGTCCCTCCACTTGAGGCCTATCTACTGGAGATGGGCTTTTCTAGTTCCCTCTCCCCAATGTTGGGCATTTTGGCTAAGGTCACCCTGATTAACCTTGAGTCTTTCACCTCCCCTGTCTCTGATAAGGTCTAGCTGGTCCTGCTACCCCCACCCCAACGCTATTCATGTTTTTGGCTCTCAGGGCTCCTCTCCTGCCATCCCTCCCATACTTGGTCCTGTTCTCTTTTTATTCTCTTTCTCCCATCTCTCACCCAGGTTCCTCCCTCCCTCCATCTCCCATGATTATTTCCTTCATGAAACTGAAGCATCCTCACTTTCTGCTTGTTATGTTTTTAAGGTCTGTGGGTTGTATCCTCGGTATTCTGTTATCTATATCATTTTGGTTAATATCCACTAATCAGTGAATAGATTACCATGCATGCTCTTTTGGGTCTGAGTTACCTCACTCAGGAGGATATTTTCTAGTTCCATCCCTTTGCCTGCAAAATTCATGATGTCCTCATTCTTAATAGTTTAATAGTACTTCATTGTAGAAATGAACCACATTTTTTTTTTGTGTGTGAATTCTTCAGTTGAAGGACATCTGGCTTCTTTTGGGCTTCTGGCTATTACAAGTAAGACTGCTATGACCTTGGAGGAGTCTGTGTCCTTGTGGTATGGTGGGGTGTCTTTTAGGTATATGCCCAAGAGTGGTATAGCTAGGTCTGCAGGTAGAACTATTTCCAATTCTCTGGGGAAACACCAGATTGATTTCCAGAATGGTTAGACCAATTGACAATCCCACCAGTGATGGAGGAGTGTTACTTCTCTGCATCCTTGTCAGCGTATGATATTAATTCAGGTTCTTGATCTTAGCCATTCTGACTGGTGTGACGTGTAATCTCAGGGTCATTTTGATTTACATTTCTCTGACTAAGGAAGTTGAATCATTCTTATCCTTGTACAAAGCTCAAGTCCAAGTAGAACAAGGGCCTCCACATAATACCTAATACACTGAACCCAATAGAGGAGAAAGTGGGAAAGATGAGATTCTCTGTTCTATCTTTTATATTCTCTTGGTAATCGTTGCATCTCTTGCTCCTGATATTTTTCTTAAGTTGTCCATCTCTAGTGGCACTCAGGCTGTATGTGACCTGGTATCAAGCTGTTGATTTGGCTACTGCAGGGAAGTGTACCAGAAGAAAGTGGAACTATATTTTTGGTAACTTCAGACTTCATGGGAGGTATACAGGTAGCATGTGGTCAGGTATCTGACTGATGATCTGGCCCTTCTAGGTCATTTCTAAGACAAAAAAAAAATCACTTTCCACAAATAGACCTGGTTGGGGGAATTTCAAGGACAGCACTCACAAAACTCAAACATTGGAGAATTCGAGCTGGCACCTACATGGAAAATTCACTCCTGTGTTCCCTGTGCATCCCTATGTGCCCCTCGGTTCTGGGAAGATAATATAAATTGCAACCTGGTGGCAAAACCTTTGACCTACAATCTGGCATGCCTACCAAATATGCTAGAAAAATAGTGGCACAGAATTTATTGGAAAAGCAGACTAATGTCTATTTGATTAAGGCCCACTACATGAGATAGAACCCAATTATGTATTACTAGGGTAACTATGAACCAGAGACTGATAGCCTGGAGACCTAGGGTAAACCCAACACTTCTGGTCTAAATAAAATAAAATAAAATAAAATAAAATAAAATAAAATAGAAGTATTAATTAAATGACTCCTATTGATATTCTGCTATACTCATAGATTAGTACCTTTTTCAGTCATCATCAGAGAAACCTTCTCCAGCAGCAGATATGAACAAACGCAGAAACCCACAACCAGACATTATGTGGAGCGGCAGTTTAATTGGGATGTCTCCATCAATTTTCTCTTCTCAGAGCTCAGGAAACCCTGTGGAAGAGAAGGTAGAAATAATGTTAGAACCAAAAGAAATAGAGGTCACCAGGAGAACAAGGTCCTCTGTGTCAATTAAACAAGATTCATTTGACATCCCAAAGACTGAATCAGCTAGCACAGAGCCTACATGGGTCTGGACAAGATCCTCTGCACGTATATTATACGACTTAGGGTTTTTATTGGAATCCTGAGTGATGGAATGAGTAGGTCTCTGATCTTGCAACTACACTTGGGATTCTTTTCCTCTCTTGCATCGTCATGTCCAACTTTGATATGAGGTGCTTATTATATTTTATTTTTCTTGTTTGGTCATTATATTTTCAAGGCTTGTCCTTTTCTAATTCAAGACAGAAGGGAATAAATCTGGAGAGGAGAGTGGGGGGGGGGAGTGCCTGAAAAGAATAGAAGGATGGGAAACTAAAATCAGAATATAATGTATGAGAAAATAATTTATTTTCAATAATATGAAGAAAATGAAAAAAAAAAGTAGACCTTGATATGTGTTGATATTCAAATTGTGTCCAATAGTACAGAGGTTCTGATAATTCACTCAAATATTATTGGCATCTACTCTGTTTATTTATTGTGTTTATTTGCAAACACTTAATGTTTCAAATCAGTAAAATGCACTAACAATGATTATAAATACATTTTCAAATTTCACATTAATAATCTGCCTTAAAAAGAACATAGAAAATTTTTGGCAATGTTATCGTTGCTTGGTTTATTTTCATGGAATTGGAGCAATTCGTTTCTGAAAGCCTCAGCTGAGTTGCATGAGGTCTGTGATGATGATACTATGGAAGCCACATATGATGCGCTTATGTGTCCGTTTCTGTGGTGAGCACTTGATGTGACCGAGTTCATTCCCATCCTATCTGAGCAAATTATCATCTTCTTTATGTCTGTATATGAAGATGTTTATTTAAATATTTTTCTTATTTGCTATGTGAGAGTGAGTCTTTCCATGTGTGCATGCATGGTTGTGTTCAAGATTGATGTGGGCATTTTTCTTGGTCACTCTATACTTTATTCATTAAGGTAGGATCTCCCTATGAAGTTTAGAACTTACCAAGATAGCTAGTTAGTCTATCTAAGTAACCTTGTTTCAATGAGTCCCAGTCTCTGTCTTTTGGGTCCTGGAATTCCTGGAGAGCTGCCATACCCACTGGTATTTATCTAGGTCCTGAAGGTCTGAATTCCAAATCTCACACTCTAGTACAAGTCCTTCGATAATGTAGCCATCTTTCTAGCCCCTTGCCTAGGTTTCTATAGGAACCAAGCCACAAAAGTAAAGCATAGGAAGGGAGATTACAAACTTAAGCACTTACCTGCTATGTGTTGATGAAACTCCCCTTAAAAACATTCTCCACATATATTCTACCTAATTTCTAAGTGATTGTTCATGCTAAGAAGAAAGTATTGACTTTTAAATGAAAGTATTTTGGGGGAATCTAATAAGCTTGATTTCCTAATAGATTGCATAAATGCTTTCATCTCACCCTTCTATATGAAAAGAATTATTATACTGATTTTTTCTTAATTTACCATAGGGAGTTAATGTGCTATTATGCATTCAGTACAGGTACCACAATAATGTAATACAATAAAAAACAAATTGAAATATTCTGGGCATAAGACAAGTAATTGACATAGCTTCATTTGGGTTTTACTGAGTGAATAATGTGTTTTATAAGCAAAAATACCATGTATTCAAATCTATTCATCTTCTGTAATATAGTTATAGTTTTCTTTCCTATTTTTATTTTTCATAGAGTTTTTTCCCTATTGCTTTTGAACTTTCAAAGCTGGTTATAATTTCTACCCACAATAAAGATAATTGTTATGTCACATCACACAGAAATAAGCTAATGCCTTTCTAGAATCTCCTTGAGGTACACTAAAATTTGTGATCAGAAAATTTTGTTTAGTTAGGTATAATTTATGAATGACCAAAATTTAGCTTTTAATGATTTTCTAATTGCTGCTCTTTTTGAAACCGTATGAACTCCAAGCCAACATTATATCCCAATATAACTCCAGGCCAAGAATGGGTAAAAGGTTTTTTCTTGTGAGATACAGTGATGTTTATTATCAGTTCTTTGAGTTCAGGAGATGTTAACAGAAGAAAAAGTGCAGCAGTGATGAGAGAAAAAAATATGTGAGAAAGGAAAAGGAGAATAAAATTCTTTATTATGCCATAAATATGAATTTCTAAGACATAATTACTTTTTACTTAGTTAAGAAGCATATAACTCAAATAAACTCTTTATTTTTATAATAGATAGTGTCTATCAAATATTTCACTCATCTGTTTTACAATGAATGTTTAAATTAATTAAGTATACTTAAAGGCAACATTTATTTTCATAATTATACTTGAGGTATAAAATACTGGTCTTTTAAAGTTACTTTTATATTGCTGTCATAAAATAACATGAGCTAAGCAACTTATAAAAGACAGCATTTAATTCAGCTTATTGTTTCAGAAGCTTAGTATTCACACAACCAGACAAAAAGGCTTGGAGGCAGGAACAACTGATAGCTGGAATCTTGATCCACAAGTAGTAGACTAAGGATGGTACTAGTCTTTTGAAATCTCAAAACTAGCTCCAAGTCACCCACCTTTTCAATAAGGACATACCTTCTAATATTTCCCAAACAATTTAAATAACTGGAAACCATCGGAGCCATTCTTTTTCAAAACAACACACTGATATTATAGAGCAAGTCCATTTTCTAACTTTCAACAGTCACGTTTGAATATACCATAACGTTATGTTAGTCAGAATAGGTTAGAAAATTAGATATCTGTTTACTTCTTGATCTCCAAGGCTTGTCTCTTATACTTTAATAAATGCTAAAGCCCAAGATCCTTTTTATTGAGAATCATGTTAAATTACCATTTTCAATTTGTTTATATTGAGAAATTCCAAGAGTGTTAGTGTAGTACTTTCTTGGGCAACATTGATGTGCTTCTTGAGATTTCTAGAGAAGACTATTATATCAGGTGAGGCTCTCTACCCTGCAACATCAGGTAGAATGGCTGTGATCTCATATCATGTGGTCCCATGGAATTGCCTTATCTTTTTTCCTGTTGTGCTGAATGTAAACAAGCAGCTGCCACATATTCTTGTGACCATAAAAAGATTTCTGTCAAAATTCCCTCTCTGTGGATAGAAAACTACATCTCAAATGGTGAACCAAAATAAGCACCTTCTCTATTAGGTTGTTTACTGTCAGGTATTGTTCACAATGACAGTGAATATTTTGCAGGAACATTACCTTCTCCTTCCTGCTTCTTTTATTTGCCTTGATATATTCACCGCTGGCTTCTGAGCTCATTTGCTATTAAAAGGTAAATAGTACACTGCTTTCAAAATTGTCCCACATTTCATAAGGGAGTTGTAAAATGATAGCAACACAGTTAACTAAGTTTGCCAATAGTTTTGCCACTTCCTGATGGATGTATATCCTAGTAGTAAATAACATGATGCGCTGAATGATTAAGTGGATACAGACAGAGGAGTGAGAGAGTTTGGAATCAACTTCTGTCTTTTCCTGTTAGCATCTACTCATCCATTTGTAAAATAAATACCTAATAATGTTTGGCCATTGAGTAATACTATCTAAGAAAGATTCCTGTAGGAATTAAAGTTGAACTGATGTGACGAAGAAGTTGGACTCAATTAAAAAATTAAACGGAGACAGTAATTTTAAAAAGGTGCAAAAAGAAGAGAGTAAAAGCATCATAAAATCACATATTTTTGAGGCTATATCCTTAATTACATGTTTGACTTAAACAAATTAACTTGAGGATGTCATTATTTTATTTCAGTGGAAAATTCTATCACCCACTGTTTTCCTCCTAAGGAGAAGCGTGAAACTTGTGTGGACTTCACTGCTTCAAATATTCAATAGCACTGAGTTCAGTTCAATCCATGTTTTGTTTCTGTTTAGACTAGCTAATTTTTATTACTGTGTTTTAAAAATATCAAAGTTTCTGATGCCATTCTTCTATGAGGTGCCTAGCCTTAATTTTTTGATTAGCTGCAAACTGTGGTTATTTTTATCTATGCACTTCTGAATATAGTTCTATATTTTTCTTTTTCCTCATATATTTCTATTATGAGCCATTTTCAATAATGTATATAATTTATATAGGGAGTGTATTTACATTTTAACTCTGAATCTCAATCACCTTCTCATTTGGTGAAGTGTTTCCACAGGGATTAATTACAACTCTCTAAGCCATGAAATCTGAGCATCTCCTTGAAGGCTTGTGAGGTGTATTGGATTATGTCTTTGGAGATGCAGTCAAGGAGTTTGAAGGCTTAGTCTATGTGTTGGAGTGAGCTCTGTAAACATCATGCAAAGGATGCTCCAAGTGTGTTTGCACTGATAATTATACCAACAGTGTGCAGGAGTTTGGGAAGCAATTTAAAGATGACAGAGAAAATATATTTTCATACTAAAATATTAAAACTTAAATATTTGCATAGAGCAAACAACACAAATTATTGAAAAGAATGAGAAATCCAAATATTATAATAAAGTGCATCGAACTGTCCTGAATAAATGGAGACAATTCCTACAATTTATTTTTTTAAAATATATTGATTTTTACCTAATTAATTTAAAATATTTCAGTTATATTACCAAAATCTGATAACTAAAATATAAATGAGTGAATAAAGAGGTGTAAATAGTAAAACCAAAATTAGAGCATTTATTACATGTTGATGAAACACTAGTTTATTAAATATTCCTGCTTTTTGCTTACCTCTATAGCAGAACTAGCCTTTAGATTAAGTAGACAGGAAGATAAAGTGGAGGCAGACTAAAAAGTTGCGGGAATAGCATGGGATAATGGATTTGTAGTGTTTCTAAATTTTTCTTCTATTTTACTTAGATTCTCTTGTATTTTGTCTTCTTTATCTCTAGCAAGTGTTTTTTAGGACCATCTCAAAGGAGAATATATACAATAGTAAATTTATGTGTGTGTGTGTATGTCTCTGTGTCTGTGTGTGTGTCTGTGTGTGTATGTGTGTGTGTATCAATAAAAAATACAAAATGGTAATTAACCATTTGCATGTTAATTTTTCCTGTATTGCTGAAGAATTAGATAGGAATGTCACCCTAAAGCCACAGGCAGTATCCAATTCATAAGTATATAAACATTTACCTAGTCTTAGTGATTTAAGAATTATAGGTTTATTTAACTATTGCACATGCTTTATATTATGTAAATCGGCTCATTATTTAAAATGAAGTAAATTAACTTATGCATCTCACATAAATTTCAGGTTAAAATTAAATGACTTTGAAAAAAATTTGCGCCAATATGCAAATAATGATATCTTCACTCTGACAGAGGCATCCCCTCTCTAGTTGTATCCTATAACATAAAACTCTACCAACTCTCTAAAAGTCACTGTAGTTTGAGGTCAGAAACCATAAACAAAATGAGAGAAAACCCTTCCTTCCTGGAATAGAAATATGACTCTTTCCTCATTTATTGACTGTAGTGTTCTTGAATTAGCAAGTTGTTGCCCAAACAATTTAGATTTATATTTGCAAACTACAAATGTGCTATTTTAAAATCAGAACTAAAAAGTCCCCTAGGCTTATATTTGCACCTAGAAATGTATTGAATTGCCCATTCTTCACATCCAGCAAAGCTGGGACACCTACTTTCAACCTACCTTCAACATCCTCTTGACTCCCTGACAACTGGTTTATTTGTTTGTTTGTTTTGTGATTATTCACTGTTTCATGATTGCAGACTGAGCTCAAGCTATTGACTGCTGAATGTTGGACTCTGATTGCAAGGTCATTGTCACTAGGCAGTTTATAAAGATGCTGATTGAAGACTCACACCAATGAAGATCCAACCCAGGTCAATATTGAAGCTATAACCCAGGGACAATGGTTACCTATTTACAATTTTCAGGAGCGTGTAGCACTGTGAATCTAGTTAGAAGGCCCAAGGAAGCACTGTTTAGAGTTCTGTAGGTCTTAGTTCTGAGTTTAGCAAAAAGCTAGAATAGAAGTTAGAGTTTGACAACAATCTATTGGGAACTTCCTGTGCCCTGTGTCAGTCGTCTAAACCTACATAGGTTTCTTGTTCTATAAGCCCGATTTAAAGGTTGTGCTAGGTGTGCTTAACATTAACTCTGTATACTCAGATTGTAGTTACACATTTGAAACAGAAATTCCACTAGCATCTTTATACAAAATGCTATTGTTCAAGATCTCTGTCAGAGTTTAGATTTGCTAGAAAAAAAATGGAAAAGAAACACCATGACCTACAGCAGTGGTTGCTAAGGAGACTAGCTGCACAGTGCTTTGGGTTATTAATCAGTAATATCTTCCCTAGGAGTCAGCCATGGTGGCAGAAATAGCACCACAGGACCTAAATTTATTTCAATTAAATTGTATGTATAATAGTGCCTGATGAAAATTCACGTCTCTATAGGGTTATAAATCTTTTGTTGGGTATTAACAATTTACCACATGGATTTTCAAGTATTGGGACAAGCTAGATATGGTTTGAAATAGAGGAAATGAAGAAACGAAAACCTAGAATTGGCTGAGCTACCTTCCTGGCAGAGAAAGTCAGTGCAGGTTCTCAGGATGAGAAATGGACAAAAGAAATACCTGTGGGTATTCATATAAAGGGTATCCATGAGGGTGGAGACAAAGACAGTACAAAGCTGTACGTGAAAAGATCTTCAGAGAAGCTTATTTCAGAATGGGACTCGTGTATTATAAGTGGGGCTAGCAAGTGGAAAGAATAGTAATGTTCAGTGTTAAAAGCATCTGGAAATCTTTCCCTCTAATTTAAAAATTTGAAAAGCCTACTGCAGTTCTACTCTGAATCATAGGTCATTAAAGTGAAAAATCACCAGTTAGTTCTTAGTGTGAGAATGGGTTTGCATGTGGGTTATTATTTCATAAAGAATCATCATAGCTTAGCATTATCATGCACAAAAGAGATTTCTTTTTAAAATTTTGAAACAATAAATGTAAACACAAATGAGCTTCAGCTAGTCCTGCCAATCAAACATTAAGGTGTGGTTTACTTTAATATGCTTTGACTTTACATGTTCTTATAAAATTTATCAAACAAATTCAGTCAATTTAGGTAGAGTTTCATATCTCTTAAAACCAATATAATACATAAAGCTGGAAATTTTTCTTTGAGAAATATTTGAACAAGCCCACTGCCTTACAGAAAGTTTTGAACGTGCTTTGAATGAGTAAAGCAAACTGTATTCTTAAAATGATCTATATAAGAATAAAATGATCCATACATAATAACAACACCTGAGTCACATTAGAGAATCATGAAGTACTCTACAACCTAATCATTTTATAATATATAAATAAATGCGAACCGAGAGACATCCCACTTTCCCTGTTACTGCTTTATAAACTACGAAAACTTGAAATTGATAGTTTCCTCATGAGAAAAATATGCACAATATCTAATGTCATAAACAAGACAGGAAAATGATGGGAGGTATTAGAAAAAATTTTATAATATGATATAGAAAATAATATGTGGAGTTCTCAAAAAAACTGAACTAGGATTACTATATGATCTAGAAGTCATATTTTGAGTACTTTTTCTAACAAAACTGAAGTCAGCATCTCAGAGCCATATTAAATCTTTATGCTCATTTTAACATGATTCATGATAGTCAAAACTTTAAACTGAATTAAATACTCATTGATGTGAAACTGTTGTGTATTCATACTGTGAACTATTATTCCAGTGTTTAGATAAATTCTACATGTTGCAACATGGACAAACATTGATGGATAAGTGAAATACACCAGAGCCTGAAAGGCGAATGCTGCAGTGTTCCACTAGTAGGTTGCACCGAAAATAACTAGATTGAAAAGTAGAATTTAGAATGGAGATTGTAAAAAGTAGTATTAGAAAGACTGTCATGCGGAAGAACAGAAAGAAAGTATGGGGATTATGGAGCTCAATAGAAATAAAATTTAGCTGCATAAGATGATTATATTCTAAAGGCTTGTGAGTTTTTGTTCACAACACCAGTGAACTCTTACAAATTTGACAGAATCTCCTATATGTGTCCTTACCACACTGAGAGGAAACAGATTTCAGGTACAATCTTTTTTCTTTCTCATTTGTCTATTCTTTCCATTATGACCCCCAGAGAAGTTGATATGTAATTATACATTCCCTATATCCCCTATTCCATAAGTATAAAATGAACTTTGGTAATTGTGTATTTGGATATTTTAGATTATCTCCATGACTAAAAATATTGCACAGGAACTAGATTTTAAATTTATATGTGACATATTATTTGTTGTACTTTAAGCTCCAACCATGTTGCAAATTAAATTTTCAGAATTCCTCTAGAATTTGTTCCATTTTCAGAAGAGCCAAGGATGGTATGTTGTTGTGAGCTTATGAATGTTCATGTAGATAACTTTAATTTATGCTTTCTACCTGCGTGCATAGATACACACTTTGAGCATGTGTCCATTCAGTCACAAAAGTCTTAACTACTTTATCCTTTGATTATTCAGCTGAGCAACCAAAGGTGCTCATTCCTTTTAGATGGATGGGGGAACAGAAAGAACCATATGTCTATATTAGAGATCCATTCTATCGAGTGGGAGACATGCCTAAGTGAGCCTGAGATTTTCAGAAAGGTAACTAACCCAGCTGACTATCATGCTTCTGGATGCTGCAGAACATGATTTCATAAAACATTTATAACCAAGTAATTTGTTGTGGTGCATTATGTATATAGTTTTCTCCACAACAGCTTAGAATTCACAAGTGTCTACAATCTCCTTGTATAGATTTGCTTTCTCCATCACCTGAATAGAAAGAGCAGTAGAATTTTAATCCTTCGTTCTACCTAATTTCTGCCATCTTTCTTGTTTTGTGGGGAAGGGACAGTGTGAAAAGAGGATGAAATGATGATAAAAAGCCCATACATTTTTGCCTTGGATTGTTATTACATCCTAATTTACTGCTGGTATGAAAATATCTGACTTGGGATTTATGGACGCTTAACAGGTAAAGATATTCAATGCTAAGATTGATGAACAGTTTAATTTCTGGAACACACACAGGGGTAGTAGAGAACTGATCCATGTGTGGGGGTAAACACACAAACACAGACATTTGTGCACACGCATGCATGAGCGTGCACACACACACACACACACACACACACACACACACACGCATTTGTTTATAGAGGCATGAAAAAGTTTAAAAACTGCCTGCCTTGAAGATTAATAAAAATTTAAATCTATGATTTTGAAACTCATAATCAAGAAACCCGACACTTAAAAATTCTCCTATTCGTGGTGATTCCTCTCCCTGTCACAAACTAAGCTACAGATCACTAGAATGTTCAGTAGTGACAAGGGGACTGTTTTACTGCATGAAAACCCCAAGTTTGATTTCTCATTGATCATCCTACCCTCTGTGGTACTTTGACAGTCTCCTGGGCTTTTATAGTTATCAGTTTTAAAATCTGAAATAAAGAGTTAATGAATCCTGACTATAGAAAAGGGAGGGGTAAAGCCTAATAACATTGGCTTTTCAATAACTATTTGTTCCTTCCCATTAAACAGACATGAACATGATCTTTAATCTTCACATTCTTTCAACTGGGAATTGAATGATAATGTTTATTGAACATTTACTATGTTCCAGGCATTGGGTTAAGTGTTTTCATACATTAACTCATTTAATTCTTGTAACAACTTTATAAATTAGGTACTATTATAGTCTCCATTTAAAAACCTAGGAAAATGAGGCAACTAGAATTGTAGTCATTTGGCCAAGAATCTAAAGGAAAGTGCTTCTTTTCTCTTGGTTGTGCTATAATCCTGCAGGCTATGAATCTTTTTGCATCAAATTCAGAGATCTCTTTCAAGTCAACATTAGAACATTAAGCTTAAGGAAATAATTTTACTAGAATGAATAAGTACTCGAGTAAATTGTTATCATCTTGTTCATTTCTGATGTGATATATGAGAAAGTTAATTCAAGAAAGTAATGGAAAATGTCATGTTAGATGATACTGCTGAGTGTGTTTATTGCTAGAATACCAAATGGCATCTAATCCTTTCCAACTCTTAGCCAAGTAGCCAATAACAGTGACTTTTCAGTAACTGGCATGTTTTATCAGTGAATTAACTCTCCATACTGTAAAATAATTTTGATATGAATAAATGAATTTCACCTAGAAATTATCTTTCTAAGTGAATTATCTTTCTAAATTAATTATCATTAAGACCTATGGTCACTCATATTATTTCTATAGAAATAGTTTACTCATGCATGTCCTACCCTAAAGCAGCCTACTCAGTATCTCCTGTTCTTATCATCAGTTTAAATTAAGTGGAGAGAAATAAATACCTTAAGTCAGAAGAATAAGAACTTAGATTTTGACATTAAGAATCTAAATACACTGGGGATGAAAATAATAGTACCGATATATCAAAACTTTATCAGTAGAGGTCAGATAATTATTTAGTCTGAATAGTTTAATCTTCCATTTGGGTGTGTGTGTGTGTGTGTGTGTGTGTGTGTGTGTGTGTGTGTGTGTGTTTACTAGAGCAGTTGTAGAACTCTTTATCTTCCAAATGCTCTTATAATTCTCTCAAGCTTCTTTATCCATCAGTCTAAGGGAATTTTTCTCTGACCTCAGGCCAATGAATCTGGTGACTGATTTCACTTCTGTCTGGCTAACTGCTAGACATGAAAGCTATGAGTCTCCCTGAGCCCCTTATCATCTTACACTCTGTAGTTCTCCTTTATTTCTGTCCTCATCATTGTACGTTGGCCCTTCAATCATCAACTCTACTCTCACATTCAAAGTTCCTACTGAAGGGTTCCAAATGTCACACAGATAAGATACATGGATGTATGGAGGAAATTGAGAATCCCTAGTTCTATTTGTATTCCCTCTCATCCTGCCAGTAAGAAGACATTGATACATATTGCTTTCTGACTGGCCAACTATAGGAAAAATGGTAGTTTGCTATGGGAACTGTTTCTCCAGAATAAGCAACTCTAGTGAGCTCTTGGGAAACTTTGCCCCCCCCTTTCTCGCTCTCTCTCTCTCTCTCTCTCTCTCTCTCTCTCTCTCTCTCTCTCTCTGTGTGTGTGTGTGTGTGTGTGTGTGTGTACATTTACATGCATGCTGGCTGATTTACCAAATGAATCTTGATATTATCTAATTATAAAATCATTTTCTAGTACTTATATTTACTCTGATAGTTTCAGAGTGTATTCTGTATATAGTATATTCTAATTGCATTAGCCTTCTATTCCCTTTCTGGACTTTCCCAAATACCCCAGCTTCATTAACTCCCCAAGTTCATGGCATTTTTTCATGGTCCACTGGGACCAGTTAGCACTATTCTTACATGATATGCATAGTAAAATGTACTAAAGCCATGGATATCCTAAAAGGACCATTTTCCTGAAGAAAATTGGCTTTCATACCCTGTGGACTTCAGCTTCTATATCTACTCAGTTTGGGGTGGGGTTCATACTCTCCTCTCTAATACATGCTGGAAATTTGACTGACTTGATTTGGGCTAGACCTGAAGACAACCATGGCCATAAATGTTCATGAGCTCAGTGGCCTTAAAATATGCAGAAGACACTGTTTCATATTAGTCTAATGTAACCTCTGGCTTGTATACTCTTTCCTTCCTCTCTTCTAAAAAGTTCCCTGGGAAAGGGGGTAGGGTTTTCTGTTTTGTTTTTAACTAATGCGTAGTTATTTCAGTAAATTTTCTAAGTTTCATCAAGCAGATGTTCAGTCATTCTTGTTTATATTGGATATAAGATGGATAGGATGAAACTATTTCCAAACTATGCTTATAATATCCTCATGTGGCCAGAAACTTCAGCAACTGAACTAAGTAAATACGTGGCTGACATGAACTTTCTTCTGTCCTTCAGAGTTACAGAAGTATTTCTCTCTTAACACACATAGTCATTACTTTCTTTAAGAGTATATGAAGCATCCTTATACCATGGTTTTAATGTCTATATTTGAGACTGACATTTCAATTTTTTTATATGTAGGACTGTAGATATCAAATAAATGCAAATCAAAATGACTCTGAGATTCCACCTTATACAAATCAGAATGGCTAAGATAAATAATTCAAGTGATAGCACATGCTGGCAAGGATGTGGAGAAAGAGGAATATTTCTCCATTGTTGGTGGGATTGCAAACTGGTGCAACCACTCTGGAAATCAATCTCACAGTTTCTCAGAAAATTGGAAATAGAGCTACCTGAAGACCGAGCTATGCCTCTCTTGGGCATATACCCAAAAGATGCCTCACTATACCACAAGGATATGTGCACCGTTATGTTTATAGCAGACTTACTTATAGTAGCCAGAAGCTAGAAACATCCCAGATGTTCCTCAACTGAAGAGTAGATAGAGAAAATGTGGTTCATTTACACAGTGGAACACTATTCAGTTAATAAAAATGAGCAAATCATGAATTTTGCAGGCAAATAGCTGGAACTAGAAAAAAAAATATCCTGAGTGAGGTAACCCAGACCCTAAAGGACATGTATGGTAGACAAAATAGAGAAGAGACTGAAGGAAAGGAGGTCCAGTGACTGGCTCAACTTGGGATCCATCTCATGGTGGGTTGGGGCATCAAGACCAGACACTGTTACTGATGTTATGATGTACTTAAAGACAGAAGTCTAGCAAGGCTGTCTCCTGAGAGGCCCAAGCAGCAGCTGACTGAGACTGATGCAAATACTTACACCTTATCATTGTACTGAAATCCGTGACCCCTATGTTTGAATTAGTTGAAGGATTGAAGAGGCTGAAGGGGAGGACAACCTCATAGAAAGATCAGAACTCTTAACTAACTTGGACCTGTTGGAGCTCCCAGAAAATGAACCACCAACCAGGCAGTATACAGGAGCTGGACCGAGGTCTCCAGCACATACATAACAGAGGTCTGCTTGGTCTGGCCTCACTGGGAGAAGTTGCACCTAATCCTGAGAGACTTGAGGCCCCAGATGGAGAAGAGACCTAGTAGCAGGAAACATTCTCTAGGAGACAGGGGGAGAAGGAATGAGGATGAGGAACTGTGAGAGGGGACACTAGTCGGAAGGTGGTTGGATTGTAAATAAGTAAAATAAAATAAGACTGTAGAGAGTTATAAGATTACTAAGATTTGCCAAATATCAATATTTCATAAAATGTTAGCATTTCATAATATATTTCCATCTCCATGTTTCTTTTTCTCTCTGATATATCCAGGTTAAGTCATTATGGTAGTATACATCTGTAAGTGCAGTGATCCTATGGTAAGATAGGAAGCAGAAATATCAAAAGTACTTTGAAAGAGAATGTGCTTCAAAACAAGTTGAACAATGAGAACCAGCTGCTAAAAGTTGTCCTGTGATTGCTACAAATTGCTTAGGTCATATGCACAAACACACACATATAGGCAGGCATGCAAACACAGACACATACACACACAGAGACACATACACACACACAGACACATACATACACACAAACACATACATTTTAAAAAGTTATTAGCAAGCATGTCCACCATAGAGAAAAAAGTTTATTTCTATCCCTGTGTCTCCTGATGAAAGAGACCTGATGGAAGTACCTCCAAGTAACTGGGAGAAACATGGACTTAATATTTCTATTAATTTCAAAATATTTGAGACAATACAAATTTGTAATCATGTTAATAAGAATACAAAATATCAAGGAAATATTGAGTTCCACTCACTAACTTTCCTTATAGCAATGGAGCTCTACAAAATAACTGATGATTTCTTATATTTGTTTCTACTGGTTTCTTTATAGCAACCAGATTTTGTTGTTGCTTTTGTCACAGCCTCCATTAAAGCAAAAACACACATTTTGAGCCTGTGACCTGAATACAAATGTGGGCTTCTTTCAGATTTTGTGAATATTTTCCAGCTGCTTTGTGATAGGAAGCCAATTATGTACAATATATCATACAGAGGAAGCAATTACATTCATTTTCTTGGGCACTGAGAAATTTGATAAGGTTGACACTTGGCACATTGAGCTGTGATAACAGTTAATTTTTTAAAAGGCATAAAATATAGGCCAGTGGAATTGAAGTCATTTGTTTTTAAATTGTTGAAAATTGTGTTACCTTAGATGGTTTCAGATGACAGGGGGAGTGAAAAATTAATTTAGAAATCTATTCTACATGCAGAAAGTGTACTAGGCTCATTCAATTAGAACAAACCACTTCATTCTGAAAGGAAAACAATTCAAGGAAACTTGTTATTAGCCTCAGATGGTCTGGACTTTGTGGAGAGGTTAAATAGCCAAAGTTATTGGACTCAATGTTTTAATCAACCATTTTTTAATTTGAAACAATGTTTCTTATTTTCTTCTACCTGTCACCCACTATCCATATTTTCTCTCCATCTCTTCACTGGTTATTTTGGCAGCATGGTTAGATATACATATCATTCATTTGACACAGATAGTTCACAGTTTTCAATGAATAAGGTGTCCCTGTTGATTTATTTACTAAGCAGTTTTCCTGAGGCAAATGATATATTTGCCATATTGTGTTGTTTTTGAGAAGGTATGTGTCAGGCTTAGTCCTTACACTAAAAGAGCATCTCTTAAACCAGGACTTTAAATAAATTTGTTTCTTGGCTGTGTCAGAATTAAGGAACAGAATTTAATTTTAATAGAAACATATGCAAAGATAGAGCATGATCAGTGTATGAGGAAAGGGATAAAAAAGAAGCCCTTGGAGGATTATTGGATTCATGGAGTCTTCCAAAGGATTTATCAACTATGACTTGCTTTTTTTTTGGAATCAACCTGGTACACAGCTACTGTTTTTACTCTTCTCACAAGCATCCAGATTTAGACAATATGTGACATGATCGTTTTGAGCATGCAAAGAAGACGCGTGCTAGTTAGATTGTTTGTGATACTAAAGTCTTAGGCAGGAAGCCATTGGTGATATGTCAGGTGTGAAAAGTGTATTTGAAGACAAAAGGAGTGTCCTAGCTTATATAACCTGAAGGAAAAGTTCACATTTCATACTAAAGTGTGCAGCCCTAATAACAGGGAAGAGGCGTATCACTTCTTGATAGAATGACTCTGTGTCATATCAGTGTGCTTGCAAAATGTTTTCTGGCAAGTAGTGGTTTTCTAACAATTATAGCTGTCTATATAGAAACATGGATAAAACTTTATAATATGGTTATAAACTTCATTGTTTTAAATATTAAGATAATGCTTAAACTTTCCTTAGATTATCTATCAAGGACAAAGACTTGTTTTCATGTATTCTCCGTGGTTCATATTGTGTCAGCAAGTTGTTGTAGGACATAATCAGTATTTAAAAAAAAAACATGGTATTTGCTATGCACTTTTTTTTCTTAGCAAAAGACAAGTACTTAAAAGAAAGGAAAAGAAGAAAATGTGTTTTCAAGATTTTCTTCCTCTAAAACAAACTTCTATAAGTAACCTGTCATATAAGCCCACAGGTCCCCTGAGACTAGGTATCATTTGTCATCTCCTTAGGGGCTCATCCTTCCCTAGGTTTCATTAAGACTTTTCTATGACAAATGTCTCCTCTGGCATGGCTCCAGAGGCTTCAGTGAAAGCTATGGAAAATGAATAGGATAAATAATAGGTATCAGAGACCATTTTATAACAATATTTCCAGTGGTGTTTTTCTTGACATATTCTGAAGCATGGTAAATAGAGACCACTGGCTCATGCTTGGAATTTGGCTGCAGCAAGAATACATCCAACTATGTGGAGAATCAAACACAAGTTGACATAATGAAATTCTACAGATATGTTTACTTGTAATGGACCTTAAATCTGTATTTCATAAGCAATAGCAATAGGATTAGTGTGTATCTCATATCATTACATAATTTCAGATGCTTTCTCAGGCACAAACTTTAAATTTTATTCTATAAAACATATATATCTTTTTTCATATGTTTGTGTATATATGTGTGTGTGTATGTGTTTGTGTGTGTATGTGTGTATATAAAGAAACTATTGTGAGAGAGCTTCTATTTGTACCTCATCTATAAAATTGACTTAAACAAGCAAGAGGGCAGGAGAAGGGTATAATGTATAAATTGAAGAAGTGAATTTGTTCATTTTAGATTTCTTAGAAATAGATTAAATTGTATTATAAAATTAGTTGTATTTCAGTCAAGCTTTTCTGCTCACAGACTTTTTTTCATATTTTGTTTGTTGTTGACTCATGTCTATCCTGAAAGGAGCTTATGGAACATGGATACCATATGATATTAACAATGAACTAAAATAGAGATTAAATAAAATAAATGTGACAAAAGTGGCAAAATAATAAAAACACTTTGGCATTAGAGGTTGGTCCATTTCCAAATAAGCAAAAGTTATCCATCCCCCAGCAGTCACACTGAAGGAAGGGAAATGTTTTTTTGTTGGAATTATTGCACTGAAAATAGAACCAATTATAGCTATGTATGGAATTATTGAAAGCAAATAATTTAAAAATATAACACATAAACAAATTTAACAAATTTTCTGTTATTTAGGACATGGGATATTTAATGAAAATAAGCAGAGCATCTTGACTTTGGTTAAAAAAGTCATTGTTTACAATGTTTGCATTGTGTTTTTTTACCTTCACCATTTTTTCCCAGTCAAATAGAGATGGTTTATTGAATGGCACACTAAAAGACTGATCGATCAGGAACACAACTCAGGCTTGGCAGCTCAACAGTGATGTTGAATTGAGACCCTACAGATTTTTATTGGATATTTTATTTATTTACATGTCAGATATCATCTCCTTTCCCCATTCCCCCACCCCAGAAACCCCCTATCCCATCCTCCCTTCTTCTTTTTTGCTTTTATACTGTTTTAATTGCATGTAAGTATTAAGGTCAGTTCTAGGTTGAGGAACTAGCAATATAATAAATGCAAATAGTCAAGGAACAAGCAAGACAATAAACACAAATAGTCAAAGAACAGCAAGGCAATAAACAAAGTTCCATAATCACTCCCATGATAACTGTTTCTAAGGGCTTAACAGGATAACCAAAATATCTGAGCCAACTTCCCTGTCCTACCCCAAAGTCACATTCATGTCTGAAGCCTACTTCTTTGTTCTAGCCTAATATTTAGATTCCTGCCTGAAATTGCTTCTTTGTTCTAACCTAAGATTTAGATTCCTGCTGCTCTGCTGTGTGTTGATGTGGCAGATACTGCTGATAAAATTACCCATGGCCTGAGGTCTGTATTTCTATTTTAGTCAAACTTCAAGAATGGTATATATAGCTTGATCATGTCCTGGGAATACTTTTCTACCTGCCCATTGTGCTAAAGCTTGTCTTTAACAACATCAACATGTTGACAGCTAAAGTATATGGCTTGAAACTGAAAATGGACACCCAGACAGAGTTATTAATTTGGCAAGCCAAGAACAGGTAAGATTCTGCACAGAGCCTTACCAACCTAAGACATAAATGCATTTCTTTTGATATTTCACTACTGGTATGAAGGCATTCTTGTCTGAATGACCTAAGACAGGCTCAGTCTTGTTTATGAAATAAAAAAATGGGGAGAAGTGGAGAACTTTTGGGGTTGCTTGGCAAGAATCTAACATTGGCCAAGGACAAGGACATGGACTTCTTGGCAGGAATATGACACTGACCAAAAACAAGGAAGTAGGCTTCAGGTAGGACTCTGATTAGGCTAGAACAAAGAAGTATGTTCTTTACAATGAAGAAAACCAGATGAATATGAAGGTCTGATAATGATGTCAGTAGTACATGGAAGTAAATTTAGTATGAGGCCCATTACTTTAGAACTGAACACAAAGGCATACTCATTATTATAAAAACCATGGGAACTAGAGACTTCTCTTATAGTGTAAGATGTAAAATCATCTGTGAGCCTGGCTGTGTCAGAACTCCTTGGGGTCAAGGTGTCTTTGAATATGGACCGGGTAAAGAGGGGGTCTGATGCACAGGATCTGCTCCCAGGGGTAGATGAGAACTTGAAGGAAGGTATGTCTCTGGCAGGGCAGGAAGTCCTGTGTTCTCTGGGCCTCTGGGGTCCCGGTTAAGTCAGGTTCAGGGAGAGGATTCACTTGTGAGCTAGGGTTGTCAGAACTCCTGGGGGTTAAGCTGTCTCTGGGTGGTGGGTGGAGCACAAGATCTGCTCCTGGCCTCAGATGTGAACCAGAAGAAAGGTTTGTCTCCAGCAGGCTGGGAGGTCCTGTGTCTTCTAGGCCCCAAGGGGTCCCAGTTCTGTTGGGTATTAGGGCATGGTGTGAGACTCAACCGTGAGCCTGGAGTGTTAGTACTTCTGGGAGTCAAGCTGTCTCTGGATATGGGTGGGGTGGGGTGGCTTCAGTTTTTTAAGTGGTAACCTCTCTGAAGAAATTACCATTTTATATGAAGTTATAGCTTTAAATTTTCTGTTTATTTTAAATAATCTATAAAAATGCGTGATGATTTTCTCCTGTGAGAAACACTGATATTGTCTTTATTATTTTAAAAAAATTATTTAACTTATACAGAACAGTAAGCCATAATATAGGAAATATATATTTGTGTATATATATATATATATATATATATATATATATATATATATATACACAAATATAAAATTTAGGAGATACATTTGGGGTTGTTTTGAGATAGACAAAAGCTCAAAATCTACTTGAAAAACCTTTGCTTTTCCATTTTAAGCAATAAATATGTATTTTTTCATAAAATGTAAACAAAAATGTTTGATTAAAATAGCACAATTTTGACAGTGATAATAACATGACTGAAGATAAGTAGCAAACATAGTTGAGAGGCCTGGCATAGACAAAGGATAGAATTATTAATAGATACACCTGTAAACCCATGGGCTTTTGGGAAGTGTATCTAAATTTAGAAGGAAGAAGAATCATGCACAGTAACCTATAGATGCTTCTTAATTCTGCTCCCCTCTGAGTGTTTTTTCTATCCATCTTTCTAGAGTACACGCTCTCAGTGTTAAAGTGAACCAAAACTTGGCATGTGTGTTTGAAAGGTAATAAAAACATACACACACTCTGAATTATTACAAGCAACAAGATTTTCTGTACTTCTTATTCCTTTTGAAGTTTTGCATTTCTGCAATTTCTTTTAGTTAATTAATTATTAACTGTGGTAGTTAACATTCTAGGTGCATATAAAGATCGCAAGTTACTAATACATGCTTTTTTGATATTCCTGTATAATTTATATTCTATTCACAGTCTTTTATTTTAATGAATCTTGTTCATCTTGAGAATATGCAGGACTACTGTGACTTCCTATGTCATGAAGAAAAATACCTTTTTTTGTACTGTAGAAATAACAGGCAAAAATGTCTATAATTATTGATAACAGTGAATAATTGACAAAAGTGGAGTGAATTTTGTGATTTTTTTTTAAAAAAAATTATATATATATATATATATATATGTTAAGAACTGCAATTGTTAATCAGCAGGAATTAAACCTTTCATGATCTGTACATATTTTACAATATCATAATGTTTATAGTTAACACACAGTATCAATTTAAAGAAATACTCAAAATTTAAAATTGAGAATAAAATTATTTCAAGAATTCTCTTAACATGTGGAAATGTCTTCAACAAAAAAAGAGGAAATATGAGTCATTTGTTTAAGGGAGATCAGAAGTGATGAATGTCTTACTGTAAGGAACAAAAGGCAGTATTTGGTAAATGGGCATCATTCAAATAGCTATAATTGAACAGCAACATTTCTTGAAGAACATCCTGTTATGATCTGTGTTATAGTACTGAAATATAACAGAATATTACTCCATGACAATACACCTCCCTTGTTCTGATTCTAAAGCCTCAAAACGATTGTGACTCTACCTAATTTGGGATTTTGAGTTTAAGTATTTATCAGAAAGATTCACAGGCAGAGTAAGTTATCAACAGTTGCTGATAAGTTGAATATAACTTATAATGAAATAATGAATTCAGCAACTGTTTCCCATGAGATTCCTGTAACAAGTTAATTTGTTGTGGTGTCTTCAAATTGTGTGCACTGATAAAGACAAGTACTATATTATACAGTGGTTATGAGAAGAGGCTTGGAGATTGGTTATCTGTACTAATAATGGTTCATTTATTAGCTTTATGACACTAAAAAAATGTAAGATACTGGAATCTCATAAACAAAGTTAATAATATTTTTCAACAAAGTATTTTAAAAACAAAATAAAAAATAGGAGTACATATAAAATGAATAGACACTGGACACAGCATAAGTAGTTCATAAATATCAAGTACCCTGCTTTTATTAAAATTATTATTAACATCAGCTTATTTGTCTGTGCACCCTTTGTATAATGGCTAACACTGGCTGTCAACATACCTTGGAAAGAGAACCTCAGTTGAGGAAATGTCTCTATCAGAGTAACTTGTAGTACTGTCTATGCATATTCTTGATTGCTAATTATTTTAGTAACCAAGGCAAGCCCTTGTAAGCAGTGTCATTTCAGAGCTAATGGGCCTGAGCTATATAAAAATGGTAGTAAGCAACTGTACCTCCATGTAAGTCCGTAAGCACTATAAGTCCATCTAAACCTGTAAGCACTATAAGTCCTTGGTCTCTGATTCAGTTCCTGCTTTGAGTTTCTGCCTTGATTTGCTTTGATGGTGGACTATAGCTTTGAAAGGCAAATACATTCTTTTCCTCTTCATGTTTTGTCAGTGTTTCATCACTGTAATAGGAAGTGACCTAAAACACCTCTCCACTAATGATTTAGATGATTTTTATAGTAAAAAGATTGTTAGTGTTACCAAAATATAAATATGACATTTCTGATATGATTTATACTTTGATTAAAAAGCTATACTAGGGAGCAATAATAATAAAAAAGTACATGATATTGGCATAAGAAATGACAGGTTGATTGATGTAATTGATATGAAGACTCAGAAATAAACCCACACACTTATGGATCCTTGATTTTTGACAGAGAAGACAAACCATACAGTGGAGAAAAAAAATCTGCAACAAATGGTGATGGTCTAACTCGATGTCTGCATGTAGAAGAATGCAAATAAACCCATGTTTGTCACCCTGAACAAAGCTCAAGTCCAAGTAGATCAAAGATCTCAAAAAAATGGACAGACTAAATCTAATAGAGGATAAAGTGGGGAACTGCCTTGAACATATTGGCACAGGAGACAATTTCCTGAACAGAACACCAATAGTTCAGGTGTTTCTGGCTATTATGCATAAAGCTGCCATGAGTATAGTTGTGTAAGGGTCCTGGTGGTACAGGGGAGAATCTTTTATGTATATGCCCAGGAGAGAAATTTGGAGGCAAATAAATGGAACTCAGAAATACCATCCAGAGTGAGGTAACTCAGATCTAGAAAAGCACATATGGTATTGACTCACTTATACATATTAGCCATAAGGTATAGGATAGTGATTCCTCAATCCACAGATCTAAAAAAATCTAATTAATAAGGAAGGCCCAAGTCAGGATGTGTGAATCTTACACAGACTGGGAAATAAAATAATTGGAGGTGGATGGAATAAGGAGACTGGGTAATAGAAGGGGTGAGGAAGGGAATGTAGACGAGTATTAGGTATGGGAGGAGGGGTGCAGGAGAGGGCTAGGAGTGAGAATAGAAATTAATGGGGCCATTTCTTGGACTATCTGGAGACCCTGGACCAGGAGAGGCTCTAGGAGTCTATGGAGGTGACCCTAACTGAGAGTTCTATAGCATTGTATAAGTAGACTGAATTGGCCACCTGCTGTAGCCAAGTGGGACTTTTAGTGGAAGGAGGAGAGCATCAATCCACACACAAAATCTTCAACCCAAGATTTGTTTGACCTATGAGATACACAGTGACAAAGATGGAGCAAAAGCTGAGAAAACAGCCAACCAATGGCCAACCCAACTTGAGACCTATCCCTTACAATGGAGTCAATCCTTGACACTATTAATGATATTCTGCTATTCCAAAATGTTGTGAAAATTAGTAAAGCCCACTAATCATTTCCTTATAAACATTGTGTCTTATTATTATATTGCATAAAATCCTAAATTCAATTATGCATAAAAGTTTCTAAATATTTTGTAATTTTATTTTTGCATTTCCTACCCTATCACCAAAGATAGATTTAATTAACGTTGTCACTAACCCTGGCATTTTCTTTTCCTGTTATCTAAGATTATAGTATTGGTTTCTCGTTTCCTAACATGATGAACACATAATATAGTTTTTTACTGTTTCAGCCTTGATGACTCACATTATAGTCAACTTGTAACTTTATGAATTTTGTTTCCAGAATCTGATTTAAGGCACTTGAACATTTAAGAGGACTTAGTGTTCTACATTTGCACATTTATTACTAAAAGTTTGTTGGCTCTATTTGCCTTGAGTTTAAACCTTGCTATAGTAGCAGAGTATGGGTTATTAGGTATTGTACTCAGTATTAACATAATAGTTATATTCTTTAGATCTTAACATTTTAATTTTAACTTCATTTTAAATATATTTAAAGAACCATGTACTATATATATATATATATATATATATATATATATATATATATATTATCTGAGTATGTATGTTAAACACAATATAATAGTTATATATAAATATACATTTAGCTACAAATTCAAGATCTCTGTGTTTTTCAAATAGATATAGAAGTCGTAGTCCAGAACATGACTACATTTAGAGATGGAATTTGGGTGAAGGTATTATTTTGTATGAGAGCAAAGATGATATGAGTTATGTCCTTATAAAACCTAGGGGAAGTGAAACCTTTCTCTGTCCTGTGAATATATAAGCAAGAAGAAGGCCTTTATCAACCACATAAACATCTAGACATTTACCATGTATCTTCCAGAACCATGAGAAATACAAGTTTGTTGTATAATCTATCGATGTGCATTGATTTGGTATAGCAGGTTGAGCTTCCAAAGATGAATATCTAGAAATTATTATCTAGGCTATTGATGTTCTCAGTGAATTCTGCACATTTATTGTGTTCTTCAGCTTCCACAGTTCTCTTTGATTGTTTTGGATTATTTCTGTTTCTTTACTGTTTTGTTTGTCTGTTATTTACCCAGATTTACCTAATTGTCTTTCAATGTTCTGCATCAGTTTCATATTAATGAGCATCTTTAAGAATTATTTTATATTTTTTTTCAATTTGTTAATCGCCAGTTCTTTAAGGTCGGCTACTCCTGGTGTTTTATGTTGTTCTTGATGTCAGGTTTGTCAAATCCTATGTGTTTGGTAAAACTTTGGTGTCCATGAACTTGAAGGAGGAGATACTACTTCCAGTTTTCATAGACTGTTTTCCCACATATAAGTATTCCAATATGCCTCCCAGCTGAGGTTTCACCTATGGGAATTCATAATCCTATTTTTGAGCAAACATCCTGTGGCCGTTACTGGCACTACATACAACCTTTTTGTTGATGGCCATTTGATAGGTTAGAAATCTGGCCTGAAGTCTTGACAAATGGAAACTTCTTCAGGAAATGACAGTAGGACAGGTGTCATATAATGATATGAGTGTGGTTGTTTTACAACAGCATTCATAAATTTTGGCATGCTTTTTGTTAGGAACCTAGAAAGTCTCCTTTTAAGTCAAAAAGTAGGTTTCCCTCCACAAGACCAGAACTGTCCCATAGAACAGATAATATGAATATTAACTAAGACATTGTTTTTACATTTAATAAACAGAACAAGATATGCAGGTCTACACTAGAGGACATGTATATCTTTCTAGTAAGTTTGTAGCACTGCTTTGGAGGGTGACTGACTAACCCACAGTAAGGGATCTCAGAGATCCTTTAAGATCCAAGGTCAGATCAAGGTTAGTTTTCTCTGGGACCGAGAGTAGGTATGTTTTTTTTTTTCCTGTATGCTAGACAAGACTGTTCCCAGATTGAATATGAATCTGTAAAACCATATCATAGGGTACTTTAGAATCCACTACCAGAATTGAGATTGTTGTCAATGTAGCAGTGAGCATGGGTTCTTCTAAGTATGACAAAATATTGTACAAATATATGAATAAAGAAACTCTGTGGATTAGGACTTTTCCCAGTATCAGGACTACTTAAATTAGTTTGTCTGGAAGTGAAAATGCCTTTAAAAATAGATATTCAACAATTACATACATGTATATAATGTATTCTAACGATTTCACCTCCAATACCTCTTTTATCACTTTTCCTTTATCTTTGAAATCTTCTGTCAAATAAGCCTAAAAAGCCCCCAGTTACCCCATGTCTACATTATATGTGTGTGACCCATTGAGTTTGAATTAGAGCTGCTTATATGGTAGTAGTTTATTTACTGGAGTATGAACAGCTTGTCAATGGCTACATCACCAAAGAAAATGACATATCTGCTTCCCATCCTCCATTGCATCTGTTAACAGATGATGGAACACTAACAAACAATGGGTCTTGTGAGCCTTACTTCATCCAATGTAATGGATTGTTAATGCATACTTCAATGCAATGCTGATGAGTGAGTTTTCATGTAAATAACTACAGCTGTAACAAATTCATGAGTGCAAATACCACTCCATGCCCAGAAGGCATCCTTTACAGAAAAGCTTCCCACTCTCTTGCTTTGGATTCTTTTCATCACCTCTTCTTTAATACTCCCTGAGCTTGAGGGTCTTAGAGGGGACAGTAGAGATGTTCTTTTTATAGCCAACCACTCCAGGATGTTTGTTATAAGTTCGACTAGGTCTAAGTTACTGCCCTAACTGGCACCTTCTGTAATAAGATGCTTCTCTGAGGAAGACTGAGAGAAGCACTAATCTAAGGGTAAAAACACTAATGTTTTAACATGTCCTCAAAATAGATTTCTGCACTTCTTATAACTTCTTCACATCTTCAGATTCTTATAAAACATGATCAATTAAAATATCCCTACTGTGAATCTATGTAAATCAGACACAGCAAAATACATAAAGTGATTCTCTTGATTAAATAGCTATTTTGTTTCTGTTTGTCTTTGTTTTGGTTTTTTTGAGATAGGGCTTCTCTGTGTAGCAGCAACAGCTGTCTTGGAACTCTGTAGGACAGCAAGCCTCAAACACAAGAGATTTCCCTGCCTCTGCTTTCCTTCTTGTAAATATTACTGTAAACAGATCAATAAGATCAATAAATAAGATCAATCAATAAGAACTCTATTGATTTAAATAGAAGCTTTATATCAGTGTGTTGAATTTTGACTTTAGGTACCTAAAAATGTCATATACTTGCTATAAAATATGTAAGTTAAAAAAAAATTTATTTCAAAAAAGGTTCAAAAAGACATTCATTTAGCAAAATACCAATTGTAGATTTTTCTAGGGATTTGTGTAAACTCTTCTCAACCTTAGAATCAATATAGTTTTTACAGTTTTCTGTCTAGAACATTATGTCCCGCAAATTTATGCTTATCTCTAAATGACTGTCACATTATCCTTGCTATGGAGGTACACGGGCATGCTATTTGCTGTTCTGTGTTTCCTTAAGGTCACTCTTATGATCTTTGCTTTTGATGCTTCTTCTTCCCTTGCTTGTTGGATGGTCTTTGTTTTGTCTTTTCCTAAATGATCTTTCAGAAAACGTAAACTTGTCCTTTAGTGGCTAACTTTATTATGGTGTGAATGTAAAATATAATTATTTATTGAGAATATATGTTGATCCTTCACTTTAGATGAGGACATAATTCATATACTTCTATTTCCTTTCAGCACCCCCAACCTCTGACCCTTCTCAGATGACTATTTGTAATTCACTGGTGGTCCCTGTTAGATTAAAATATCTTTTTATATTTTCTAATGGGCAGTTTATCAGTTTTAAAGTTATTCTCTTATTCCATTCTCATAACCAATCCTGTACTTTGGTATTTAAATTATGAAGGAAATATATTTCTCACTTATAAAAAAATAATTGCTTTCTGCTGCATGAAAATATTTTTCTTATTTTCAATCCTATTCAAATGGATTCACTGCCAACTAAATTCTTTGGCACAAACTTTCTTTTAATCTCTCTGTGTCCTGCTCAGCCTCTTAAAAGCCTTTTAAAGCAGAACCTGTAGTCAGTATACTTTAATATATCATGCATGAGTTAAGAACATCTCCTATTGTCATGTTTTTGTTGACAGAACAGAAAATTCTAAGAGGATCCTATTTTCTTTTCCCTTGTTTTTGAAATTAATTTTTTTATTAGATATTTTATTTACATTTCAGATGTTATCCCCTTTCCTCACTTCTCCCCAAGCCAGAAACCCTATCCCATCCCCCCTCCTTCTGCTTCTATGAAGATGTGCCCCCACCCACTCCCACCTCCCCGCACACAAATTCTCCCACACTGGGCATCCAGCCTTCACAAGACCAAGGACCTCCTCTCCCAACTATGCCCAACAAGGCCATCCTCCCCTACATATACAGCTGGAGTCATGGGTCTCTCCCTATGTGCTCCCAGGCTGGTGGTTTAGACCCTGGGAGCTCTGGTTGGGTGGTATTGTTGCTCTCCCCATGGGGCTACAAACCCCTTCAGCTCCTTCAGTCCTCTCTTTAACTCCCCCATTGGAAACCCCTTGATCAGTTCAATGGTTAACTGTGAGCATCCGCCTTTGCATTTGTATATGTCAGGTTCTGGTGAAGATTCTGCTATAATGTTTCATTTCTACAACTTCTAAAGTCTATTTACTCTACTCATTCTTTACCCCATATAAAAATATTTTGAAAGGATCATGTATATTAATGTCCACTAAGGTTTGTTTGTATCATCGCACTTATCTTAGGACTTATTATGTTCTTTAATTTTTTAGATGTGCTTTCAGAAACTTGTATATAATTGAAATTCTGTGTTCAATTAGATTGTTTTTTGTTTTCTGTGATGAAATAGTTGTTCAAGTTTTCTGTAATGTTTCCAAAATTAAAATAATTAGAGAAATTCAAATCTAATATTTTCACCTGTGATATCTCTATTTTACTTATTCATTTATTTTGTCCATCTGGAACATGTTCTATATGCTTTCATCATATTTAGTACTACTTGCTTTTCACAGATTTGTGTTTGCACATATTTGTACAGATATAAATTATACGTAATATATTTTATATGTGATATATATATATATGTCTCTCTCTGTGTGTGCATGTGTGTGTGTATGTGTGTGTGTGTGTTTGTGTGTGCACATGTTAGAAACTACACGTGTCACAGGAAATTGATTGCATGTCAGAAGACAAGTTCAATAACTTGGTCTCACATTTTACCTTATTAGCACAGGGTTTTTCTTTTTTCTTCGATTCTGTGCTGATTATGCTAGTCTCATTGCCAGAAGAGAAATACTATTTCTATATTATCAAAATAGTGAAAAGAGAACATTGTTTAATTGATGGAAGCAAACAGTGTGAGACACTATTCTTCTTGGGTATCAAGAAAAGATCTGTAGAAGACACTAAAGATAGTGTGTGTGTGTGTGTGTGTGTGTGTGTGTGTGTGTGTGTGTCTGTATTGATATAACTATGTTGAGTTATATAACTAACCAAGAATATATAAGCATTGATAAAACATGTAAATGATAAACAGTCTTTGAAATATTCAATATAGACAGTGGTGAGCAATGCAGCAATAACCAAGATTAAGACTCAGAACCTGCATGGCAGGAAACAGCTGCTAAAACAACTAGATGATCTGAGGTTGCATGTATATCAGCTTCACATTGTTAAGGTGACAGGTGACTCCATAGCCAAACTCTCTAATCCATCACTCATGTTCTCAGCCTCATTATCTAGACTCAGTAGGAATACCTCAGAAAATTCTACAAGGACAAGAAGAGGTACAAGACTCTGGCCTTGTTTCCCATGAACATTTGAGCTGTATACCACCAAACCCAGTGGGAAATTGAAGACCAAGAAGGTGAAGGAGAGGCTGTACTTACTTCAAAAGTATGCAGTGAATGCCAAAGGATCCATGGCAATGAAGAACTAGATTTGTTGAAACAAACAAACAAAACAATGAAAGTTAAGTTAAATTAAAATAATAAAATAACCAACACAGTATAGAGGTGCAAATGTGAAATCAACTCATAGATTTGGCTAAAGCTGAGAAATACCAATGTACCACAATTTTTTTCATTCTCAGGAAATGAGATTAGGAGCAGAAAAACCTATACTAGTACTAGAGAATTTACAAAAACTTCTTTTTAATGAAGCATATAATTTGTTAATACTTTGAAAAAAATCACCACTTGGAAATTTTCCTTATGTTTATATATACATACATATATATATATATATATATATATATATATATATATATATATATATTTTAAAGGATGAAAGTCTAGTTGACCTGTGACAGTCCTTTATATGGAATCTGAAGTAGACTTTCTGATTTGATAATTTTCTTTACTTTCTCAGTCATCAATTTTGTCCTGGTAGTAAAAGTCTGCTTAAAGATTAATATAGTAAAAATGGCCATCTTGTTGAAAGCAATTTTCAGATTCAATGCAATCCCTATCAAAATTCCAGCTCAATTCTTCATAGATTTAGAAAGAGCAATTTGCAAATTCATTTGGAAGAACCAAGAACCAAAGATAACAAAAACTATTCTCAACAATAAAAGAACTTTTGGGGAAATCATGATCCCTGACCTCAAGCTATATTACAGGGCAATTGTGATTAAAAGCTGTATGGTAGTGGTACAGAGACAGGCAGGTAGATTCCCTACCTGGGGATCTATCCTATATACAGTCACCAAACCCAGACATTTTGCATATGCCAAGAAGTGCTTGCTGACAGGAGGCTGATATAGCTGTCTCCTGAGAGGCTCTGCCAGAGCCTGATAAATACAGAGTCAGATGCTCACAACCAACCATTGAACTGAGCACAGGGTTCCCAATGGAGGAGTTAGACAAAAGACTGAAGGAGCTGAAGGGGTTTTGCAACCCATAGGAAGAACAATATCAACCAAACAGACAGCCCAGAAATACCAAGAACTAGACAGTTCCAGCAGCATATGTAGCAGAGGATGACCTTGTCTGGCATCAGTGGGAGGAGAGGCCCTTGCTTCTGTGAAGCCTCCATGTCCCAGTGTAGGGGAATGAACAAGACAGGGAGGCAGGAGTGGGTGGTTGGTTGGGGAACATCCTCATAGAAGCAGCTGGAGAAGGGATTGGATAGGGGGTTTCTGCAGGGGATAACAGGAAGTGGAATAACATTTGATACGTAAATAAAAAAAATATATCCAATAAGAGAAAAGAAAAAAAGAATGACAAAAAGAAAGAAAATATCATTCTGTATGAGGTAATCCAATCTCAAAAGAACACACGTGGTATGTACTTACTGATAAGTGGATATTAGCTCAAAAACTTGGAATACCCAAGTCACAATTCACAGACCATATAAAGTTCAAGAAAAATGAAGCCCAATGTGTGGATGCTTCAGTCCTTTTTAGAAGGGAGAACAAAATACTCAGGGGAGTTAGAGGGTGGGAAGGATTTGGGAAGAAGAGAGGAGGGGAGCAAAGAAAGGGGTACAGGATCAGGTAAGAGGAGGAGAATTTGAACAAAGGTGTTTAGTAATGAGGTATGGGGAACTGTAGGTAGCCATTGGAAAGTTCCAGATGCCAGGAAAGTAAAAGACCTTCAGGATCTAATGGGGTTAGTTGAAATGCCCAACAAAGGGGAGGGAGAACCTATAGAGACCATGTCCAGAGGTTAGGCAAGGTTCCAGGGTGGTGTATGGGGCCACCCACTCATCTCCAAATTTTTAACCCAGAATGGCTTTTGTCTAAAGAAAATATGAGGACAAAGTGTTGAACAGATACTGAAGGAAGGGCCATCCAGACACTCAGCCACCTGGGGATTTATCCCATAGAAGCATCAGGAGAGAGATTTCCAGAGGGGAAACCAGGAAAGAGGCTAACATTTGAAATGTAAATAAATAAAATATCCAAAAAAAAAAACTTAAAAATAAAAAGAATAGCTTGGTAGATCAATAGGTGGATAGATGGATGGATGGTTGAATGATGGGTAGATAGATAGATAGATAGATAGATAGATAGATAGATAGAAAGACACATTTGAGCTACCTTCAGAGAAACTACATTGCCAGTTACTCCCAGAGTGAGTTTTTACGAATAAAACTAATGACCACAGGAAAAAAATGGCTACCTCATGCTAAGCATGTGTTTCTCTAGCAATTTTTCAGGAGTATGAAGTTAGATGATAAAGAAAATATGGACTTTCAGACATAATTAATTTTTATCTAAAGCATGTTATTATAATCTTCCTACGTTTGTGTTTCTTCCTCTGTTTATTCATAAACAATGTTTTGAGAATTTGAACATTTTTTCTGTGTGCATATGTACACAATAATTTGTATGTGAATATACACAGATTATACATATATATGTATGTATTCATGCACATATATATGATCACAGATCAGATGATAATATAGAATTCCTTGGGTATCAAATATCATTTACCTTTAGAGACATGATTATCTGTTTCCCAAGCTCTAGTATTACAAGGATGACCAGGCCTGGCATTTTAGTTTGGTTTCTGAAGTCAAACTCAGATCCTTGTGTTTGCATGGCAAGAATTTTTCCCATCTATCTATCCTCTAAACCCAAGAATGAAGACTGTAAAATCCTTACGGACTTAACTCTACTAAAATGTCTTGGTCTATACCTATCATTTATCTGACTATTTATCTATATCATCTCATCTCATCTATCTATCTATCTATCTATCTATCTATCTATCTATCTATCATCTATCTATCATCTATCTATCTAACATCTATCATCTATTTATCTATCATCTATCTGTCTGTCTGTCTGTCTATCTATCTGTTTATTTATCTAACATCTATCATCTATCTATCTACCTACCATCCATCCATCCATCCATCCATCCATCCATCCATCCATCCATCTATCCATCTATAAATACATTTATTCATCCATTCATTGATCCATCAGTCTGTCTGCTTATCTATCTATCTATCTATCTATCTATCTATCTATCTATCTATCTATCTATCTATCTATCT
>JANHMN010000016.1:34298442-34323663 GCA_030674055.1 Rhabdomys pumilio | reverse complement strand
TCTATCTATCTATCTATCTATCTATCTATCTATCTATCTATCTATCTTTCAATCTATTTATCTACCTAAATATTCATCCTTTCCTATTGTCTTTTGATGCCAGGATCAACCCAGAGCTTTACACAGGATACTCCTACAGCTATCTCCATGCTTCATTTTATCTTTGCTTTTCTATATTCTTTTACAAAGTCTTTCTTTAGACATGCCTTTCTTAGATAATGTAAGAGGAATAAATAACATCATTTCCAGGAATGAAATAGAAATATGCTTCAGTAGTATTTTGGATTGATTCTTTTCCATTGTATGCTGCTACTGAAAGTGCAGTAAAGCATAGGAGATTAGATTCAAATAGTCTTTAGTTATATACACAGCTTCATATAAACTGAATAATTCAGAAAAAATTAATTGCTTAATCTATTGTTAAGCCTCTTTTCTAATAAAATGAGCTTAGCAACCATGCCCATCTAAATTGGATTGTTATGAAAATTAATAAGTCATAAATATAAACTGTTTAGAGGAAAATGTTGCATGATATATAAAAAATAATATTAAACATAGTGGTTGGCACAATTAAGTCAACTAGAAAATCTTTACAGAAATGAAGACAAATTACCATACTGAAGCAATTTGTGTATGTGCAAACAGAAGCAATCGGTTATTACTTAATGTCAAAAAGGAGTAGTAGAGTACATGGGTCAAAGTATGAGCACAAATGACAGTATCTAGAGAGGCTTTATTGTCTCTATATGTTTGTATCACTTATTTAGAGCTCCCAGAGAATAATTTTAGTTACATTTACATGGTAGATAGATTAACATGTTTATTGGTATAAAGTTTTGCATATTTTGTTGATAGTTATTGATTGCTTTTAGTCTATGAATAATATTTGCTCTGTTGATTTAGGGTTCTACCCTGAAATGAAACTCTCATTCATTCATGTGTATCTAAGCAGAGAAGTAATCCATTTAATAGTTTTAAGATAAAAAATAATAGCTTACATAGTACTTCAGTCAGTGCCTTAAATGTGCATATTACCTCCTTGTTTCCTACTCTTGGCATTTTATTTATGGGAGCTCATTCTCTATATTCCAATTGTAGATAATAATTGTATATACCTTTAGGAACAGAAAATGGAATCTCTTCCTTTTAACTATAAATAAGTTAACATATATATATATGTTAACATATATATATATATATGTATATATATGTATATATATATACACACACACATAATTATATATATATATATATATATATATATATATATATATATATTATCATTGGAATCATTATTTTCATAATCCAATGAGATTAAATACTCTTCCACTAATAGAAAATGTATGACATTGTAGTTTTGTTCAATGCAGAGAGAGTGGGGGACAGTTTGTCCTTAACTATTTTCATGTGACACACACCTTGAATATGGCATAAAAATTTTACCTGCTTTGATCTAGCCCAGCAAAGGAGAAAGAAATTGTCACTAGAGAATGTCTGGCAGTCAGTTCCTGCATGTTAATGCCCAAGGAAAGTGAGTTTGCCTGAGGCATTCCTAACCCTCACGATGTTGTATGAGAGGAGGTGAGCTAGGCATGGCAGCTCACTGTCTTTTTCTTCTAACGTCACATTTCTAATTTTTCTTCAGAGAGTGAGTAGAGACATTAGTCGACTAGGAGAAATGAATGGTTTTAAAAAATAAATTTTGGGTATTTCATTCGTCTTCTCCCATATGTGGGTACATACATTTATAGTATAGTATTGGTCTATAATATATGTCTCCAAGACTCATGGATTATAGCGACTAACACAAAGTATACCTTGGACATAAGAACCCTGTGTTATTTAGGGATAGAGCAGCAAGTTCCTCTTTGCTGCATTATTTGGATAGTCAAGTTGTTGAAATAAATATCAAACCAATTTTCTCTGTGATGGCAGTTTCTTTCATTCTAATAGCATCTTGAAGATGTAAGTAAGAATAAATGCTAGGCAAACTGTTCTGCTATTATTTCCCTGCAAAGCTATACACTGAAAAGAAGAAGCCTCTCTAAAAACGATCCTTTAACATCAGTGAAACCGTACAGTCTGCCCAGCTGTGAAACATGTCCATTATACCATGCAGCCTTTGTTTCCATCTTTTTCATTTTTTTTACCTGATCCCTATTCTGTCTGATGAGACCTGTGTCATCATGACTGAATGCTCAGCAGTCACTATTTAGTATTAGCGGTTGTAATGTCTGATGATGGTTCTTCCACTGTCTTCTGGACCTCCTTCCTCTTCTATCTCTGCCAGAACTGTCCTTTTGGTCAGAAATTCTCTTAGGCCCTACAACATATTAAATTATTGTAATTAGAGGCAGGTGACTGGACAGTGATGCTTTCTTATTAAGCAAACTTACTGTCAAGGTTTGAATATGCCTGGCCAAGGAATTGGCACTATTTAGAGGTGTGGACTTGTTGGAGTAGGTGTGTCACTGCAGGTGTGGGCTTTAAGACCCTACCCTAAATGCCTAGAAGTCAATCTTTCACTAGCAGCCTTCAGATGAAGATGGTGTACTCTCAGCTCTGCCTGCACCATGCCTGTCTGGACACTGTCATATTTCCCCACCAGGAGGATAATGGACTGAATCTCCGAACCTGTAAGCCAGCCCCAATTAAGTGTTGTCCTTTATAAGAGTTGCCTTGATCAGTTGTCTGTTCACAGCAGTAAAACCATAACTAAGACACTTATGTATAGCAAAAGATTTTTATTCTTCCATTATTGATATTTTACATGCATATTCATAAGTGTGAGGTCATTCAATATATGCACAATACATAAACCAATGTAACACAGTTTCTTTTTCTTAATGTTTAAAAATGTTTTAATTAATAATATTTGTATACATATATGAGTTTCCATGTGATACTCCCAAGCTTATGTACCTTGTGTTCTTGTCAAATAAGAGTAACTAAACTAGCTATTCATTGACTGGATATTTGAGTGATATATAGACTGCAGCTTTACAGGTAGAGGGCATAGGTGGATGTTGTAGGTGTCACTGTATCAGAGCCATTTCAAGTGATACAAGATGAGAAGTATTGATTTTCTTATGTGAGCTCAATTCCTTGTCCTTGAATGAACATTTCGAGTTGATTAAGCTTATTCGGAAACTATTTATGTTATCAAATCTTAATCAATCTTGCTGAAGAAATATGCATGCAAGTGCACATTGAAGTTAATTACTTCTACAAAAGAGATCTTAATGTGTTCTAAATGAATTTGAACAGATAGGGTATAGTTAGCTTTATAAACTAACATTCTGCAATGATTCAATCATGTAAAAAATAGATTCATCGAGGTCCGAATTCTAACAAACCCTAAGAATAACTACACTTTCAAATGCAGTCATTATGCTTTAATTTGATGTGCATTAAAGGATGCTTAAGTCTGATGTGTGCTACATTTTACTGATAATCAAGTAATTTTCCAAGTCCTGAAAATTCACAATTACCTTTAATTGTGAATTTATAAATACAAGCCTGTCATAATTCTTCTGTGATGAACTATGAAACAGTAATGACGATGGAGTTGTTTAAATGTAGGAAAGGAGCTTTACTTCAACACAAATTGCCACAAAATGGGTAAAAAAACCCACCTATTTTATACAATTTGTGTGTGTGTGTGTGTGTGTGTGTGTGTGTGTGTGTGTGTGAGAGAGAGAGAGAAAGAGAGAGAGAGAGAGAGAGAGAGAGAGAGAGAGAGAGATTGTTCACCAGAAACAAATCTAATAATTAGTAGAAAATACAAAATTCAATTCCTGGCTAATGTCAGAGAAGTTAGTATGTAGTATAAACACTGAATATATTACAATTTTAAACAACCATATATTTAAGATATTTGAAAACTGTGATTTTAGTTTATATTACTTTAAAACAATATTGTTTAAGGATGCAGCTTTTGTTAACTGAGAGATGCTAACTGTAATTTTTAAAAGGTAAGATAAAAAAAAACAAATAAGCCGGGGATTCTCAAGTATTAACTCTAAATTCTGACTTTTAGTCCATAGACTAAAAATTCTTAAATGTTTCCATATCTCACATTTCTCTAAGAATACTGACTGCTTACGTCAACAAGTGTTAACTTGGTTTGCACACTGGGTCAGGTGCTAATCTAGGTGGCAGGAATAATAAAGCATGAGTTACAGATTTCCATAATGCTGCCAGTGTTAGTCAAGGGAAGTGACAGTGAGCTTCTTGGAACAACAAGATAAAATATAGTGAGTGTTGATAAATGGTGTGACAGAGGCTGAAATAATCTAGAGATGATGGGGACAAGTAGAGAGATTTAAGATTTTATGAAGTGGTTTAAAAAGCACTTCTGCTGAGGTAAAATTTGAGTAAAAATCTGCAAAAGGGGAGGGTAAAAGGCTGGAAGTTATATAGAAGGACAGAACCAAAGGCACCAGAAACCACAAATTACCCAAAGCAGCAGATATAGTTCAGAAAAGCAAGAGAGGTTGCACATTCTTGTAACCACTTACAGTGAAAGACTCAGAAGAGCATTCGCTCTGAAATGGAACAAAGCATATTCTGATTGTGTTCATTTGTTTATTTGTAATTTTCTTCCTTAAAATTGAGGCTTTTTAAAAGAACTGTGTTGATAACATTTGTTACTTAAAAAATTAAAATATGCAATACTTATGCAGGACTTTTTGGGGAACTGACTTTTGCATAACATTTTCATCATATTACCTTTTCAGTATTTTACTACCTGCATTTCTTATTTCATTATTTTAAATTACTTTTCTAAATTTCATAATTAATAAAGAAACTCCATGAAATATATTTATATTGCTACAGTCAAGGGAGAGACTCCAGACCAGGCTTTCTACACTGAGTGTTCTATTTGCTATTGGATTAGCTATAGTCAAGGTAACAAAGAAAGGAAGTGAAAAACCATACATCATTGGCATAGATGAAAAATTCATAAAATAGTTTTTATTAACATATGACTGACTGTCCTTGGGGAAAATGAATACTTTACTACAAATTGCTATAGATCAAATAAGTGAATTTAATGCTCTCACAAATACAAGACAACCATGAAAAAGTTACATTTCTATATATTTATACATTATATAATTATATAGCTTACTATATTATTTGTTTTATATTAATTATTTTTATTTATAAAATAACCAAAAAAATGAGAACAAATTACTAGTTAAAATTGCATGTGTAGTATTGTGGAGGACTAAATAAATCAAATTTAGCAAAACACAGGCACACCCATATAAAGAAAACTACAGATTCTAGCCAAGAATTTAAAACAATAAAATAAAGGTATATACATCACTTGTAAGACTTGACATCCTTATGCTATTTCCTATTTCCATATAAAAATATGCTATATTTATGTTATTTCACAGATGTTATACAATGAAATCAAATTTTCAATCAGTTCTTGAAAAGACAAATCGTGAATTTTGTGGAAATGCTATTATTCCAACACTAACTATGAAATACTAGCAAGCAAATTAAGTTTTTACCTAAGCATAGACATGGATAAGTGAAAAAGAATAGAGATCAATAATACATCTATATGTATATCACTATGTTAGGTTTTTTCCTGTTGTGATAAAATACTTTGACAAAAGAAACATAAAGAAGAAAGTTTGTATTCAGCTCATAGTCCCAGCTTACTGTCATCCAGCAGGAAGGTCAAAGAAGCAGAAGCCTGGAAGAACTACTTGTCGTCACCCACAGGAAAGAACAGGGAGAAGTGAATTATTGTCTTCTTTGCAGAGTTTTCTTTTTCCTTTTATTCAGCTGAGGATTCCAAGACAAGAGAAAAGTGCACACAGTGGACATCAATTAATGTATGTCATATAATCTCTAACAGACATTTTCAGAGGCCTTTTTGTGTTTTATGATCATCTCAAGTTGACAAATAAAACTGACCATAACAATAATCTGTAATTTTCAACAATATGCCAAAGTGTTCTATGAAAACAAGGGTATTCTTAAAATTTATCTGGTGTCAAGTACTTTCTATACAGTGTAGGCTGCCTTTGACTCATAATATTTTTGCTTCAGTCTCCTGAATACTGTGAATAAAGGCATCACTAATGTTGTTTTAAGTATTTTTAATCAACACATATTAGTTTAGGAAATTTCTAAGACACTATGTTAACTCAATGTATGTACACAATGTGCAGGTAATGAATTGGCATACTTAGCATTTTATTATTTTCAAGCATTTCTTTGTGATTAGAATCTGTAACTTTTCTTTGAAAAGTACATGATTTTCAAATATTAATGAGAAATGTGAACTATCTACATTTGTATCTATAGAGTCTAAAATTCAAGACTGAAATTACTGCTTATAGATGTTATATCTTGGTTGCAAACAAAAAGTGTTTGAGCATAGCCTGGTAGCAAAGTGCATGTCTAACATACACAAGGCTCTAAATTCAACTCCCAACACTACAGGTAAGAAAGTAAAAAAGATAAAACAAGACTGGACAAAAATATTTGTGACACACATGCATGTAATACATCCATTCGATATATGAAAATAAAAGTTAAGGGTCCCTCCCTGTGTGTTCCCAGGCTGGTGATTTAGACCCTGGGAGCTCTGATTGGTTGGTATTGTTGATCTCCCCATGGGACAGCAAACCCCTTCAGCTCCTCCAGTCTTCTTTCTAACTCCTCCATTGGGAACCCCATGATCAGTTCAGTGGTTAGCTGTGAGCATCCACCTCTGTATATGTCAGGCTCTGACAGAGCTTCTCAGGTGATAGCTTTATCAGGTTCCTGTCAGCATGAACTTCCTGGCATCCACAACAGCATCTGCCTTTGGTGACTGCACGTGGGATGGATACCCAGGTTGGGCACTGTCAGTATGGCCCCTCCTTCAGTTTATATTTCATATTTTATATCCATATTTGCTCCCATAAATATTTTGTTACTCCTTCTAAGAAGGACCAAAGCATACACACTTTGGTTTTCCTTTTTCATGAGCTTCATGTGATTTGTGATTTGGTCCCATGAAGGCTGGATGACCAGTCTGCAGGAATTCGTGGGCAGGGAGGAAGTGGGAGTGGGTGGGTGGGTGGGTGGGGGCACACTCTTATAGAAGCCGGAGGAAAGGAGATGGGATAGGCGATGGGGGGAGAAATGGGGAAAGAGGATAATAGCTGAAATGTAAATAAATAAAATATCCAATACAAAAAATTAAAGATAAATATGATTAATTAACAAAACATCTACAAGTGGAATTCTCAGCTGAACTTCACGGAAAATATTCAATTGAGAAAAAGTACTTGAAAGGATATCTTAATGTCACCAGGACAATATAAAATAAAATCAGAAAGAATACAATGCCTCAGAAATCTCATTAATACTGTGAATATAGAAAAGGAACAAGTGTACAAGTGTTAAAACACCTGAGAAAGATATGTAAGCTTATCGCATAATCCTAAAATGCTACTCTTAATGATTTCCCCAAGTTATAATATATACAAGCACATAGGGCAGTTAATTCATAAGAATTCCAAACCAGAAATATCTGTCCATTTTCATGACAATAATTAACAAATTATAAGTTTATCAACTCCAAAAATTATAGTATTAAAGCAAATTCTTTAGTATGCACCAAACATGTATTGCTCATTATAATATGCAGAATTAAAGAAACCAGATACAAAGCACACTTATCTCACATTTTAGGAAAGAAATGTTTTACCTGCAGTGATCTAAAGCAAACCAGAGGATTCACAGAACTTCTGTTGGCTTAGGCAACAGCTGCAAAGGCCTTCAACTAAACCTACAGATGTGAAGTTGCTTAATATCTTAATACTAAGATGTTCTATAGATATGTACAGTATTCAAATTATATGTGTATGTAATAGTCATATACATATGAATATTTATTATTGCTTGAAAGATGTAAAGCAAGCCCTAGACAACTCCCAGTACAGCACAATGCAACCTGGGCAGGCAGATCACTCCAAAGACTATGCCTGCCTGGCCTCATGCAGCCCAGAGAGGGAAATCAAGCCTGAGATGACACATGGAGCTTGGATGGCCAGATCATGCTCTAAACAACCCCCAGTCCTGCAAAATACAGCTTAGTCAGGTAGAGCAAGTCTGTGATCACAACCAACCTGGTGCAATATAGGCCTGGGCAGGCAGTCCACACCCAAAATGACTCCTGTTTTAGTTTGGGTTTTATTGCTGTGAAGAGATACCATGACCAAGGCAACTCTTATAAGTACATCATTTAATTGGGGTTGACTTACAGTTTTACTGGTTCAGTTCATTATCATCATGATAGGAAGCATGGCAGTGATCAGGCAGACATGATGTTAGAAAAAAAAGCTGAGAGTTCTATATCTTGATTCTCTTCTGCAGGCAGCCAGAAGAAAGCTCAGTCTCCACATTTGGTGTAACTTAAGCATAGAGACCTCAAGACCCAACCCCACAGTAACCCACTTTCTCTACCAAGGCCACATCTCCTCCAATAATGTCACACCTCTTCATAGTACCACTTCCCATGGGTCAAACATAGTCAAACCCCCAAAACCCTTGACCAGTGCCACCAAGCAGGGAAGAACATTGCACTCTTGATATAATCCAAGACATCCAGAGGCCCTGGGCATAACTAAGATGAGTAGGGACAGAAGAGAAAGAGAAGCAGAAGGCAGTGTACACCATGAAGAATGGCATAACTTGGAAATTTGCATGTAGTTAGGAAGAACCTGATGTGAGTAGCTAGTGATGTACCTAAGGTAATGGTGAAGTGCTGGCCTGTGATGCCACCAAGATCCTTATCAGAGTCCATGGTCCTGCAGCAGTAGATGTTTGTTACAACCAAAGGGCAGGCAGACATCCATGATCTGGGCTGCTGCCTGGGACTATGTTGATATCTGAGGGCTCTGCAGAGCTAGCTCCACCATTTGGCCTGGGTATCCTGCAAGACTTGGCTGCAAAGGCAGGCAGATCAAAGGAATAGAATTGAAGACCTAGAAATGAGCCCACACACCTATGATCACTTGATCTTTGACAAAGGAGCTAAAACCATCCAGGAGAAAAAGTCAGCATTTTCAACAAATGGTACTGGTCAACAACTAGATGCCAGCATGTAGAAGAATTCAAATCCATCCATTCTTATCTCCTTGTACAAAGCTCAAGTCCAAGTGGATTGAGGATCTCCACATAAAACCAGATACACTGAATTTAACAGAAGAGAAAGTGGGGAAGAACTTTGAACACATGGGCACAGGGGAAAATTTTGTGAAGAGAACACCAATGGCTATGCTCAATGATCAAAAATAGGCAAATCGGACCTCATAATATTGCAAAGTTTCTGTAAGGCAACGGACACTGTCAATAGAACAAGATGGCAACCAACAGATCTTTACCAACCTTACATCCTATAGAGGGCTAATATCCAAAATATACAAAGAAAACAAGAAGTTAGACTCCAGAGAACCAAATAGCCTTAAGAAAAATCGGGTACAAAGCTAAACAAAGATTTATCAACTGATGAATAACAAATGGCTGAGAAACACCTTAAGAAATGTTCAACATCCTTAGTCATCAGGGAAATGCAAATCAAAACAACCCTGAGATTCCACCTCACACCAGTTAGAATGACTAAGATCAAAAACTCAGGTGACAGATGCTGGTGATGATGTGGAGAAAGAGGAACACTCCTTCATTGTTGGTGAGATTGCAAACTGGTACAAACACTCTGGAAATTATTCTGGCAGTTCCTCAGAAAATCTGACATAGTATTACCTGAGGACCAATCTATTCTACTTCTGGACATATACCCAGAAGATGCTCCAACATATAACAAGGACACATGTTCCATTATATTCATAGCAGCCTTATTTATAATAGCCAGAAGCTGGAAAGAACTCAGATGTCCTTCAACAGAGGAATGGATACAGAAAATATGGTACATTTACACAAAAGAGTACTACTCAGCTATTAAAAACAATGAATTTACGAAATTCTTAGGCAAATGGATGGAACTAGAAAATGTCATCCTGAGTGAGGTAACACAATCAAAAAGGGACACATGTGGTATACACTCACTGGTAAGTAGATATTAACCCGGAAGATCAAAATATCCAAGATACAATTCACAGACCACATGAAGCTCAAGAAGGAAGAACAAAATGTAGATGCCTTGGTCCTTCTTAGAAGGAGGAACAAAATACTCACAGGAGGAAATAAAAAGAAAAAGTGTGGAGCAGACACTCAATAATAGACCACCCAGAGACTCCCTTGACTTGGGATCCATCCCATGTACAGTCACCAAACCCAGACACTATTGTGAATGCCGAGAAGTGTATGATGGCAGGAAGCTCATTTATCTATCTCCTGAGCGGCTCTGACAGAGGCTGACAAATACAGAGATGGAAGCTCACAGCCAATCATTTGACTGAGCAAGGAGAACCAAATGGAGGAGTTAGACAAAGGAGTGAAGGAGCTGAAGGGGTTTGTAACTGCACAAGAAGAACAACATATCAGCTAACCAGACTCCACAAAGCTCCCAGAGATTAAACCACTAACCAAAGAGTACACATGGAGGGACCCATGGCTCCAGCTGCATATGTAGCAGAGGATGGCCTTGTCTGGAATCAATGGGAGGAGAGACCCTTGGTCTCCTAAAAGCTAGATGCCCCAGTATAGGGGAATGCCAGGGTGTGGAGTCATAAGTGGGTGAGTGGTTGGTTGGGGAACATTCTCATAGAAACAGGAGGAGGAAGGGTGTAATAAGGGGATTCCAGGAGGAAACCAGGAAAGTGTATATCATTTGAAATGTAAATAAAAATCAAGAAGGATGAAGAAGGATTTGGTGTGAGTCAGATGCTAAATCTGCCTGGCTCAAGGGGCTCAGAGGTTGAACTGCAGCCCTTGGTTCACAGGCTGGGGCTTCTGGTGATCATTCATCAATTTATCTGTTCATCCGGGATTTGTTCCTACAGGTATTCGTTTCCCTGATGGAGTGGTGACTCACACAGCTGAGGGATCAGGGCCAGCCACAGGGCTCCGGGGCCAGGGTGGGAGTGGCAGGAAGTGAGGTGAAGCAGAGAGAAGAGACAGAAAGAGACAGAAAAGAAAGCTACAAAAATAAGACTCAGCAAGGCAGTGGTGGTGCATGCCTTTCATCTCAACACTTGAGAGGCAGAGGCAGGCAGATTTCTGAGATCAAGGCCAGCCTGGTCTACAGAGTGAGTTCCAGGAAAGCCAGGGCTACACAGAGAAAATCCTGTCTCGAAAAACCAAAAAAAAATAAAAAAATAAATAATAATAATAACTAGCCAAACAAACAAACAAACAAACAAAACAGAGTAAATAAAAAATATCCAAGAAAAAAGAAAAAAAAGAAAGCAGAAGAGCTGGCACTGCTAGGAGACGGCTGCAGTACTCAGAAAGGTGAGCTCTGAAGCTCACCTGGTCAGCCCAGAAGAAATGACTTTGTTTGCAGGGTGTTGTAGGTGAGCCACCGAGGGAAGAACATGGAAGAGTTGACCCTGCTATTAGTCCATCACGCTGTGCTGTAGGCAGGGAATGGTGCCTCCTCACCCCTGACTCCTGACCACCCTAACCACCCACAGCTAGCAGAAGAGCTGGCCCTGCACCTAATTGGCTGAGGCACTTGGGAGAGTGGGTTGTGCACTTCACCTGGGAGTACAGCTAACTGTAGTGGTAGGGGGTGAGGGAATAAGTGATCTGGCGCTACAACTTTTCTGCTGTGCAGTGACATGGATGAGAAAGAGATGCTCTCCACCTCTAGTTCATAACATCAGAAGAGTTGACTCTGTTTCTCAGGAAAGTAAGCCCTACACCTTGCCTGAGTAGTAGAATAGATTTGACTTTTCTGGAATAAGCATTGGGTGAGCTGGAAGAGTTGACCCTGCTATTAGTTCATCACACTGTGATGTAGGCAGGGAATGGTGCCTCCTCACCCCTGACTTACAATGCTGGAGAGTTCATCCTGGTAGTATGGGTTCAAGAAAAAGCTGATGAACTGACCAGCTCAGCTACTACCCAGGCCCAAATACAGAACTTTGAGTTGGTTCATCCCAACATCTACCCAATCTATTAACTACTAGAGTTTATAAAGGGATTTTTTTTTCTTTTGTGAGCAAGGTGGCAATGGTAGACAGCAAATACAAAGAGATGAAAGATGAGTGGAATTGGGATGATGATATGAAATTCACAAAGGATCAATAGAAAGCTAAACAAAAAGATCTCCAAAACATGTACACATGCACATTAATATATACATATATTAATATATACATTAATATAATATATTAATATATACATATATATATATAATGTTACCAGGTAAGTTTAAAAGCTAAAACAAGATTAAGATATAAATGACTCAGTTTCAGAAATTTTGGTAACTTACAATCCACCAGGATACAGTTTAAGTAACACTTATATGACAAATACTTAGGTGATATATAAACATGTTAATATCCATTAAACTTGTTTTTTATTTATTGGAAATGGGTCTGTTGTATAGACTTTAGGGGAGTTTATCTTCCGATGATGGACATGTCTTATACGTATTTTGCCCACTGGAATTTTTAGTCATATGCACCTGAAAAGCATCTAAAGCTGAATATTCATTTCTATTTGCTGCTAGATGCCATATGGGACTGTTAGCTGTAATGATGAAGAGCCTTGTCAAATGTGTGTGATAGAAGAGGTTCTCTGCACACTTACAAGGCTACTATGCAACAATATATAAGCACTTTGTTATTCCTGAATCCCACTATCCATGGTCATCTGATTACATCCCAGTAGGAACACTTGTTTGACTCATATCTTATTTCCAAATTTCCTGTAACATAGAAGAGATGGAAGAGTATGAGGGGCACAGATGTCTCCACACACTCACATGTCCAATTTTAAAAGCTGAGCTCAGTTTTGGACCTAGTTATTTTTTTTCTTCTTTAGTACCAGTTAAGTACTTAAGTGTTTGGGTATAGAGCTAGTATTAAGATGAATATTTGAGAAAATTTTAGTGCATTGATTACTGTGTCTAAACCCATATTTCAGTTCATATTATCAAAGAATCTAATACTGAGAGTAATAGGCAAAGGCTATTAGTGAGTTACCCATTTATTTGCTGCTTTCTGTTGCCATTACGGATGTGGCAGCTTTTTTTATTTAACAGTGATTTAGAGTATGACAAACTTGTAAATAATTTCTGATCAATAATGAAGACGGAAATCTTTTTTCCTCTGTATAATTTAAAATAAGTCACAATAATATTCTTGAAGTATTTGTATTTTGTTTTTCAATCTCTACTATGGAATTTTACCATTTATGTTCTAGGATTTAAGTCAAGCCTGTAAATACTATCTTCTTACTGAATCTTAATTTCTATTTTAACTATATACTTTGAGCAACTGCATATATTGGAATAGATAATATTAATTGTGTCCTTGAAACAATAGGTCAACAGACTAAATGGAGCATAGAAAGAAGGAAGACCACAGTGTGGATGCTTCAATCCTGCATTGAGGGAGGAACAGGATGATCATGGAAGATGGAGGGATAAGGGGACCTGAGAGCAAGAGAAGAGGGAAAGGAAATAAGGAAGCAGTATCAGGAACTGGAAGAGATGTGAGAGAGGTACAGAGGGTGAGGAAATTGAACAAAAATATGGAGCAGAGGGGATGGGGAACTGGGGATAGCCACTGGAGTGTATCAGACACCAGGGAAACGTGAGGCCTTCAGGACTAAATCGGGATGGCTTTATCCAAGATGTGCAGAGAAAGGGGAAATAGAATTTGTTGAGACCACCTCCAGTAGATAGGCACGGACTCCGGTCAAGGGATTGGGCTACCCCACTAATTTCAAAGTTTTTAACCCAGAAGTGTTCCTGTTCAAAGGAAGAACAGGGACAGAAAATGGAACAGAGACTGAAGAAATAACCAATGGGGGACTACTCCACCTGGGGATCCATCATGTCTGCAGACACCAACACCAGTACTGTTGCTGTGGTCAAGAGGTGCTTGCTGTCAGGAACCCAGTGTGGCTGCTCCTTGGGAGGTTCAGCCAGCAACTGACCAATGCAGGCTACATATGTAGCAGAGGATGGCCTTGCCTGAAAGCTATGGGAGTGGAGACTCTTGGTCTCAAGGAGGTTTGATGCCCCAGCATCTGGGGATGCTGGAGTGGTGGGACAGGAGAGTGTGGGTGGGTGGGTGAGCACCACCCTCATATAGGCAAAGGTAATGGGGGAGGGCAGATGTGGGATGGGGATTGGTGAAGGGGGTAACCAGGATGTGGATATCATTTGTAATGTAAATGAAGAAAATAAATAATAATAAATATAATGGGACTCAAACCATATACAAAAAAGAGGGATAAAAGCAACTAGTCAGAATTTTATATTAATATTAACAACGACTTTTTGTACTATACAGCAAAAATGTCTCTCATGGGTATGAAAAATAAACCAACCAAATAAGCATGTGTATGATTTATTCCTACTTCATTTAGTAAGCACCCCGTAATGGTAGGTATCCTTATATTATAAGAATAACAAAGAACAATTCATAAAGCAATCAAATCACTTTTCTTTGAACATATTCACTGACTAAGGTCTCATGTCACAAAACAAAATCTTCATATGAGTATATCCATTGTACAGTGAGAACATCCTCTCCTATTCCACCCCTTCCTCCTTCTCACTCCTGATACTCCCATTCGTTCTGGTATTTCTCCAATCAGTTTTAACTTGTGTTTTCTTGTTATATACATGTGTGCATGTGTGTGTGTGTGTGTGTGTGTGTGTGTGTGTGTGTGTATGTGTGTGTGTGTGTGTGTGTGTATAATATATATATATATATATATATGTATGTATTTCAGAAAACATAATAAAAGCATACCATATTCATCTGTTTAAGGCTACTTAATTAAAATAATAAAATTAATAACTTCAGTTTCACTTATTTTTCGATGGATAACACAACTGAATAATCACAAATTTCCATAGCTTGCATATATAGGAATTATTTAATTTTTATAATTTGGTAAACTATTTTCTATTCCTGTTTATTGAAAATATATTCTTTTCTCACTTAATGTATTCTGATATCTCTGATTATAGTTTCCGTGCCTCTACTTCTCCCAGTTCCTCCCACCTTTCCTCCCATATGGATCCATTTCCTTTGCTAATCTCAATAGGAAGAACAGACTTGTAAGAGATAACATCACAACATAAAAGTATATAAGAAGATAAAACAAAAACCATCATATGAATGTTGGGCAAGGCAAACAGAAGAAGTAGTCACAGTAATCAGACTCCTTTCTTCAAACACCCTGGAATCCTATAAAAACACTAAACTGAAAGTGATAATGCATACCCAGAGAAACTGGTACAGACCCATGTAGGCCTTGTGCATGCTGTTTCAGTTTGTGGGTTCATAGGAGCTTTGGTCATTTTACCTAAAGAGCCTTGTTCTTCTAGTGTCCCTCCATCCCAGCTGGCTCTTACACTCTCTGCTTCCTCTTCTTCAGGGTTACCTGAGCTGTGAGGGGAGGTATTTAATGGAGAATTCCCATTTACAACTGAGTATTCCAAAGTTCCTCTCTCTGTCTCTGTCTCTGTCTCTGTCTCTGTCTCTGTCTCTCTCTGTCTCTGTCTCTCTGTCTCTCTCTGTCTCTGTCTCTCTATCTCTTTCTGCATGTGTGTGTGTGTGTGTGTGTGTGTGTGTGTGTGTGTGTGTGTGTCTGTGTCTGTGTCTGTGTCTGTGTCTGTGTCTGTGTGTATCTTCTAATGTCTGGCTATCAGTCTCTGTATTTGCTCCCATATGCTAAAAAAAGGAAGCTTTTTTGATGATAGCGGAATAAGGCACTGATCTATGAGTATAGCAGAATATCATTAGAAGTCATTTTATCACTACTTTTTTTAAAGAACCATAGAATATGGCTTTATACTAGGTCTCTTGTTTATCTATTATTTTCTAACTCCAAGTGTCTAAAAATTTCATCAGTGTTTTAAAACACTGGGAGACAGAACTAGTATCTATTCTTTCTTTTCGGGGATTTGTTTAAGCCAGAGCTCCCTCACAATGTAACAGTGTATTTTTCTTGATATTACAGATGAAGCCCAAGCATTCCCACATGGCTAACACCATCTGTTGTAACTACCAAGATGCTTGTGGCTTGCTTTTTTCTCTGTCTTTATTTACAATCCAAAATGAGCATTTGCCAATGTGTAAAATTTACAAACAAAAATATGACATTCAATGCACTATATACAGAAAGAAAAAATTTCCTTTTAGATCCAATTGGATTATTGTGCTGCATTCAGTGTATCTTAAAACTCAGTTGTTTCAGGTCCTCTTGTAATGCAGCAATAAGACAATGAAGCTCATCTTAACAACACTGCTCTATTGTATCTGTTGATTCAACACAGAGAAATAATGTGTTGTTTGGTAGAGACTTAAGGTCAAAAGTATTGACTGAATTCTAATGTTTGGAAATTCAGTTATGTGTAAAATTTATGAATCTGTTATTAATCAGAATACCTGGTTAAGCTAGCTCTGGTTAATCACTTTAAGATCATTCCAGATAAATGGAGACTTGGGTGTAATGAGTAATTATGAAAGAATTGCAGATTGATTCAGTTGCTGCATCTGTAAGTTGGAGCTCACAATGAAGCACTTTCCTAGAACAGTGAGATCAAAATTCATGTGTACACTGTGTTTATCACACATTTACAAAACAAATACACGTTCTGTCTGCAGTCAGCGCCATGGTTTCTGACAATCACTGTGATTCCTGTCTGCCTTTGGATATCTTCCAATGTTTTTCTTTGTTCACAATGATAGTTTCTGCACCTGGCCTGAAATAGAGAAATGAATGGAAGGTATAGAACTGGTGAGTAGGAGAGTATGTAGAGGCCCAAGAAGTTGTTCATCTTCCCCTGTTGGAGCTACTTGAAGTTGTGTGCTCCTAGGCAAAACCAAGCCAAACCAAACCAAACCAAACCAAACCAAACCAAACCAAACCAAACCAAACCAAACCAAACCAAACCAAACCAACCAACTAACCAACAAACAAACAAAAACCCAAGAATCAAGCCAAATGCCATGTCAGAACGCAAACCATATTTTCTACTCAATTGCCTCAGTTTTATTCAAAGTGTTCCCTATTTTCAATTTACTATGATTTAGGATAAATAAGTAGTGGTTATTGAATGCTTAGTAATTTTGTCAGTGATGACTAAGATTGAATTTTATAGCTCTTGTAGATTTCATTTAATTGCTTATACCCTGATATTTTTCTCAGTCTACACAGTTGAGAACTACTTGATCTCTATTCCCCTTGGTTTTTGAATCATTTCTTTGTTTATAACTTTGAAAGTTGTGTTTATGCACAACTGAAGGATATATTGCTTTCTCATTTGTTAATTTATAGGGCTGATTTTTTCCCAAGACATATATGTAATAAGTCACTGAGTCCTTAATAAAACTGGCTAACTTTAAAGACATGGTACTTAAAGAAATACGTTTTTGTTACAATGAAATTGAATGGAATTCATATTTTGGTAAAATTGAACAAAAATTAATTTTCATGAAACTTTTACTTCTACAATCCACAATTTCCTTAAGGTCACACATTTTCTTCTTCACCATCTATTCTGTCCGAATTTGTATTACAATATGTCACCCAAGCTTTGTATCTCATTAATCTTTAAACCTTGGTGTCTTTCCCCACTGATTCATCCTGCCTGTTCTTGACAAGAGTGTTAATTTTAAAGCAGTCCCAATCTAATATCTCCCTGGTACTCTTTTTATTACCAATGTGGTTGATTACAAAAACAATCAATTCTTTTTTCCTGTGTGGCTAAGCTTTACATAATAATTCTCATTAACAATTTCATTTTCTTTCTTTTATTAACCCTACAGGTCCTTTGTACATATAGCTTATGGTTTTATGGTGTGTGTGTGTGTGTGTGTGTGTGTGTGTGTGTGTGTGTGTGTGTATGAGAGAGAGAGAGAGAGAGATTCCTGAATGTATAAATGAATGGGTCTCTGAGTCTATCTCAGGCTCTTTTCTTTTGTTTTTGTTTGTTTGTTTCTTCTATTCCACTGTATTTGCTTTTGTCTTGTCTTATATTATTTTTTAATTGTAATATTACCTATTAAAAGGCTGTTTGTTTTTAATTTTTACTTTTTAACACAGGGGTTATAAAGACTAAAATGCAGGATATGGGGAAGGGGATGACACAGGAGCATAGGTGTTCAGGGGGAGTACAGATATCTTTGGGAACAGGGTATCAGATGGGTAAAGGTTCAGGGGTCAGGTCACTATGACTCTGCTTATGATTCACTTGTCCTTATCTAAGTTGATACTATCTGCCAAGGCTGCCTATTTACAAGGTCTATGACTACTCAGGCTGGTATATTTCCACAAAAAATTGCTTGTTTACAATAGTTTATAGCCATCTGTTTTAGTGTTTTTCCATAGAGACCCAAGACTTGGTTTTGTGGGGGTATCTATTTAATTCATTAATCTTTTTGGTGACCATTTAGCTGTGCCTTCTGTGGTATCAAACAGGCATATCAATCCCCAGCCCCATATAGGAACTGGGTCCTGGCCACTCCATTTAAGGATAGGAGGGTCCTTCCACATAGTTGTAGCATAGTTTTTATTGGTCTTAGTGATGCCAGAGGCAATCAGCAGCAGATTAACCCAATCACAAAAGAACATACATGGCATAAAAGTTCACAATACCTAAGACACAATGCATAGACCACATGAAAATCAAGAGGAGGAAGGAAGACCAAAGTGTGGGTGCTTTTATTTTTTTCTTTTTTTTTTTTTAGGAGTAGCAAAATTCTCAACCAAAGCTCCATGGGTCTAAACCTCCAGCCTGAGAACAGAAAGGGAGGGACTCATGGCTCCACTTGTATAGGTAACTGAGGGTGGCCTCATTAGGCATCAGTGGAAGTGGAGGGCCATGGTCCCCGAATGTTTGGATCCCTAGTGTTGGGGAATGCGAGATCAGGGAAGTGCACTTGGGAGAATGGTGGGAGCACACCCTCATAAAAATTGGAAGAGGGGGTATGGGATAAGGGGTTTTGGGGGACAAAGGAAGAGTAGATAACAGCGAAAGGTAAATACGTAAAATATCCAATAAAAAAAAATAATGGGTCTGGCAAAAAAAAAAAAGATAGTTTTCTTATTTTAAACAATTTTCAAAAGTTTCCAGGAGATGCTTATTGGCTGTTTGTTTTCTAATGAAAGATAGAAAGGGGGTAGGTTCAGATGGGAAAGAATATGGGGAGCAACTGGGAAGCCTATGGGGAAGGGAAATTGTAGTCAGGATATATTATATGAAAAACTTTTCAATCAAATATAAAGAAAAACAATACAATTGTTAAACTGCATTAATTTTGCAGTTAAATAGCATTGCTGTCTATTTCCATATCCTTTGATTCTGGGCTAACATTGTAGATTTAGAGTATACAGCAGACATATAGAGGACTAGAATACCATTGCTTCTTCACTCTGCACATTCAGTCATCTCCTGCCATCAGACTTGGATGAGGCTTGTGAGTATGAGACACATGCAGCCTCATTTGTCTTCAGTATTCCAGCCTGTATATGGGAGGAAGACATTTTTGTTGGTTAAAGCCATAGTTGTTTGAATAATAACGTCCCCCTAGGTCCTGTCATTTTAAAACTTGGTCTCTAGCAAGTGGTACTACTTTGTGAGGTAGAGGAGATTTTTGCTTTGCATATGAACCTCTGTCTGTTCCTTGAAGTAGGTTTAGCCACTTATGTTCACTTTCCTAGCTCTGTGCTTGAGGTTTGGAGGTGTGAGCTCTCAGCTTTCTGCACCAGCTAATGCTTAAGCTTTCCCGGGATGTTCTCCTATCCAGTCAAAATTGTATACTGTTTTAGTTAGGGTTTTATTGTTGTGATGAAACACCAAGACCACAGCAACTCTTATAAAGGAAAGCACTGAAGTGAGGCTGTCTTATGATCTCAGAGGTTCAGCTAGCATGGCAGTGCACACGCAGACATGGTGCTGGAAAAGCAGCCAAGAGTTCTACATCCCAATCTGTAGGTAGCAGGTAGAGAGAATTAGCCACTGACCCTGTCTTGAGCATCTGAAAGCTCAAAGCTTATCCCCAGTGACAAACTTTCTTCAAGAAGGCCACAACTACTCTAACAAGGCCACACTTAATATTGGTGCCACTCACTCTGGGCTAATCAGGCCATTTTCCTTCAAACTACCACATAAACAATACATTCTGTCTTCCTTAAGTTTTGTCCTGCTCATGGTGTTTCATTACAGGAAAAGAAAAAGAAGTAATACAAAGCTTTCAACTAGCCTTTAGTGTTCATCAGAGAGGAAAGAGTGGATTATTTCAAGACCAGCCCAGCTTGTTCAAATAAGACAGAATTTCCTAGCAGACTCATGAATAGCAAATAACAATTAGGTAAGTAAGCTTGCCAGTGGCTTGTTAAACATTGAGAACTAAAAGTAGTTCACCTGTCTTTTTCAAACCTTGGATAACTTCTGCTTAGAATTATGTAAAGTAAATTGGTAATCTTTCTATTCAGAGACCTTCATATTCTGTAGTGTCTTCTGAGGCCTTTAACCTTGTATGATTGGGCCTAGGGCACAGCTCAGTGGGTATCATAATTAGGGCTTCCATTGCTGTGAAGAGACACCATGACCAAGGCAGCTCTTATAAAAGAAAATGTTTAATTGGGGCTTGCTTATAGTTCAAAGGTTCAGTCCATTATCGTTATGGTGGGAAGCATGGCAGCCTGGAGGCAGATGTGGTGCTGGAGAAGCTGAGAGTTTTACGTTCTGATCCAAAGGCAGCCAGGAGGAGACTGCTCTCTAGCACATGCACTGGGCAGAGCTTGAACACTAGAATCCCTCAAAGTCTACCTATACAGTGACACACTTCCTCCAACAAGCCATCACCTATTCCATCAAGGCTGTACCTCCTAATAATGTCACTTCCAAAGAGCCAAGCATATTCAAATCACTCAAGTGGACAAAGTGCTTTTGATGACCAGACATGAAGACCACAATTTGGATCCCTAACACTAGCTCACAAAACAAGGTTTAGGGCCAATGATCTGAAGCAGAATGAGAGGATCTCAAGGTCTATTCTTGACCCTAAGTGTATGTGGCATATTCAGTGAAGGGTCCAGTCCCAAAATGTAAGGTGAGTCGAGATATAACAAAATGTTTAATTCAACTTTCATCTTCTTGACACAAAATATGCATACATGGGTATGCATATGTATGCATATATGTACCTTGCCAACATATGCCTATAAAGTGGATTAATTAGTAATTAACGGATGAGGTTATATATCTAGGTCTCTGGAAATGCAAAAGTTTTACTAAGGAATTTAAAGGCTAATATAATTTTGAAAGATCCTTCATTTCTCTGAGTAGCTCTTTCTAAGGCTGTTCTGAATCAGGACAGGTGCCCCAGTTCTCACTACCTCATGTGGATTCTTTTTCATTTCCTTTTCACGAGCCATCAATTCCAAGTGTTAATTTAGAGGCTGCGCTCATATCAAGTTGTTACATTCATTCCTCAAGAACTTCCAGGCAAGGTAGTTTAGAAAGCATAAAAATATTTGATAACTACCATAATATAATCAAGTCACTTTTCTCTCTAGTTTAAAGCATTTCAACACTTTCTGATCATCTAGGGAGCAATAGTGTCATCTGGCCAGACCCCCCACCCCACCCCTGGAGCTCTCAGGGACTGTACCACCAACCAAAGAGTATACATGGAGGAACCCATGGTTCCAGCTGCATATGTGGCAGAGGATGGCCTTGTTGGACATAAGTGTGAGGAGAGGTCCTTGGGTCTGAGGGTGTTCAGTGGCTCAGTGTAAGGGAATACCAGGGCAGAAAAAAAGGGAGTGGGAGGAAACACTCTCACAGAGGCAAAAGTAAGGGGATAAGAACCAAGGAGGAAAAAAAGGGATTGGGAATAAGCACTCTCACAGAGGCAGGGGTAAGGGAATAAGATAGAGAGTTTTAGAGTGGAAGACCTGGAAAGGGGATAACATTTGAAATGTAAATAAAGAAAATATCCCATAAAAGACAAGAAAAAGTGTTAAAAAAGAAAAGTCAAAATCTTTGACATCAATGCTCATAAAGCTTCTAGAAACTTCTGCTTATTCCTAAAACTGATTTTAGTCATCTTTGAAACGTCACTACTTCCTCACGTTTGTCTCTTCACAGCCTATTCTTCTTGTTGTCTGAAAATCCTACTTTAGGCTCAGGGAAACTCCTTTGCATGATCTATCTCCCCACAGCTTCCAGAAAATATGTTATTTTAATCTTCATTTAAAAAAATGTTGTTCGTAACTTTTGATTGCGATGTCCCAAGAAAGCAGCGCACTTCTTCAAGCACTTCTTAGCATCTCTTCAAAAGTGTTTCATGCCAAATTAGTGGATGAAAAATGACTGAGCCTCAAATTTAAGCTTTATTCTATGAGAAGATGAAGCAAAAGGCTAGAAGGCTAACATAGGTGCAAAGAAAATGATATGCAGTTATGCTTGCAGATTGACTGGAGATATTTTTAAAACGTGGGCAATGATTACCCACTGAAGTTAGTTTCCTACTAAGGACTGTTTGGCATTAACCTGATGTACAGGTTTTTCCTTACTGCTTGCATTTTGAAGGGATGGCTTTTATTAAGATGGGAAAGAGAAAGTCTCCAAAACTCAGTGTGTGATTTAGAGTTTTGTTTCTGATAAAGATCAAATAAGGGAGAAAGAGTTAAATTTGGCTTATGGTTTCTGCAGTTTTTAGTCCATGATGGCAGGAAAGACAGCAACAGGTGGCTAAACAAGCCAGCTTCTTGCAGAAGGAGCGAAAAGATGACAGAGCAAAGCCTGCTCCCAGAAAGACATTTCCTTCAGCAAGGCTTAACATTCTAATAATTCCATAACCACTCCAAATGGAGCTACCACGTGCAGAGCAAATGTTTAAATAAATGAGTATGTTAGGGACATCTCTCATTTAAAATGCAACATTGATTCGATTTCTGGCAGGATTTTTTAAAAGGTTGTATTTCTAAGAAACGAGAACATTAAACAGAGCTATTTTTTGTTATTGTCATTGTTATTTATTATTTTAAGTAAGGATTCTAATATGTTTAATATTCAATGTGCTTTATGATCATATTTTCACACATTATACTTTCTTTTCATTTGTTCTCTTCTTTTGCCACCTTTTCTTGGTCCTTTCTTTTCAATTATTGATATGTTTCCTCTTGCCCTACTATTTCTCTCTAAGGAAAGTTTCCTGAGATCAAAAATCAGAAGTCTAAAGACAAAAAAAAATGTAAAGTTGAACAAAACTAAGACAAATTTTAAGATAATTTTATCTGTATAAAACTATGTTTTGAATTATGGTGTTACACCATTAAAGTATAAGAATATGGTTATAATATAAATATTGCTCTCGGGTCATCATATCTACAGCAGATTTTTTCTTCCCACAGATACAAATCTACAACAAATTTACTGAGACATTGACTATATGGCCTCAGATAACAAACTTTTGTTGGTCCAGAATCTCTCACCTTGTAAAGCCAGTTTACATCACAAAGTCTCTCTCGCTCTCATCTCCACCCCATTACTGCCTCTGACAGGTGAATGAGAGAGTCGGGATACTGGCTTTTGTGTGAACTGACCTCCATACTCAGAAAAGTATGAGAAGAGAACCCACTTCTGCTATGTGGGCTCAGAATCCTCTCCAGAGATTCTATCATGCTTTCTGTCTACGGTGCTGGCTCCTGAACCCTCGTTGGAGTCCCATTACATTCTTATCAATCCATCTCTCTACCCATGAGCTTTTCTAATAAACTCTTCACTCCCTGTTGTCAGTCCCAGTGTCTATTTTGACCCTTCATCCTCTGAACCCTTTCACTAATGAGGTATTGGAGCTAGTTCTCATGTTTAGAGTTGTTTCATGGATTTTAGAAATGTAATAATAGTTTTGCAAGTTCTCTGATCCAGTCTATCCATGTGAGAAATCCTTGTTCAACTCTGGGAGTTGACAACTCACAACATGCTTATAGGAATATAAGCGTGCTGCTCACGCTTGTAATTATGATGCCTGAAACAATTATGTCTCATAATATTCTAACTTTAAATGATTTCGGTACTGAATTTTTACTGTCATGAAAAGACTACTCTCTGTAGGAGAAGAACTTCTTTTCTATATGAAATTGTAGAAGGAAAGTGAGCAATTCTAGATTTTTATTTTCAAAATAAAGCTAATATATAGTCCCTGGTTTTCTGAATTTAGGAGAATACATATTTATTTTGTTAAAGAATACCCTTATAATGTGTATTCTAGAAGTATATGAAGTAATTTTGAATGAAAACCAATACACACTAACTACATGGTAAAGTCCAGGAGAGCCTGGGCTACAGAATGAGACCTACCTGAAAACAAATACAAACAAGCCAAAAACAAAAATGATGCAGAAGAAAATTACTTTTACAATGCTTAAAATGATTAGTGAAATATTTTCCCTAGCTGAAATTAATATTTAAAACTAAGGCAATAGCAGAAATATGTCAAAAAACTTGTTTGAGATCCTAGATCATAACTCTCTTTAGTGCCTTACTGGTGTTATTTTTGCCAGTTGAATACCTCTGTTTATCTTGGACCCCAAGTGAAGACAGCTAGGAAAATATACCAGGTTATTGTAATCTGCCCCAAATCTTTATTTTAAACTAAGCTAAATTTGGTTTGCTGATGTGCATTATTAAGAACTCGCAGGAATAACTAGAGAAATGATAATTGTGGTTGGTAGTTTGAATGAGAAGCATTTTTAAAGGTTCATATCTTCAAAGAGTTTGTGGCCAGATGGTGGCATTTTTGGGAGGGGTATATGCAAAGATATGACCTGTCTGGAGGAATTATATCATAGCCTCATGGAAATTTCAATATGATCCTTTGGTTTGTGTATGTTATTGATGATGTCAGCTCTGTTTCCTGCTCCTGCCATCTATTGCAATCCCTCCATAACCAAGGAAATAATTCTATAGACCTTAGGTCATGGTGTTTTAACATAGTGACAAAAACTTAACTAATACAATAAATATCCAATGCTAACTCCCTCTAATTTTCACACACACACACACACACACACACACACACACACACACACACA